>VZRO01005359.1:789507-802007 GCA_013397915.1 Daphoenositta chrysoptera | reverse complement strand
ATTTTACAGACTAAAAATAGCATCACTTGGGCATTTTTAGGAGGAGCAGTAGTTTTTGTGATTTGCAGAGGGCTAAGATGGGCGGTTCACTGTTACGTTTTCCTAGTATGAATCACAATAATCTTTATATGCCAAGGCTGACTAAGGGGGTGTCTCTACTATGGGTAGATGTCTTTGCAAAATAGGAGGAGTAACATTCTAGGAAATGCGTCCCACAGTAACAGTGTTAATGCAGCACCATGCTGTGCATGCCAGGTCAGCATTTGTGCAGCTTTTTTTATATCCTAAACTTCCCTAATTTTTAATTTTTGCTGAAAATCTGGTAAGTGAAAATTACCAATGTTTTCTCTCTGCACCAGTCTGTACTGTGACTGAGAGAGAAGTAGCTAAAAGATCATATTAGTGATTATTTTGAGGGAGGCTGGGCTACATCAGCCCAGGAATTGGTTTTGTTCATGTGGAAATGGGCTGTATCTCAGAGGAAGGCAGAAACAAGTATCCTGAGCATCTCCTTATTTTCTTGCTACTTCTCCATATTCTGGATTTTATTACTTCACTTTTTTTGGTTAGTGTATGAAGTTAATGGTGGGGCTTTGAGGTAACAGTGAGTGAGGACAGTGGATGTTGGAGCAGAAAGTGCTCCAACAAAGTTACCCCTGTTATCTTTTTGATCTGACCTGGTTTCCTAACTGGCAGATGTGGTGTTAGAATTAGGAGGGAGAACCACTGGCATGTTGAAGCACTTGCTGGTGTTCAGGAAGACACGTGCTTACCTTGGTAGTCAAGTCAGTGATTAATACTGAAGGGTAACAGAAATTGGGAGGGCACAATTTGGAAATCAAATTGAAATAGATTGTTAACTAATCCTTCCAATTTTATTTATTAATTTTGTAATTATACCAAATGAAATCCTCACAGGTTACTCTGATTGCTTGGCTTACCTCAATTTATATTCAAATCTCAATGAAACACATTTGAGTCTTTTCTTAATGAGATGATGAAAAGTGCTGTCCCATGGAAGAGTAGGGGACACACATTCCAGCATTACTTGCAGTCACCTGTTTGCTTTTTAATGTTGCTGTTGAATTTGTGTTTAACTCAGGATTAAAGTATAAGCTGACGTATTTGACTAAGGATATCTTTAAGCCATGAGTTCTTAAAATTTAAAAAAAATGGCCATACAGTTGGTTAATAGAGACTTTAAAACATGAAGGATGCTGAGTAACGAAGCCATTGTATTACTGTTGATTAGAATCACAAAGCAGTTTCATAAAGACCCACAGAGCCACTGGAGTCCCACTGCATTTGTGGCAGTGGTGGAAGGGGATGGGTCCTCATGCCAGTGAAGAGGTGCAGGAGCTGTGTGGGGTGGTGATGGGCAGAGGGCAGGGAACTTCCCTTGGGAGCCCGCCTGGGACCTGTCAGGAACAGGCAGTGCCCCCAAGAGCTGCTGGTCTCGGGGAGAAGGGGTTAAACCTGCAGGCCTGCCCTTCACCCAGACAGGGCTGAAGCATTAGGATTTGTTCCCTATGTGCCAGACAGCACTCAAACAGGAAAAGGTATTCCCCATCCTCAATGGATGCGCTGTTTTACCAGGGAGCAAGGCTTTTAAATGCCAGCAAGAACTTGTCACTGAGTACCATGTGCTCAAGTGTGTATCTCAGGTCACCTCTGAAGTTTTAGATGGGGTTTATATTTATCATTTCTGAAAGGCAGATTTTTGTATGATTTTCAGAGTGGGTCTTTTTCACCAAATAAGTGATTGATAATGACCGGATTTTGATTGGATATTCCAGGTGACTCTGGAGATAATTTTTAATGGTCTTCATTATAAATTTAAGAAAAAATCCAAAACAGTAAGACTCTGCTTTTTAAATATAGGTGACTGTCAAAAATGGACTGAAATGCAAACTAGGTTTGTTTTCCCAGTTAATAAAATGTGCTGGTAATGGGACAGTGAACAAATGTCACATTCACTTGTTGGTATCTATCAGATCAAATCAAAATCTACTGTTTGGCACAAGAGGTGAAAAACCCCACATTGTAATAAAACTGTCACAGGATCAGTGTCTCCTGCTTTGTAAATAAACATCCCTGCTTTGCCTCGGTATTTCTGTAACATCCGGAGACTATTATCCTGTGCTGGTGCTCTGGTTCATTGACAGTTTCACTTAAACAGTTAAACAATAATTTGAAATGGAAAATGTTCTGCCAGTATTCCTTAGTTCCTTTGTGGGTTTTTTTCCACCCCTCAAATGTTTTTTGTTGGATTTTTTCGATTGGATTTCTTGGTCAGTTGCCTTAGTAATTGCATCTTATTTTTTGTTACACAGGAAAATACCGAACTGCTCACAGACCTCATTCAAAGCCAAAAGTATCAAATGTTTTTGAGGTAGATTTTCCAGCAAATGGAAGTGATACAAAATCAATGGGCCGTTTTCAGTCAGAGGAGGAACTGTGGGCCCGCTTAGAAGAGCTCGAGAGACAAGAAGAGATCCTTGGTGAACTTGACAGGTACAGTGCTGCTCTGGCACAGGCAGGACTGGAGTTCAGAGAGCTGCAGGTGTGTGAGGCTGCTGGTACACAGAGGGTCTCACCAGCAGGGAAGTAGCTGACCAGACAGATGGGATTAAAATTACCATAGGTGGAAGAAGGGTGGAACATGAACAAAGCACGCACTGCAACACCAGAGCTTCTAAAATCTGCCTCTGTACAACCACAGCAGACCAGCGTTCTGGTATTTTTTCTTTAAGATGAAGAGGGGGAAGTGAAATTCACTTCCCACAGGCTATGAAAATCCATGGTTTTCCATGTGGGAGTTACACATTTAATGTTCAGTGACATCCTTAGATCTGTTCCAATTCTCATGTGTTGTTAACTGTGATGTCACAGTTTTGGTATTTCCAGTTGATGTGGGAAGGACACAGTCATTTTTACAGGGCACAAAGAAGTTCCATAGTCTGTCCAAAAATATAGTACCTGGGTAAAGAAAGTTACATGCAGGCTGGTTCATTATTTTTGTATTTTTGTGTCTCTCACGAGCATGAATTCCCGCTGTTCACTTAGATGCTTTTCATTCCATAGGATGTCTGATACAGTTGAGACGAATGGAGAAGATGCAACCTCTTCTGAAGAGGAGAAAGAAGATAATAGGATAGATGTGAATGGG
Organism: Daphoenositta chrysoptera; assembly: GCA_013397915.1. Taxonomy (NCBI): domain Eukaryota; kingdom Metazoa; phylum Chordata; class Aves; order Passeriformes; genus Daphoenositta; species Daphoenositta chrysoptera. The sequence continues at coordinate 798,838 of VZRO01005359.1, read as the reverse complement.
ACGTGTAGGGCAGAAGACTCTATTACTCAGGGTGACTTCCATAAAGAATTAGTAAATTCAGACTTGTTTGTGGGCCAAGTTAATGGCTCTAGTTACTATCACAGTGATGATGAAGATGACAGAGATGTTGGAGATAACTCTGTTCCAACTATTTTTTTTTCTCACACTGTGGAACCTAAAAGGGTTTGTACTTTATTTGATTTTTATCCTTTTCTCAAGGGATTGCATAAAATATATATGCTGTATCTAAACCTGAAAATTTTAGATCTGTAGATGTAGTAGAATGCTAGCTGGAGGTGACATGTGGGTTTTTTTCAAATGAATTAAACCCACTGTTTAGATCCTGCAGTCCTAAATATGGTATTAAAAAAGATCTTCAAATGTCTGTGTTGCTGTTCTGGCTTCTGGCTGTTGTAAAAGGCAGTATCCTGTCTAGGAGCTTTTTTAATTACTTCTTACTTCCCTTTAAACTGACCTTTGAACAGCTCAGCTGTTGAGCAGAGCTTGAATAAGCAGACTGTCATATATTATATGCAAAATATGTGCCCATTAGTGCAAAGAAATGCCCCAGCAAGTGGTAGAGAATAAACAGTTCACACTATGAATGTTACCATTCATACATCTGTTTAACTTACCTATGCTTCCTAGTCCCCAACTGCTTGGGTAAGAGAATGTCAGGAGTCACTTGATCTGCAGCCTGGTGATTGTTGATTTTATGGTCTAGACCATCATTTGTGTTCAATTTTCAGGTAAGAATAAACACAGGAAAAAATACTACTTTGAAATTCAGTGAAAAGAAGGAAGAGGCCAAGCGTAAAAGGAAGAACAGCAGTGGCAATGGCCATGCAACTCCAGAGCTGCCCAACATCAAAACCCCAGCAGACATTTACCGGTGGGTAATTTATGGCTTTAGCACAGGAGCTTTCCCCTGGGCAGACCTTCTCCTTTCATTTCTGTCCACCTAGAGCGTGAAACCCAGCCTAGAGTTTCCTGAAAGAAACAGCTGAAATTGAATTTACTACTTAAAAATGAAAGTTTGTGCCTTCTGCATGGTTGCCGTGCTTTCATATCCATAAAATATTTCTGAGCTTAACACTTCCTTTTCCAAATAGCAATCTGTCATTTACCTGCTTTTATAGAGCTTCTGAAATCGAGGTGAATTTGCCAGTACATACCATCCTCAGAAAGGAATGCAGCAGTTATGTTATTCTGGTTAATTCCCTGCCATTTTTTCTGTGTTTGTTTTCAGACAGAACTGAGCAGAGCTACCACTTGTAATACTCCTGCTTTCCTGGTTATCAGTTTCCTGGGTTCTGTCTCTTCCTTTCTGAGTCTTCAAAACATACTCAGCTCTTTGCTTGTGTAGTTTCTCTTGCACTCCCTCTCCCTGGCCTCAGTCTGTCACTTTCTCTATTCTCCATAAAAAATATTACTCACCTCTAGGACACCCACACGCAGAGAGCTTGAAAAACAGTGCTGGGCTTAGGGGATTGTACAAAACACTAAGCTAAGTGAGGACAGGAGAGTTAAAACAAGTATTTAGGTCTGTAAGGATAAACACAGACACGTATTAGATAGGTTGATGAAGAGCTTGTGAAAATCCAACTGTATGTCTGTATACTTGGGTACCTGAATATGTTGAATGTGCCACAAAGTGTGAAAAGTAAAACCACGTCCTGTAATTGCAGCTGCTGGAGTTGAAGATGAGCAAAAGATTATTTTGTGCTGCTCTGCAAAGGAACTCCATCTTCTGTAGAGATATATTTCCATAAGTGCCTGATGAATAAAGCTGTTAGAAACAAGTAACACCCTTAAAATTCATCCAGTCATGGGGCTCCTCCTTTTTGAGTTTGTTAAAATTGGAATTGTCCTCTCATTCTCCTCCACCCACCCTTGACTTTCTCAAGTCATGGAGAGGGAGCACAAGAGCCATCTTTGTTAGTTCACAGTCTGTTAATACTTGAAAAGTGTCTTCCTGTTGATCTGATCTTAAAAGCTGATTTTAAAAATTTTGTTTCTAATTGAAAGCAGATTATGACACTTGTCAGGAAAAAGCTTCATCCTTTCCATGTGCAATGAATGTTTCAAGTATTTGTTTTTGTATTCTACATTTGACAAGGAATTAACTCTAAAAAACATTCCCACATTGTCATCTTCTGATTTCTCTGTACAGAAACAACCCTGGTCCTCATTTAGTTTACCTTTTTTTCTAACTTTTTCTAACTCACACCTTTCTGTTTTCTAACATTTTCAAAGAGCTATACATACTCTGCTGAAAGAAAGTACCAACTTAATGCTTGAATAAAGGGCATAACAGCATTCACTGCAGAATTGATTCCTGTACATTGGTAAATAAAGTGCCTCTGAAGGTACAGTATTGTGATTCTGCAGCAAAAAGTTGGGAAAGCACATCATAATTAATTTGTACAAAAGACAAAGCAAGATCACTGTAAATTTGTCATCTGATCCTGAAATGGTTTATTAAAGCTAACATTTTCCTTTATAGAGTCTTTGTTGATGTTGTGAATGGAGAATATGTCCCTCGTAAATCAATTCTGAAGTCTCGGAGCAGAGAGAACAGTGTTTGTAGCGATACCAGTGAGAACAGTGCTGCTGAGTTTGATGACAGACGAGGAGTTCAGAGGAGTATTAGCTGTGATGAAGCTACTCAGAGTGACAACAGCGAAGGCATCCTGGAGGAAGAGGAGGAGGAGGGGCAGCAGCAGCTACCGAAAAAGCCTCCTCCTTCTTCAGGGACAACTGAGGTACAGTTTTTAATTAATTATTGATTGTTGGCAGGGATAAAAATGAGAAATCTAATGACTGTAGTTGCCTATACCATCAGTTTGATTTCTTTAAAATAATTTTCCAACTCCTACCTAGTTTGCTTCAGAAGGACATACCAGGTGACAGGCTTCACACACACATCCTGCAGACAGAGGGGAGGAGCTGCTCACCTGGCTTCCCCAAGACTTGAAGCTCTTCCATAAAGATCCAACGAAGTGGTCACTTGCTGGTGTTACTGAAACCAGTGTCCTGTGTGCTGGATCATCCTGACTCTTTCACTGCAGGACAATGCAGGATTTTAGACAGAAAGAGGAAAATCTGTACTTTGTAATTGATGAAAGGGAAGAAGTGATTCTCTAACCTGTGTTGCACTACTAGACAGCTGATTTCCAGGGGCTGTTTCAAGTTTTAAAACACACAGATATCAACTGAATTACTATTTTGACATGCCAATAGCAGAAAAATTGCCTGGTGGAAGGAAGCATTGCACCCCTACTCATCCTATTTCAGACTAGGCCATTAATGATCCCAAACAAATCTGTTTACACATGTTTGGAAAGTTCAGGGCTTCATCATAAAAGAAAGACTGTACAACATAAGGGAAAATGTACAGTTGCCTAGTGACTGGATGAATACAAGAATTAAATGTAGAAATTCATGGCATGGCGTATTCATTTTTGTTTTGTAAGAACTTAACACTAATTTTTTCAAACTACATAAATCTTGAGTCTTCAGTGGTTCTCAGTGCAGTGGGCAAGTTCAATGAAAACACTATTTTTACAAAAATTATTTTGGACAAAAAATGAATTCCTCATGAAAGCTATTGTTTATCACCATTTTTCATACAAACAGCTACAGATGAATCCAGGCAGGATGTGAAGATTCATGATGGAAAATTTATCTCTGGAGTTAGCACTCCACATTGTATACTTTCTGGAATGTATTTACTATATTTTTATAAAACATCTAAGTACACTTTAGATGTTATCCATCAGTCCATTACCTGAATCTGGCATGATTATTCTCTAGAATGTAATGTATTTTCTAAGCAACTGAAGGAGATTGAGCAAAACACTCCAGTCACATGTGCTTCCCTAAATGCCGTTGTTCTGCTTTTGGTTGTTTTTGTGGGTGTTTGAAATACATTATTTGTCCATTACCATTTGCAACACACTAACTTTTTTTTTTTTTTCTAATTTTACCACCATCACTTAGTTTGTGTTTTGCTTACCTGTTTTTGAAAACGAGCTTCTCGTTAGATTAACAGAGTTGTACAGGCACAGCTTTAGGCACACTTAGGCTACTGGAGCAGAAAACAAAAAACACTGCTTTTTTTGCAGGTCCTGCAAGAAGAGAATGGCTGGTTTGTTTTGCTTTGTTTTTCTTGGTAACTGAGTTATGAAGAAGCAGAACTCAGCATAGTGACTAAATCTGGTGTGCATTCCTTTGTGCCCGGCATGAGCATCAGACCTTGGATGTGAACTGCTTCCCCTTGTCCTTGGGCATTCTGAATTCTCTGTTTTTAATACATAGTGGAGTGATTTGTTCTTAAATATGTTTATGAAAAGTAGCTCTGAGCTGCTTGTTTCCCAGTGTTTTCCAAGAATCACGGTCATTCCTTTGCTAAGTTGAAAAGGATTGTCACATAATCGGCTGCATATAAATTATAATTTTTAAACATTAAATGTTTTTATTAGGCCTTTTATAGAGAGATAGTTGGAAGCAAGCATGCTGTTCTCTTAAATATAAATTGCTTTCACCATTTTTTGATCATATTTGGTAGCGAGAAAAGAACAAACAAAATATGTGCTTGCCAGTTCGTATGCAGTGTTTCAGCTTGATGCAGTTAGAAGATACTAGGTCATAAAATGACGTATGATGGAAATGCTGACATCAACTTTGCAAAGTCTCTGCATTTCTTATCCAAAATGAACTGTGTATTACATCAGCTGTTTTACTTCTTGAGCGTGTGTCAGTGAGGAAGCAAATTTTTACATCATTTATGCAGTAGGAATGAGATTAAGTAGTACTTTTAAGACACTGTCTTTGATTCAGTCATCTTTGAACAAGCTATATTTTGAGGTTAATTATAGTGTGGTTACTTATGCAGGCAACAATCATTGATTTAAGGATATTTCTTTACTTTTGATTAGAAGAAATAACAATTCTAATCGGGCTAATATAGGGTAATGACCTTATGGGCATAGCTTCACATTTGCATTTTATTAGCTCATTCTGAGTATTCTCTTCTGTTGTAGGCATTTTCTGGAACTGTCATAGAAAAGGAGCCTTTGTCTCCCTCCTTAATACCACACCCAGTGCTCGCTCACCCAGTGCTGCCGACCATTCTGGAGCGCAAATCAGAGGAACTTTTGTCCGACGCCCCAGAAGAACCTATCAAGAGGATTTCCAAATTCAAGGCTCTCAGGATGCAGCAGACTCAGTAGGTGCTGCCGAGCCCAAGCACGAGCACTCTTGCTGGTCTCACCTCTCTGAGATGATATAAAGCCTTCTCCGTAGCACCCACCCAGTTACCAGGGCGTCCTGTGGTAATTTGGCACCAGTTATCCCCTCAACGTTTACTGGCAGCATTAGGAAAACAAACAGTTCAGTGTTTGAACACTTGAGTATTCATCTTATTTTGTCGGTTTCCCTGTGTGCTGTCAGCACCTTTGTATATGTTTGCCTTATGAGAGCAGCACTTGGGTTCTTTTTCAAAAACTGTTCCTTACATACATTGTTTTTGTGTTTAAATCTAAATACAAGCAGTTTTGTGCCAGCTGTGATGTTCTACATACCATATGGACCATTTTAAGGAAACTTTTCACATTTCAAATAGATTCACCAATTATATTGCATTACTTGCTTTAGCATTTTAAGACACACTTGTATTCACATTGCTGTAGGTTTTGCAACTAGGTGTCTGCTAAAAGTTTTTTTCCTTCTTTCAAACCTCTCTGATATCACTGTACAGGTCTATAAAATGCCGGGTTCATGTACATTGCAGGGAAGTTTCTTTGATGGAAAAGGGTATTTTGTAAAATTAAATTTTCAGTAAAAAAGCTGTGAAACTCGTGTGTTTTTTGTTGCTTTACTACTAATTTGGAAGCACCACAGAGAGGTTTTTATTTTGAACTCGCATTTCTAGCTTGAAGTGTTTACTACCACATGGACATAAAAGCAGTCCATTCTCTTCTGCCATTGTGTTTTAACCTCCTGCTAATGAATGTCCATGAAAATTGAATGCTCTTAAGGAGAGAAGCATAAACTCAGACTCTTGATTACAAAATCTCCTAGTTCTTTTGTATACTCAGAAAACATTGTAATTGTCTTGGGAATGCCCAGAGGGAGTCAGCACTAAGGAAAAATGTCTTAATGTTTCAGCTTTATTTCAAAATGCAACAGTACTGCAGCACTCAGAGTAGTTTGGTGTAGCCTTCTTGTGACTCAGAGCAGTCCTGGCTTCAAGATTCCCTGCCCAGCAGCTCCTTCCAGCCTTTTTTCATCCCCTCATTTTGCTGACACAGCTTTTGTTGGGGGGGCTATCCCTTGAGTGATAGTAGGTGACAGAGATGGGCTTTAAAAACAAACTCCTGGGTTTGGTTTTATTTTTTTTTTCAATAGTTGTGTGTGGTTTTTTGAACCTAGTTAGTTTCCTAATCTCTCAGCATGTCTGTATCAGCACAATTAGAGGGGTTTTATGTTGAGCAAGGCTGACGGAAAACGATGGCAGAGGCCATGGGGAGCTGGAGTACCTTAGACTGACGGTGCTCTCCATCGAGCCACAGCCTAAAAAGTGAGGCAGGAAGACTTGGGAGGGGTAAGGAGGGGCTGTGACTTGGTAAATGGGCAGCCTGGGAGCCGTCAGCACCTGATTTTCCAAATCTTGGCAAGCAGGACATCAGCTAATCTGTTTCCTCACCTTCCCGTGAAATAACTGCGCCTTGCACCCGGATCCTTTGCTCAGGTCACAGCAGCTCATGGCGTGGCTCTGTGCCCTCTAACAGAATCACCAGCTCCCCCTTGTTTCAACACTCTTCTCTCTGTGTTTGAAAGGGAGGTGGAGGCCCCGGGACTTCTTTTTCTAAGGTGACTTTGAAAGTAAGTGGCAGCAGTGTGGAGCTGCGCTGTTCCCTGCGCGGGGTTCGGGAAGGCAGCGTGGGTTGGTGGGCAGAAAGCGCCGGCCCGGTGTGGCGGCAGGAGGGGCCGCAGCCGGGGTCGCTGCTGGGGGAGCAGCCCACCACGGCTGCGGGGCCACGTTCCCCCCTCGGGACCGAGCAAACGGCGTTTGGCTCCAGGAAGAACTGCGGGGAAAGTTGTGCAGCCCGCGCCGGCTGCGAGGGGCAAGCGCCGCTCCCAGCACATCCTGAGAGTCACGTTGAAAGTGTTAATGATTAACTTGATTCATGCTCAAATGCGGATTTTTTTTTTTAAAGCATATTGCATTAGTACTAAAATAAGCCATCAATGCCAGTCCACCCTCTATTCACGGCTAAATATTTAAAGGAGGTTATTTATAGCTTCTTTAATGAATTCTTGGCTAAACAAAATGAAATTATGTCCTAGAAAAGTAGAAGCTATTTTGTAACCAGAACAGTGCAACTGTAAAATATAGTTCCATGAATATGTATTTTAAATAACAAGGGGTTGAGATCCAAGACTACCAGACATGGGTAATTAGAGGAAAACTGAGAGAAAGAAAGAAAGGGGGAGAGAGAGAGAGAAACCCCTTTAAAAAGATTTATTTAGATATCTTCTGAAATACTTCCCACTTCTAGTTACTTCAACAAAACCAAATGCCCCTTGTCACCATAGATCAGTTTCAAATCAAAATTAATTCTTTGCTTGTTTTCTTTTTTTCTCTCCTCCCCTTTTTTCACATCCCCGCTCACGGGAAAAAAAGTAGGATAAATGCACCTTGGGTTTTAATGAATTATGGCCTCGGTTCAGGGAAGCATCCTTGCTCAGGAATGCACTTTGGCATGTGCTTATGTCTCAAAGATTTTGTAAAGAAGAATGGATTTAACCACATGCTTAAAACTAAGCACATGAGTGTTTTCCCTAATAGGGAGCCTGAGTGTGCCTGTGCCTCTCTGCAGTATATTTAATTGTCAGAGGGCTCGCAGGCTGGAATGAGCCTTAGTCTTTCCTCTCTTCACTTGGGCTTCAGCACAGACTCACTTGCAGTGCCTAGAGCAAGAGAGATGGCTGTAGGCGTTTTATAGAATGTTTACAAACACCAAACAACAACAACAAAAAATTAGATCTATCAGAGCAGATAAAAATCTAAGCAGTAAAAAGCAATCATGGGAAGGCCTGTCTCTGTGAGGACCTAAAATTTGCTTTCTCTGCAACACTGGAGCCAAGAAGGGCTTCAGGTAACCACCAATGCATGGGTGAAGCAAACGTGGGATGGAGCATCAGATCCCCAAACTGGAGGCTTGCAGGGCTCCTGGGGGTAAATTATTCTTGATATGCCTGTCTTTTTTGCCCCCAGTGCTACCGTTAGGGATTTTATTCACTTAAATAATAATAAGGGTACATTTAAATTCTGAAATTCCTTCGGTGACTTCCAGCTGCTGGAAGGCTCCGTGTCTGCCCGGGAGCACTGCCGAGGGCTCCGGACGCAGGGCTGAGGAAGGGCTGTTGGTTTCCCAGTGCTTCCCAAAGGCTTTTTTGCGTGTCCTCAGCAGGAATGTGGCCTGGCCGGGTTAGCCGGAGCAGCTGGTCACTGCGGTGGCACGGAAGGCACGTGCTGCGAGGAGCCCCGTCCCTGTGCCAGCCTGCCCTGCCCGCCCGGTGCAGCCTGCAGAGGGACAGAGCGCACGGCCACGGGGCGAGGCCGTGTGCCCCAGCGCGTCCCAGCGCCCCACACAGCCCTCGGCACCGCTGGCATCAATTAGGCACCGCTGGCATCAACTAGGCACTGCCAGGGACCCGTTGGGAGGAGCCACCTACTCTGTCATCTCCTTAATCGCCCTCAGGCGTGTTGGGCACCTGGCTGTAGCCAGAGCAGGGGCTGGGTGGGGAACGCCTGGCCTGTGGCACGGGGGGTCGGGCTGGGAGGAGCCGCGGGAAGGAGGAGAGGATGCCGTGTGCCCTGTGCCGAGGGGGAGAGCCCCGTCCGGGGCCGAGGGGGACGGGAGCTGCTCCTGAGCCGCCCGATCCATTTTCCTTTCCCTTGTGGGACGAGCTGCACTTCGCTCTTTCCATTGCTCACTCAGGGCATCTAAAGCAGCAGATTTTTGGATGTTTCACGAATGTCTAAACCAGCTGTTTTGGCTGTTCATTTTAACTAAGTGATTTATGCCGCAAAAAACGAGCTGGGATTAAAAGAAATCAGATGTGTGCGTTTGGAATGCAGCGTTTCTGTGTTACAAATAGCTCCTCTCTAACCCACATTAACCCCACGGTACGTGAATTTTGCCAACTCCCGCTGCGGGTTTTAAATCAAGCCCAGCAAATCGTTCCCGGGTGCGCTGCGAGCGTTCCCGTGCGCGGGCCTTGCGCGGGCCGTGCGCGGCGGGCGGGCTGCAGCTGCGGG
>VZRO01005359.1:722083-789376 GCA_013397915.1 Daphoenositta chrysoptera | reverse complement strand
GCGGCGGCCGGGAGGGGGCGGCGGCGGGCGCGGCCGCGGAGAGCTGCCAGTCAGCCCCTGATTTATTATTCATTTGTGTTATAGGTGGGGTGTGCAGACAGTTACTGTAATAATTACCCGGACTGGAGCGTTTCCTTGGCAACCGGGGTTTTTTTCTCCATTCATGCTGTTGCGGAGAGTACGCCTGTAAAGCATGACATTGCTGTATTCGGGGGTTTGTTGCCCTCCCGCTGCTCCGGGTTTGAGGTTAGTTACAGCATCACAAGGTGCTCTCGAGCATAAAAAGCTCAGGCTGGGATTAAAGCACGCAGGGAACGCTAGCGCCAAGTCTTTCCTTCCGCTGTCTCACTTTTAAGTAACAAGGTTATAAAAATGCAAATGCCATCTTGGGGTTGTTAATAACTAATATTGGGAAGAATTCCTGCAAGTTGTAAAATATTTTTTTTTTTTTTTTGTAAACAAAACCAAGCCCAGGTGAGGCGGCTCCTTGTATTTTACACCGGTCTTGTGGAAATAATGTTTGCAAAAAAGGGGACTTGCAGCTTGATGCAGCCTTGCGGTGTTTGGCGTCATAAATCAATGGGAACTGCTCCATGTGGCTAATGATAAGGTGGTATTTGTTGTTTATCCTGCTTTATGGTAATGGTTCGGGAGGAGGAGGGTGCTGTGTCCTTCCTGAAGGAGCAGGAGTAATCCTTGGTGTGGTAACAGAGTAACAGAAACCACATCTATTATCAGAGATCTATAAATGAATCATATTATCCTACATTTTTAGGCTTACTAGAGCGCTCATTTTCAGAAACTTACATCAAGCACTGTGCAAGGATGAAAAGTAGTATTTTTCCATCCCTGCTGCACGAGGGAGAGGGAATTCATGATGCAATCTCGCACCGAGATGGGGAATTTTCACCCGTTAAAATTTTGAAGTAAGATGCTAAAACATGATTGCATCTGGAAGGATTGTAATCTGCCAGCGGTGTGCTCCTCTCGGAAGGGTGGGCTGCGGATTAATGGGGCGACCCAGTGCTCTGGGATCCTGGCTTGTCCGTGAAGTTATCTCTTGGAAAGGTTAATGATGTTCTAAAGTATAACCGAAAACCCAGCTCCCGGTACATCCTCCCTCTCTTTCCAGCTGCCCTGTGCTTGCAGCCAGCTCGGAAAGATTCCCCGGCCCCTGGCCCGCCTGTCCGGGGTTACACCTGTGGAGATGGATCCCTGTGGGGACGGTGCACCCTGCTGGGGTGACAAACCCCAGCTTTCAGGACACACCTGGCCATCGGCAGCGGGTGAGGAATGCCTGCCTTGGCCTCTGCTTGGTTTGCGATGGGAGATGTGTCCCGCAGCAGCCGCGTCCGAGCGGCCCCCGGCAGTGACACTGCGGGTGCCTGCAGCCAGCTGCCGATCCCAAAGGGATGGGGGCTCGCAGCAGGGGTTGGCTTTTCCCCTGGAGCAGGAGCAGGGCCGGGCATTGCGGGACGATGCTGTGGGTCCCAGCAGTGCCGCTCTGGGGCTGCGCGGGGTCCGGCACGAGCCGCTCTGCAGCCCCCTGTGAGCCACGGCATCTCTAACACAGGGCATCCCCCAGACTGCTCCACCAAACCCCATCCCACCCAGCAATGCCCCCGGCAATGCCCCTCAGTCCCTGCCAGGGCCGAGCGAGCACCCGGGGGCGCGGGGAGCGACGGGGGCTGCGCTGCCGGGGGTGCCCGGGCGAGCTGGCTGCCATACTTGGGTTGTCATCAATGCAAATCATTTGCACTAATTCCTTCAGATTTGGATTTAAGTTTTAAAGAAAGCTTCAAGTTACCTCAAAATAGCTTGGTAATTATTTTAATAACTTGTGAGAGCAGGAACAATACCCACAGTGTCAATTCTGGCTCGCAAAATGTTTTTTTCAACTGTTCTGAGGAAAAAACAGCGAACAGTTCAACAGCTTAAATACAAGCGAGTGGATCTCTGGAGATTAATCTGTCTGGTGTTCCTCAGGTAAAGACTTCTGCACAATTTAACAAAGGAAATAATTTTCCTATTTTTATAATGCATGTCTCTCTGTGGTATAAATTACTAAAACCACGCTGCTTATCCTCAGTAATGTTATAGATGCAGATAATTTACTGTGTATCACGTTATCAGTTCATTAAAGAGATGCAATAAAATCATTATTTACTAAGAAACAGCAACCCTTGCAATATCTTGTCAGAGAAATTGGCTGATGCAAGAGGATCATATTTAAGCCTATATTCACAATAGCCCTTTAAACATTTCATCTGCTTCCCACTTGAGTTGCGGGAGGGAGCCGCTATTCCCGCAGCCCTTCGGCGGCCGCAGCAAAGTTGAGCACAGCCCGTCCGGCCCTGCCAGAGCCCGACCCAGCCCATCACCCCCATCCCCAGGGGCACCCCACCACCCCCAGGCTGGGCCCTGCTGCGCTGCCCCCGCCCCTGCCAAAAGGGTGCCAAAATATTAAAGGAGGTTTAGGCATTTCCTACCCCATCCCCCTCTTCTCCTCTGCCTAAAGATTACTCTGCATCCTAGACAAAGGAAATATTTAAACTGTTAAATCTGAACAAAGATACAGTCTGCGTATGACTTCTCTGAAGCCCTATAAAAATTCTTTAAAATTGCCTATTCACTCAAATTTACTGAGTGTAGCAAAAATGTCAAAGGCATAAAGTCAGAGAAGATTGAATAAAATAATGCAGAAAGACAGATTAGTCATGCACAGACCCACACAGCCTTTCACAGCACACAATACCACTTTTTATTACCGCTCTATCTTTACAAAGACTATGTTCAATACATAGAGGATGATACATGGTCAGTCATGTAATCTGCCTTTGATTCCAAGACTCATTTATCTGGGCCCTTTTCACAAAGACATTGATGAGAGATTTCAGTGTTTTCAGTGCATTGTTTTATTTATCATATATAATGGCTGGTGGAAAAAAATAGGAATTATGTCAGAGATCCTGCATAAAGGAGTTGTATAAAAGACTCTGTGACAAAGTTTGGTAAGACACATAGTGGCTAGGCTCAGGCACGCTGGTTTCTCCCCAGCTCTGTCCTCCTCCTCAAGCACTTGGAATATTGACAGCTGTCAAAAGCCCCGAGGAGGGACACTGCCCCCCACCCCTGCCTGCTCCTGCAGCCCGCACGGGGCTGTCTCTAAATTACCAATTTTTCTGGGCTTTTAAATTTGAGCAATATTTTAATTGTTATTTTTAGCGATCTGGATTTATTATTTATACATTCACCAAAGAAAAGAGTCAGTCACAGTTTTGTATCTTGCAAATTTAATAAAGAACAGCCCTTAAGATAGAATTTCTCAGCCTGCCAGGATTGACAAAAGCCAGCTAATGCAGAAATGTCAACAGCAAACCTCATCAGCAGCCCCACCATGCCTTGCAATCAAGGGAAAGCTATGGCTTCACATAAACAATAATATATAGCTATCTAAATATCTGTGTGTGTGTGTGGAGATGCCACCTGAGCTGTGAGAGGAGGAAGGGATGTGGTGCCTGGGCTCGCTGCTGCTGGGTCTCTGCTCTGTGCACGTTGGGGTTTTCTCGGGGGAAGGGGGTGAGGGCTGGTGGGGTGAGGGTGGGATGGGGAGCCAAATCCAGCACTTGGAAGCACTGCAGTAAATCCAGAGTGAGCCCGTTAGATTTGGTCCAGATTCACACCGAGCAAGTGGGGCTGCTGTGCCCCGTTGGATCAGTGTTTTGTGGATGCGGGGATTTGTTTTCTCCTGCGTAGGGAGCGATGGGAGGTGGTTGCACCAACCCCTGCCCCCACCCAAAACACAGCCAGGGCCACCCTGAGTGGGCAGCGCTGCCCAAGGGCAGGAGTGAGGTTTTATTAAATACCAGAGCATTGTCTGGTGTGCACTTAAATCACCATCTTACTTTCAAAAGGTCTTTCAAAGAGTGCCCCTGTAGCTTCTGGCAAAGGGAGGTTTTCCTTGAAGGCAGTCAGACGTGACCAAAGTGTGGGGAAAGGGTGGGTGAGCCTCGGCACTTCAGGAGGGTACCATGCAACAGCATCCCTACCTGGTGCTGCAGGGCTGTGACACCCTGGGCAGGGCCCGAAATGAGGGTCTGAATTGGGAATTAGCTGTAATTCCAGCAGTTTTAGACCCCGAGCGAGGTCTCCCAGGGAGCAGGCAGAATGGCTGAATTTGGAAATGATGTAGCGGCACCGTATATCCAGATGTGAGTTCTTCTATGGGGCTGGCAGAGATAAATCACGGAGGTATCCTTGACAAATATAGTAGCTTCCACTCAGGGCACAGTGTTAACCTGCACTTAAGGCTGAGGCACATGATTTAATAGGGACAGACTTGGCGGCTAAAGGAAAATCTCTCGAAGAGAAAAACGGGATGGCGATGTCAGTGGGGTTGGGGTGACGGTGCCAGCCCCGGGACAGGGATGCCCTGAGCCTGCTGTGGGTGCGTGCCCGCGGGCTGGGGCCGGGGTGAGGAGGAGAGGGCTCGGCAGGGCTGGGGACAGCGCTGCCGGTGTCCCCGAGACCTGCGGGGGGGCTGGGGCCGGGCCGGGCCCGCCCCGCCCGGACCGCGGCTGCCGGCTCGGTCCCTTTAACCGTGGGGAGTGATGGAGAGCCCGAAGCTGCCGCTCGGCGAGGGCCCTGTAATGTAGTGCTGTGCAGCTGCGACTTAGATCGTGAGGAAAACAAAATGGGCCGACTGAAATGGAAACTTTTGTTACTTATAATGTTAATGAAACCAGTTTATCAGGCAGCGCAGAGGAAGTGGAATATTTAGTGCCATTTAATGTCTAATCATCAGCATTTCTTTGAATAAATCACATTACATTGTCTAAAACCTGAAAAGACGAAGCTGTAATAATTTTTAATATGTTGTAGTTTCATTAAAGGGACACCCTGTTTGCCATCTAGCCCTGTGTGTCTCGGGGGAGGTTGTACACAAGGTGGAGGTGTGTTTGGCAGGTTCTGACATGGCTCTGTGACACTGTGACTCGGCTGCGGCGTGGCCACACCGCAGAGCTGGGGGGCCCCGATTGCTCACAGGTGGCTGGGTGCAGCCTGGGTGCTGCAAACTCGTGGCCAGGCTGGAGGGTTGAGAAGTCACCTGAGGTTCTTTGGATCTGTACTCTGGTGGCTTCTGAATATAGCAGGAATATTTCCTTTCTCAAGGCCAAATTGTGTCCTTCCCATTTTGCCCCACAGCATCCCAGCATCATCCCGCTGTGAGCTGGGGGGCGTTTGCATGTCCTACCTGTGAGCTGAAGTGCCTGTCCAGATTTTTAATCCACCAGCACAGCCTTGGCCCCCTCCAGCAACCAGCCTGGTGCCCCCCGGGGATCCCAGCTGGTCCCACTGCCCCCGTCCCCCCAGGCCCTGCTCAGGGCATGGCTGCTCGGAGCCAGAGCAGTGCCAGGCATGAGCACCTGGCAGCCCACAAAGGTCCGGTTCTTGCCCACCAGTGTCTTGCTCATAGAAACTTCTAAGTGAACTGCAATGAACCTATAAGTCATAATAAAATGAAATGATGACAGTTGTCTTCAAATCCATTGATTAATGGAAATATGGGTAGCTGGACACAGACTATATGGTTATAAATGGTGCTGTCAAAATAAAATAATTATTGTATTAATAAGGAAGCTCTTCAGCATTGGCCCTACTCTACCTCTAAAAATATTTCAGCCCTTGATGTGTTTTGTGTTTCACGATACATCATGTGTTTTCCCGGCGAGCAGCTCGGTGGAGCACGTTTTAATACAATTACTGTTTTGCAATGTGAGCCCTTCGGATCCTGGTACATGCACCACAACTGCAGACGGATTTTTTTATTGACTTAATACTAGTTCTAACTAGATCCTGAAGATTGACTAAGTTGGTGGAGCACATACCACTTTCAAGCAGGAATGGGAAAAAACTAGCATATCGTATTGTACCTGAAACACTCTATGATATGTACTAAATATTATGACTACTGCGAGCCCTGCAATAATTGATTCACCCACACAGCCATTTAGTCTGTGAGCTGTTCGTTTTACAAATTCTACAATCTTTTAGAAATTCTTTCAGTGAAGAAGATTGCTGCCTGGCCTCAGATTCATTATGGTGATTGAATCCTCTTCAATAGAGAACTGTTTAAAGAGAGCACATCCCTGTGTGTCTCACTCAGAGTGAAGGCACATAGGTTAAAAGCTTGTCTGGGTGGCATAATTCACTGCTGCTGTGCCAAACAATCACATCTTATTGTGACCTTCATAAGATACAAAAAGGCAACAGTATGGAGCTAGTCTTTTTTTTATTTTATTTTTTTTTCAACCACAGCACAATTTTAGCTACCCAACATCTGAAGCTACCAGAATCCCTAATTAAATAACCAATTAATAATGTAGAATAGAAAGAGCTATTTTTTTCAGACACAAAATCATAATTAATCAGAGTACAAAAAGCTGCCTGTCTTTATATCAGGAAAATATAGACTAGGTATTTAAATATTCTAGCACACCTGAACCTTGGCCATCCGTCATTGTTATGACTTAAAACATCTCAGACTAAATTAGGTTTTGTTTGTATAGAGCAGTGAAAGTCAGATGGCTTGAATGACAAAATTAGAACATGCTCAAATCACTGAAACAAAACTGCATAAAAGGAAAGATGTGCAGGAGGAGTATTGCTCGTGTTACGCTGAAATCCTTCTTTGTGGGATTTTTTTTTTCCTCTCCTCAAATTATTGTTTGTAACAATAGGAAGCAGAGAACAGCTCTAGGAACTCTATCAGTGTTCTTTATATACATCCCTTTTGGCACATTTATATATTAAAAGAAATAATATTGTTGTGTATAGCTGAAGCATAACCTCTGTTATTTCTACTTAGTCAAGGAAATGCCATAACAATGGATATTTTTCAAGGAAGAATATCTTTGAAACACAAGACTATAGTCATTTTGTATAGCTCACAGAGGTCAGGTTTACCAGGAATATATTTACATCTTTTTTACATTCAGAAGTTGAGGCTTTTTCCCTTTGGAAGTTTGTGGTACATTTTGGTAAAATTAAGCAAGCAGCTTTTAATAAATATTCTGTGGGGTTTAATTTTGCACAGTTCATACCTTAACCTCGACTATTCTGCATGGGCAACTAAAAAGTTCTGCTGTTTGTTTTGTGCAGGAATGGAGAGGCAGAGAGGGGAAGCTCCCCAGGCCTGGCAGCCGCAGTGCTGGGGCACAGGATTGCCCCGGGGACCTCCAGCACCAAAGTCTCTGCCAGGAAAATGGGCACCACAACACAGAAATTGCTAAATTTGCACCAAATTCTGCAGCTCTTAATTGAGCAACCCTCTCGGTGACCTCGAGGGGAGATCTGCTCACTGAAGGGCTGCAGTATTTGGTCCCCTGTAATTGTTTCTGAGGTATAATTGATGAGAGGCTATTAATGGCTTCCAAGTTTGATAAGTGTTTAAATTCATGGTTCTTGAATCTGTCTTGTTTTAAGCATGTTGTAGGCCTTTAAATGCTTTTTTTTAAGGAGGAAATAGTTTTACAAATGTTTGGTACAAGTGCCTATGTGACCTTGAATGTGCCTATAGGTAGAGATATCCGTATCTATAGATGTCTGTGTGCACACCTGTGGACTCTATACAGTGGAGAGAAATTAGCAGCTTTCCTTGGGCCAGTGCTGTATAGAGCAGGAAATTCTATCTGTTTTTTTATAGTTCAACATCTTATGACAAAGGATCTCAGTCCACATAAAATTTGTTATTATCCTAGTAATAAATAATTTTGGTGACAGTTATGGTATAAAACTTTGTACGGTGTTTTTTTATTGATAAAGCAGCTATGAATCAACATACATGAACACAATAAAAATGTACAAAATATATGTATTATAGTTCAGACTTTGTCAATAGGACATTACATTGATCCGTTCTCTTTGGTGTTACTTGCAGAGCTGCACTAAGCATTTCACCAGCCATGCAAACTTTGTTAAATTGCCTTAAAAAATAAATTATAGTGTTGGCTAGGCTTTCTGAAACCCAGCTGGGCTTGTGTCCTGTTCTTTGGAGTGTGGCTCTGCAGAAGGTTAATGGAAAAAGTACAGAGATCATGTCCCAAGGCTATCTTAGAGATATAGATATATAGAATGCTTAGACATAGATATAGATATAGGTACAGATATAGATGATACAGATATAGACATAGACATAGATATAGACATAGATATAGATATAACTTGCATGTATAGTTGAGATTGGCAGGGAAGGTGATGAAGGTATGAGATACAGGACAACCAGAGATGAATAAGGCCCCCTCAGAGAATGTAATCAGTAATAAATAAAGGAAATGTAACTTTTTTCTGTCCAAGTACATGAAAGGGTATGAGGAAGGTGACCCTCCGGAGTGTTTTGAGACCATGTGGGCAGCAATGCAGAACTGGAGCCACAGCATTGAGGCTGCTGAGCTGATCTGCTGGGTTCAAAGCTCGGAACATGGTTTGGAACAAATGGTAAACCAAGAAGTAATTGCAAAAATGGTCTAAAATGCTGCGTAACTTTACCAAGCATAGATTATGCCAGAAAAAACCTCTGGTATCTTGCTTTGATAAGATCATTGATTTTCGAGATAAAAGAAATGAAATAGATCTCATCTCTCACAGTAGAGTATTTGATAAAGCACCACGTGGGGAATTATGAAGGCAAGATAAGTACCTGAACAGCAAGACAAGGGAAGGAGATGGGGGTGGTCATGCTGAAAGACAAAGCACAGGACTAGGCAGAAGCCAACAGATGCCTCTCAGGACTGGCCTCCAACCCGATCTTGAGGAGAAGGGAACATGGTGACAAAACTCGCCCATCAGGCAAAGCTGGGAGCATCCCTAATACAGAGGACAATCAGCTTGGTGCATGGAGAGAACAGGGCACTTCCTAGGAAAGAGTTATTCTGTGCCACCACTGTGGGATGGAGGGGAGGGAAGTCCTGGAACTGAGTTTTTGGTGGTGCAAGGATGGTGGAGTCCACGGCCATTGGCTGGTAGAGATAATGGCAACCTTAAAATTTTGTCTGTGAAAAGCTTTGGAAAATATGTTACCCTCTGGCATTTCCTGATGCTCCTCAGCTCTAATTTTCAGTTTTGCTTTCTCTAATATCTCATTGAATAGACAGTTGCTGTGATCTCCTCTCAGTGGTGTGCAGAAGTAGCTGATGATAGCGGTGTGGGGTGCTTGAGATGGGAAGTACTCCAGTGAAATGATGGAGGGAGCCTCACGCCCCTTTCCTGAAGTCTTGACGTTTTCTCTACAACGAAACAAAGAGCTGTCACACACTCCAGCACAGAGAGAGCAGGAGGAGGACGTCCAGCTGCAGTTAAATAAATAAATACATGTGCATTCCCTATGCATGGGTTCCTCGAGGGACCCCGGTGCACAGACCTCTCGTGGTCCCTGCTGTCCTCCTGGGATGGTCTCTGCAGCCCATGAAGCAGCATGAGAGCAGGCAGGGTGCATCTCCTGCAGGGACATCCATGGGCCCCCTCATCACCTCTTCCCTGCCTGCTGTGCCCCATCCCTGGCTGGGGCTGTCCCCTGCCCAGCCCCATGAGGGAGCAGCCCAGGCGCTGTGGGTGAGGAAAAGAAATAATTTGGTTTCTAAACTGGGATTGGACATGATTGCAGCCGAGCCACAAAAAATCTCAGGCCAAACCCTACAGAAACTGGGCAAGCTGCTGAGCAGAGCCCAGTGAGAATAGAAGGACATTCTATAAATACCAGCTCTGTGCAGTTGTGGCGCCTTACTCTTATCCTGCAAGTATTTGTGTTAAAAACAGTAAGAACAAGACATCTGAAAATTAGGATTCTATGTCAAACTGTCAATACCCACAAGCATGCAGCCTTTCATTAAAATCTGTTTGACATTTTTGTTATGCACAGAGAGCCAAAAAGATGCCAAAAGGATGTGATATTTGTGATCACATCCTCCTGCTAATACAAGACACTGCGAAGACGATTGTATTAAAACATTCCTTGCAAAAGGATGAGCAGTTAAAGCAAAAACAGTGAAAAGAGTGACTGAAGTTAAAGAGTTATGTGCAGTGTGGGAATTCAGGATGTGCTCCTTGGGTGAAGCAGTGGCAAGTAGCCTTTTTAACTCTTTGTAGCTAATTGAAATGATAAGCAATCTAGTAATTTCAATTTTCCACAGAGGTCTTCTACCCCCAAAATGTGCAAAATTTAATCATTTTTGGAAAATCCTGTAATGATTATGTCATGTGACCCGGGCAGAAGAGATATTATTTTGTCACAACAATGTGAGTAAATTATCTTACTGGCAACTCGCTTAAAGGTCATGGAGATCATCTGATGCGTGAGATGGAAATTTCTCATGCCAAAACAATATTGACAGCTTATCAAGCAGGGAGGAAAGTACAGTGATATAATAGAATGTAAGGTAAGATAATGCTTGCTACTGATGGTAGAAAATATGACATGGCATTTCAATTTTAAGGTTATAGGCAGAATGATATGGTATAGACGCTTAGAGGCATAATGGGACAGCTTGCCTACGGATAGGTTAAACTGGATGGAACATTGTAGCTTAACAGGTAAAAATATAATGTATATTAGATATTAAATACAATACCTGAATAAAGGGATATAAATAGTTGTACCAAAGAAGGGAAGGAGAAGAGACTGCACCTGCCTCGATGGATGGATTCTCTTTTAACAGGCTGTTGGCTCTGGTGGGACTCAAAGGATTCGTCTGGCATGGCTCTCTCTTTTCTCTAACATTTCAGGATTTGTAGGTGCCTTATGGCTTTTCTTTAATTTTACTCCCTGACCACACTCATCTTTCTGTTTTAGAGCTGTAATGCAGTGCAGGAAGTAAATGACCAGGAATCTATACAGTACTTGTATATATATATATATACATATATATATACATATATATATATATATAGTACATGTGTATACATGGGGAACAGACATCTGAGCCCTGAACTGGCCACTAAAGCTTTTCCACCTTGTTTTCAAAGCCGAGTTATAATGCCAGCTAAAAAAAAATTGCAAGAGAAGGGGAATATTCCTTGAGGATCTGCCACAGCATGAATGGTCATGACCTTCCTTAATCATGAGTTTGAGTGCCCGTCCTTGTGCACTGGGCCCAGCATGCCGGGACTGCTGCTCCTCTTGCTCTTGGCACAGTGCAGCACAGTGACACCCAGGCACTGCCTGCCCTGTGACACCACGGGCACTGGGCACAGCCATCAGGAAATGCACTGTGCCAGAGAGGACTCTGATAGGGCTGAGAAACCTGTTTCTTGTCTGCTGTGACATGATTGCCTGGGAGGCAGCACTGTACCTACTGCCCACAGGTCATTGCTCAGGGGGTCCTGTTTTAAACAACATGTGGCATCAAAAGTGCTGAGGAAATAAATCAGAGCGGGTTGGGGATCTCTGCATGCATCTGTGTTTCTCTATGTGTTTGTATTTGGGGCAGATTCAGGGTATTTCAGGACCTGACATTTCTCATCCATGAATGGGCAATGCCGTTCCATTGATGTACTCACTCACTAGGGCTTTTTTCAGCTGTTCTTAACCCAAATGAAAGGTATACATGGTTTATTTTCTTTCCTGCTCTCATCAGTTGCAGAAATTTAATCTATCCCCACCTACATGAGCCCTTCACTGTATCTGTGTGTGGCACTCACAGTCAGGGTCCCACAAACACCACACTTTTGGTGTGAAGGATTCAATGGGCCCAGTCTCTGCCAACTGCCTGTGCCTCGCCAGTCCTCGATCCTCACTTCCATGGGCCTCATTAGGCTCCAAAAAATGATCTTGGTGCTGTGCTGGGTGTCCAGCAGAAGGCAGCAGTGGTGTTAGAGGGGCTGGAGGCAGAGCTGTGTGTCCCTGGGCAGTGCTTCAGGGTGTATGTCCACCTATGCTCCTCAGTCAGGCCTGGGCATCACGGAGAGTGAGAGTCTGGGTGAGCCACATCTGCAGAAGTGATCAAGAAATAGGGCCAGAGCTGGTGTGTCACAATGTTCTGCAGTTGGTCCTTGGGACTTTGAAGATCTTAATTTCTCAGAGGAGAAAAAGTCACTGGGGAAGTTTCCTCCGCAGGTAGTTAGTTGTAAATGAGCTATACAAATATTCCCGTTCTTTATGTTGTCTCCAGGGAGAATCAAGACAATCAACAAAATCAACAGGACCGGTACTCTTGCAGTGGCTGTTGAGAAAGGGTTGGTTTAGTTGGCAGAGTTTCATTATTCTTGAGTTTGGCTGTGGATTTTGAGCTTCTGCATGGCTGGGGATGGGAAAAGGAGCTGCCAGACTTTACAGAGCTCAGATAAAATGCACTGGCTTCTCTGGGGTCAGATGAGATCTGAATAAAAGCTGGCTTTTTGGCTTTGGTATTTTCAGATCCATCTCAAAGCACAGTCAATTTCAAAGTGAAGTGGTTGTTTTCTAGTTCTTTTTCCAGGACTTGCATAGCCCTGTATTCTGTCAAGCACGTTTGTATCCCCACACAAGGGCTGTAGCCAAATATAGTCAGTGGTGTGTTATGAGGGTCCTCTCTGCTCAAAACCTAATTGAAGCCTCGGACAGGGGTAGCTGCTCTCACAGGTTTCCAGTATTGCATCTTCAAGAGTCAACTTGCTGGGAGCAATGCACTCATTTGTGTAAGGAAAAAGATCCCTTAATGTGCTATTAAATTAAACAATGTCACTGCTATTGCAGTAGAGCTGAGCGAATAATCCATAATGAATAATTTATTCAACAAATTTAGCTGCTTTCTCTGCTCACAGACTATCTGGAGACAGATCACAATTCCCTCCAATTTACTTATTATTTGAAATTACTGATGGATAGCTTTGTAATTAAAAAAACAACTCTGTGTCTTGATCACAAACAACTGTGGGTGTCTGATCTTCGTTAGTCAAGGTATGTGCGTTGGTTGTGATGGGTCAGATAAATCACATGATATTGTTTCTGCCTGCTCATTGGAGAAGCCTACAAGCATGTCTGGCATGAAAAGACAAAAAATTCTGTCTCTGCATGCAATTTTGAAATTTGTCTTGTGCAAACATTTGCCCAGTAAAACTTGATTGCTCAAAAGTGTGCAGAAAGTAAATCCCAGGGGGAAATCAATGTGGCTGCAGTAAATTCATTTAAAAATGTGAATGAATATTTGCAGACTTCTTTTTAAAGCTCCCACCTAGCTCTGCACAACAATGTCCATCAAATGCACCAAAAAACCATTTCACTTGGTGAAGATTATTTGGTTGTTTTTTCTTTTCTCCTTTTCTCCTTCAGAAGAAGACAGAATGAGAAGGAATCTCTGGTCTTGGTATTGCAAGAATGTTAGACTGAACCCAATGATCTGCTGCACATGAGGCATCTTAAAACTGATTATCTTGGAAGGATGTTTCAAAATCTCCCTGTTCTGATGGTCAGGAGCATTTTTCTGTTGTAAATCTCCCAGGTACTCACGGGCAGGTTGTACTCACTTGTTGCTGAGTCTCGCTCCACCTGTCCTGTAAACAGCCCTGAGGGAGGGATGGGGCTCTCCAGGCTGCCCAGGAAACAGAGTTGTTTGGAACTGCTTTTTTTCCAAAACCTCTGTTAAAAGCATCTGCAATTTATTGCAGTTCTCACCTTCTTTGTAGGTTCCTCTTTCTCCATCACTGCCTTGCTCAGATGGGGAGACCCTCCCTGTCCTCACCTCAGTGCAAAATGAGACATGCAGCCTTTCTCCTCCTTCTCCTCTCCCTTTCTTTTCTCAGTCCTCTGAACCTAGAGGTTAAACTTGTAGGCCCTCAACCCAGTATTTGAAGCTGACTGATACTGAAGGAACAGGTTTTTTCTTTTTCTGATTTTCAACATTAAGAAAAACAACTACAGTGGGGAATGTTTTTGTAAAGGTGTGTGTAAACCTCTCAGAACTGAGGTCTAAGGGTTGTGTTTGCACATGAGGGAACGGGCTGATTAATTGATCTCCTCTGAGTCCTGTTTCAATACTTTACTCTTCCCAACGAAGCAGATGCCATTGTTTTTATGAGTTCAGCTAGGTTAGGTCACAAAGACATATTCCCCATCTTTTGAAGTAATATACATGTTGGTATCATCTTCAAGTAGAAAGGTTCACGTGGCAGCTTTTGTGTTTCCCCACTAGGAGCCAAACATGAATAACAATTATTACTGCACCATAGCTGTTTCAGGCATTCACACCCTATTAAAGCAGAGAGCACCTCCAGGGAGAAATACCACTCCTTGGTGGGGAGAGTAGTGCTTAGTGGTGACAAACAGCACTTCAAACTGAAATGTGGTGAGCTGGGTCAGGGAATGCTTTCCTTCATATAGATGCAGCTTTTCATCGATGTGATGCTTAGAGGGAAGAATGTGCCTGTTCAAAAGGGACCTCTGGAGTGAGCGGTGCCGCCGGCTCCACGCCAGCAGCTGCCTGGTGGGTACCTGTCCCTGGGCTCCTGGGCACCAGCGCCCTGCTTTCACTTGACCTTCAGCATTCATTGGCTGCTGAAGAGGGTTTCACTTACGTAGAATTTGCAGAAACGTGGTCCTTTGTGGCAATAGTGTATCAGCATCAAGCAGACAAGGATACAAATGGGAGCTCATGGAGTTGAGCGGTGTTTACACTCCGTGTTTATTCCGCCTCCGGTGCCGCCGCGTGCCCAGAATTTTGCTTGGGGTCAAGCATCTGATCACTGCGATCTCAGTGCAGCACAAGACACCCAAGAAGAATATAGATATAAATGAGCCCCCCTGGAAGTTTTCCTGTTAAAGACAACTCTTTTCCCTGCTAGCTGTTTTGCTCTCCCTTCCCCGTGCCTTACACCCAGGTAGGGCTGCTTCTTTCCATGCTTGAAACGGATCCCAAAACCACAAGAAAAACAAAGAATGGCTTGTGTTTATTTTTGCAGAGTTTTAACTGGGTCGGCAAGGAACGAAGCCTTGTTAAAAGGATTTTACTATGGGTCATCCAGAGTTTGAGGAGATGAGGAAGCAAAGGGGGGGAGATGCTGCTTCCCCACGGGCAGGTTGGTGGCTTGTGCCATGCTGCCCAGAGAGCTGCAGGGAGCAGTCTGCACAAAGCCAGGGGTTGAAGACGAGCAATAGGAAAAACTCCTTTGGGCAAATGAGGATATGAACTGAGGATGTTTTAATATTTTTCTCACAGAAAGTAGCATTAGTTAATTTTGCCCTCTATCCTCAATTGCTTATAAAAACAAAATGAAAGCAGCATAATTCTTTAAAGCCCATGCAGGCTTTCTTAAAATGACCTTTTCACCTGTAATTACAAATAAAAGATTATTGAGCCAAATGGGATATATTAGTAAGAACATCACTGATATAATTTTGATCACAGTGAATAAAATAGTTGGGAAAATTCATTTAACAACCTTTAAATCACTGGCTCCAGTGTTATTTACTTCTAAAAGCATAACTCATACAGCTTCTCCTCTGTTGTATTCCCACAGCATGTATTTATCTCACCTTCTCTCTTGAAACTTACGTAAAAAAATAGATTTCGCATTGGCAACGCTCTTTTCATCTTCCTCTCCCGAGCCCACACTCTGCGTGCAAGGCTTTGAGCTCTGCCTCCATGGCACAGTCACGGCTCTGAGATGGGGACAGCCAGCTGGGAAGTCAGGAAAGCCAGTCAAAATTAGAATTATGTTCACATCAGAAGTGTGAAAGGTACCTGGCCCAGTCTGTGTTTAAGGACTCTGACAGAACAGCGGAACTCCAGGGCACAGAGTGCGCTTTAGCACTGACCATGTCTCTGATCCATCTCTTAAACATGCCTGGAGTTTGAGAGAGTCCTGCAAGTCAGCAGCACTCCGTGGGAGATGGCCACGTCCTGCCTTGCCTCCACCAGGCCACAGACGAGCTTTGTGTCTGCTAATGCTCTTAAATCAGTAGATTTTAGGAGACAACAGTATGGTCCATTAACAAATATAATCAACGTCGTCTCTGCTGGACCAAGAGCACAGGATATTCTTGCTGCAATATGGTCACTTTGAACGTGTTATTCCCTTTAAATCACCACAACATCAGGAGGTACCACAGTGGATCAGGCGTGCAGGAGGTGGACATCTGCCAGACACAACCGTTATCAATCATCACCCAAGTATTTACATCAATCATTGAACAAACATTTATGTCTGGAGCCTTTCTTCTGGCCACAATATACATTTAGACTGAAACACAAATGCAATGGGGAGAGGATCCCGATGCCTTCCTTTGCCCTGCTTGTAGAAAATTCACTTCTCTCTTCTCTCCTGGGCTGACCTCCAATTTGTTTTCTATTTGAAAGGCTAAGGCCATATGGCAGATATGTTCAGCCCTCAAAGTCTTTTGATCTTTAGAACAGTTGCAGTCTAAATTTCAATAATGAAAACCCTTTCTTCTTTTTTTTTTTTTTTTTCTTTTTGGATACTTATAAATGAGATATTATATTTCCATACATTTTATTTCTGGCCACATCTATGAATCTAATATTGACCTGGAGTTATCTGTGATAGAGAAGTTATTAATTTTGACAGATATAAGGGAGAAGCTAATATCCTCCTTTTACAAACACCTAATATTAATCTCTAGTGATGTAAACGAGAACTCCAGAATGGCTTGGGGTGGTGCTGGAAATGATATAAGATTGAAATTTGATAATGAAAAAGGGAAAGATTCATTTTAGAAAATTGATAAAATGGATAAAAAATTGTATTTCCTATGAAATAACTGAAGGAAGCACAACTTAGATTTAGCATCCATTATTCTTCTATAGGTGGTATATACACAATGGGTATGTTAGGGACCAAGTTTTACTCTGATTTAAATATCTATAATTCCATTGACTCAGAAGAGTTTCTGTCTCATGGTTTCTACTCAAATAACAAACAGGAAGTCTGGAATTGGTTTTATGGCACAGGAAAGTACCCAGCCTGGTTTTACCAAATAGGGACGGCTACTAAAGCCACATCAGAAACTCTGCAGTGACACAGTTGCCTTCAATAGCTGGAGACTTTACTCCGTGACCCTCAAGATCCATTGTAGCCATGCCCCAAATCCTGGCACTCCTTGGAGACATTTTCTTCCCTAGCATGCCTTCTCTGTGTTATTGTTCTCCAGTCAAATGGCTTTGTGAACAGACAGAGAGAATTCCTCGATGCACTGGGAGGAAACTCTTCCTCAGCTCTGAATATCCGGAGATCAGGCTTTGGATTCTCCCTCTGGAGAAGTTTTTGGCCTTTGCTTGGGATAAAATTCCAGTATTTTATGATACATGGGATACAGTTTTTTTCTCCCCAGAAATTTACTGGGTTATCCTGGGGAAATTGCCAAGTCTGGAGATTCTGGAAGTGTTTGGAAGGTTTTTACTTTACGGCAGAGAGACAGTTTGATGGCCTGGTTCAAAAGGAGCTCAGATTCACACAGCTGCACTGTTTATTTTGGTTGCATTTTTTTGTTATGCCAGAAGCAAAGGCAGGCAGTACTGTTAATCTCATTCAGACATTTTGCTGTCCTCTTCTTTTTAATCCTCAACAGCATTTGTACCCTGTTCTTGTCCAAGATCCCACCATGCAACTGATCAAAGCCCACGCATTTCTGGGAGCCTTGAGCAGGTTTTGTGCCCATCCTGCTACGAAGGGTGTGAAGAATTTTGTCACCTGTTTTACTCACTAAAAGAAGGCTGCGTTCCTGTGTCCCCATTAATCCATCACAGTACTGAGGTGCCTGTGATGGAGGGAAATAGGGCAGGTATGATTGATAAATAGTTTGATGCCCTCTTTAGTTCCACAGCTCTCTGCTGTCGTGTTGCTGCACTGTGTTTGCTATATGTATTTACTGCCAAGCTTATCTCAGAGTTATGTATTTGATATGAAGGCTGTTGTGAACATTACTAAAGGCACCTGTCTATGCCTCAGAGCAAAGTGGAAAGTTATCTCAACCACGATGGCTGACAGCACACAGAGGATGGCACAGAGCCTCCCTTCTTGGAGAGATGTCCTGAGCAGCAGCAGAGATTGGGCTGCTGGCACAGGGGATGCTGGAGCAGCACAGCCAGTGAAGAGAAGCCCAGCCTGGGGCACTCTGTCATTTTGGGGGTACTTTCCTGCCTGGAGATGCTGTTTGGGGACGGGAAGGTTCAGGCAGTGCAGTGGTGCAGCACAGTCCTAACAGCTGTGGGGTGTGCAGGGGCAGTGGGGAATGCGGCCCTGGGTGGCAGTTTGAACCTTGGGGTAATATATTTTACTACTTGGGAGGCGGGCTTGTGCTTTCAATGAATTTTTTGATCCCTCCTATTGCAGTCTGTTCTGAGCTGACTCTTAGCTGGTGCTTGCCTGACCATTCCCGGGCTCCCAGGGCAGTGCTCCGGGTGTCACAGCGGTGTGGGCATTCCGTGGCTCGGGACCCCGGCCACGGCCTCACTGGGCACCCCATGCCACAGCGGGGTCTGACATCGCACCAGAGCACCGGGCAGGTGCCTCTGAGCTTCTCCAAAAAGGCTGAGAGGACTCGCACCGTTGTGGCACTGTTGTCACTGCTCTCACAGGCAACAGCTCTAAACAAATCAGTGCAGATACTGATATGCAGTATCACACACTGCAAAGATGGAAGGGGTTGCCAACCAGCCTCGGGCCAGTTATGATACTGGGCTAAGAACTAAAATCACAGTGACTTAAAAGCCAAAGGCCTCCAGACAACACTGTCCTAGTTTGTCCATCAATTTTGCTTCCCTCCTGCAAAAAAAGATGATAAACAATTATCAGGTATCAGTGCCTGAATCTTAAGTGTCTTCTGTAATACTTAATATAAAAACAAATATGTTCTCCTTCAGAAAATGAAGCAGATCCCAATTAATTATGTATAGCTCTCCTGCTTTCACGCAAAGAATAGCAACTTTCAAATAAGCGCTTTGGTCTTCTTATCACCTGTTAGATTACAGGCATCTCCCAGCTCTCTAATGATCATCTGAGTTTTGGGGCTGGTTGTTTCTGCTGGTTGTTTCTTTTTATTCTGCACCATGTTCTTTCTCTTTCTTAGCATTTTTGATAAAAATAATATAGTAGAGAAGAGACAGATGTCCCTTTGGTGATTTAATACATTCTTTGCTGCCCTAAAATGTCTGAAAGAATTGGCTTACATATCAAGAGCTCTCTCTGTTCTGGATTTCATATGTGCTCAAGGCAGAGAGGAGGACAGAGGAATGTATGCCACAGATGTGGGCCAACCCACTGAATCTGATTGATGGCAAAACAGTGATGGAACCCAACAAATGGGTGGGATCTCTGTAATGATTCTACTACTTAGGAGGGCACAGACACCCAAGACCTTCCTGAAATCCCCTCCTGTGTGTCAAGTGCTTTTTCTTGCATTGTATTTGTTCAGGAATATGTCTTTTGCACCTATCATTGGGAATGTTTGTCCTGCAGAAGACTGGGCCAGATTGGAGACCCATGGATACAATTTTGTGTTTTGGTGGCCTTTGTGGGCTCTACCTGCTTTATTGTCAGAAGGAAGACGAAGAACTCTCCAACATACAGTGTCATCAGCATTGTGATCTGAGAAACAACACCTACAGAATCTATTATTCATTAAGTGTAACCAATATATAATTTAAAACAGTGGGTTTTGTCAAATAATGTTAGGTCAGCATAATTTTCTGCCTATTACTAATATCTATAACATCTTTGCCTTAGTCAGCTCTATTTAAATATGCAATCATTTACAGCTTTTGACTATATGTGTGCGCACTCCCAATTTCCAATATTCAACTACTACAAATTTTATGCTGACATCAATAGCAAACTATTAAAGACAGTATTTCATTATTGGTTTTTCATCCCAAAAGTTATTTACAATTATATACTAAGCACTAATATTAAAGGAAACCATTTAAATGAGGTGCTATCTGCTTTAACAATATGTCTGTCACAGAATGAGATTGTGTTTAAAGATTTTATCAAGAAATGGTTGTTTGCTGAGGTTATGTTTTGTCCATGAAATATGCATTTCATATCTCTTTCATTTCATTAACATAATTTAATTTGTGCTTTGCATTTTGTGCATAATACATATTTGATTTACAAAACAAATATTTCCATTAGAAAATGAATTTCATGCAGGCAAAAAAGCAGAACCAAATGATGTATTGAAGGAAAATAAGAAGAAATGAAATGCATTTTCTCAGTCTATTAAAAAATCTATGGCATTGACAGAAAGTGCACTTAGTGCTACATTTAAAAAATAGCACATATGTCAATGTATTAACAAATAGAATTGGAAATACAAATATTTCCCTATATCAAGCCAAGAATCTCTTTATTTTAATTGAGTTGATTTAAAAGCCCAACTACAATTTAATTTTTATTTCATGATGTGGTACACTGCCTGGTGCCATTACATCCATGTAGAATTGGCAGTCAATATACAAATATATTTTACCTTTTAAAAACTTTCTATTGACACCAGCAATAAATAATTTAATGGGCTGAAAATGTGAAATCATTAATTTGCTGATTGTCTTCGAATATTGGGTAGCTGGGTAGGGGTACGGATAGGTGAGCAAACTAATGAATAATGTTTGTAAGTCTGTCACGAGAGGACCCCAGTAAAGCAAGCCAGAGATTAAATGAAATGCTATTTAAACTTGACTGGTTTAATCTCCAAGGAATTCCAGCTAAATCCAAGGAATTGAAGAAAAGGATGAGGCCCAAAATGCCCCATTATCTCCCTGTCAAGAAAATCTATCAAACTCGGTGCAGAGGAGTTAAATGTGTGACTCCCCTGGAGTCGGAACGGGCACGTTTCCCTCCATGTAGCCAACCCTGGAAATCTGGAATGTCCCCTGGGAGTGGTGGGCTGAGCAGCTTCGTGCCTCTAAGGGAGCTGGGCACCTCCCTTCAGATGGGATCTGCTGCATCTCTCCTAGCATATGACAGAGCCTGGGCAACAAATCCCCCATCCTTCCAGAGCGAGCCAAAATCTTGAGGAAACCTCTTGGAACGACTGTCCCTTTTCCAGAGGGGTAGGTGTTGACTGTCTTGTTACCTGTGTGCGCTGAGAAATGTCGGCGTGACACAGGAGGGCAGGGTTTGGCCCCAGGCCTGCCCTTCAGCAACACATACGAGTCACATTCTGCCCACAGCTGCAGTCAGGCATTCCCAGTGCTCTTGCTGGTGTAACTGGGGGCAGAAGTGGGCTTGTGAAAGAGGAGGCAGATTGGCTCGGGCAGAGATGGACACAACTGCTCTCAGCCGCGGCTCTGTGGCACCACTGGCATCACCAGCTGCGGGAACGTGTCTGGGACAGGACTCAGACAACATGAGAATTAATTTAAATTCACGGGATATTTTAAAGATAATAATAGATGTTGAGTTGCATCTTTTAGTTGTTTTGGAGCTTTGTGCTTTAAGCTTTTTTACACAAGGATTAGCGGCTTGCTTTTAAAAAAAAAGGGAGGGGTTGGGAACTGGGATTCTTGCAGTCTCAGGAGTCCAGAAGCAGCAGCTTAAAGAAAAATACCAAATGTTGCAAGGCGGTAAGACTGAAAAATCCTGCATTATTCTGCCATGGGGAATAAGTTTAACTCTATGAGAAACTAAACGCAGCAAAGTAAGGAGGGAAAATGAAGAATAGCTCCCCTATTTAAAACTAAGAGATACATTTGAGGAGGTTAGGCTGTAAATACATTAGCTTAGCTGGAATTTTGCCAGGACTTTGGGACTAATATCCATACTCTTATGAAAAGTGCTGGGGATAATGACTACAGGTATCTGAGGCCTCGGTGCTGTATCCAAGGCTAATTGAATTGAGTAGGCGTGTGTACTTGAGAAAACCAAAGGGAGGTTAGGTAGAAAAAGTGAAGAAGGTGAAAAAGAAAGCAAAGAACTGAAGCTGCAACACTCTGATAATTAACCGGAGTGAAGGCTCCTGGTCTGTCCTGCCAGATCATGCTGTGTGCTGGCTGAAAGCAAAGTGACAGGGGGAGTGCTCTCACCCTGCTGCTCCTGCGGCCACCAATGCCACAGCTTGCAGCTTGTTCTCATCTTCTGCTGAGCACCAGCTAAGGCAGGGCTCTCTCAATCATGCTCTTCTTGCAGGAGCCGCGGTCTCCAAAGCCTGCATGGCACAGGCTCCCTGCTGCACTCCCGGCACCTCTGGCATCCTGCTCATCCCATGGCCAGGTCTGGTGTAGGGACGAGCCCAGCCTTGCCGTGTGCCGCGTGTCACTTGCCACACTGATGGCTTGCCAGCATGCTCTGGTGGCTGCTGCCTGCTCACCACAGCCCAACAGCAGCTCCGCACAACATTCCTCAGAGGGCCACCAGAAGAGAAGGGAGCAGTCCCCTCTCCTGCCCGTGGGCACGGTGCTGCAGGGCAGGAGGAACTGCCTCACCTTCACATTGCCCCTCGTGCAGATTTGACAGGTCTCCATGCTGCTTTTCCTGAGCACAAAACACACAGTGCCTAGAGAGAAAGCGCGTTTTCATTCATTGTGTGTGGGGCACCTTGTGTGGTATTTGGGATGCGATTTGCCCCAGGAAGGGCCCTGCAGCCGGGCAGAGCTGTGCTGCTGCTGAGCAATCCCATCCGAGCAGCAGCTCAGCTCC
Organism: Daphoenositta chrysoptera; assembly: GCA_013397915.1. Classification (NCBI taxonomy): domain Eukaryota; kingdom Metazoa; phylum Chordata; class Aves; order Passeriformes; genus Daphoenositta; species Daphoenositta chrysoptera. The sequence continues at coordinate 766,753 of VZRO01005359.1, read as the reverse complement.
ATGCCCCCACTGAGTGCTCGTTGAGACATATGTGCTATAAATCCTCTAAAGTGAACCAGAGAGTCGTGACTTCAGCCAAACCTTCGAAGGAATGAATACTGTGAGCCTGGTGATTAGCTCTAGGATTAATGGGATGCACCACCTACCTCCATAAGGTATAATGAGAAAAAGTACCCAGTAATGTTGAAACATCACACCTCCTTTCCTGACAATATCGGCATGTCAGAGTTGGGATAAAACTGTTTTGAATAAAAAATAAAGTATGTCTAAAATATTAAAAGAAAAAAGCTTAGTGCCTGCACACACAAAAGCAATGATCTAAGGGAAATCACCAGTTGCTGTTCTGTGAGGTATAAAAATAAACCCTTGTCTCCTTTACTTTTACATTCACTGACAAGTGACTATATTAGCATTAAGTGAAAAAGCAGATGAAAAGTAATGTCTTTTATTTAGCTCCTACCTGAAACATATTTAAGTTTCATGCAGCAAGTGAGATTGTGCACAGGGGTTTGAAATCATGTAATAAGACACTGTGTGACATTATCTGTCCACCCAGCAGTCACTCCAGTAAGTAACACTGCCACTAAATCTTGGAAGGGAAGTTAACACAAATAACTTCACACTTCCCCCTTCCCTATTTTCTCAACCTTGTCAGTCTGTCTATCTGTATAAGATTTTGTACTCATTCTCCAAAGAAACCTGTTAGGATACCTGTCCATCAGCTAGTCCAACGTAGTCGTCTCATTTTTAATATGCCAAAAATGTTGAGCCATGTATTGTTTCTAAATGAAGCACATGTGTGCTGCAGAGTAGAAACAGAAATGTGCTGATACAGGAAACTCTACTTGTTTGTTAGCGGTGATATTGGAAAAAATCCATCTCTCCTAGCAGGACAATCTCATCATATTAAAAGTTATGGATTTCTTGCTTAAGCATTCTACACTAGCTGCAGAGCTGTATAAACTTGCTTCTGCTTATCAAGCAAGCCAACAATACACAAAAAGAAAATTTAACATCTTCTAACATTTCTGCCTTCATATGGGAGTTCTCCTGAAATGAGTTCTTCAATTATCCTGATGGATCTGTTTAGTGAGTTGGTACTGTTTCCTGGCTTATAAAAGCCAGTGCATTACTATGCAATACTGTGTATGTGGTATTGAAATGAGATCAACATCATTGCTTTACTACATTTTAAGCAGAAGTTAGCACAGATTATAAAAATCATAAAGACTTTGGAGTTAGGTATTGTAGCAATGTATTCTAAAACCTACACTGGTTTTCACTGGCAAATAATTAGACTTGTGTGAAACCTGAAGTGTTGGTGGCTTCTTTCTTAAATAACTAATGAGTATTAATCAATATTAAGCAAAGATTATCAGAGAATACATTTTATTTTTCTTTATCTTGCATAACAAAGGAAAAAGGATTAAAAAAAGATGATGAAACTAATATTATTAATTTCAAAATATTATTGATTTTCAAAATAAAGTTGTAACATTATTCCTATGTGTAGGAGATAATATATAGCTCTATATATGAAATTCAGTTCAGGAAAAAAATCACTGCTACATCTGAGATTAACTGCGTATGACATCCAAGAATATTTCAGAGCATCATTTATTGGATTGACTGTGTTGTACAAGTATGCAAAATATTTATATCTTTAGTTTTCCAAATTATTAAACTGCTAAGATTTGCCTGGGAACGGAAGTTTTAACAAAACAGTTTGTAGGTGTTCCCTCTGAACCCAATATCCTCAGCTCTGTGTTTGTGCATTTGCATGTGTGTGTGCATGCACAGATTTTTTAGTCCTTACACTGTAAAAAACTTTGGAGTTGTTTGACCCTGTAAACACAAAATTCATGTCTCTCACCCTGGGACAAATACATTCTTTTTAAAAGCAGCATATGGGCAGCCTTGGACTGATGTTAGTTTATTGTCACTGCTTGATAACGTTTAATGGAAAAGATACAAGAGTGCCAAAGAATTTTAATTATTTTTGTGATAAAGTTATATGTTCGGCCTTGAAAAAGTGGAGATAATGCTGGGATTCATTATTATTCCCAGTGTGTTTAAACAGACGACACAGAATGCAAACAAAAGCAGATGAAATTTGAAAAGTATTATCAATATTGCAGATAGCAGATGCCCTTTCCAATCAGAACAAGCATATCTTCTATAGCAACTTTATGGTTGAGTAGTTTATTCATTTCTATTAGAAGGTTGTACGTTTCTAAAATATGTAGATGGTATCTAGAAAACCAACCAACCAGTAGGGTCATTTTGCTTGTTTTCCTAAATTTATTATTTCACTTTTGCAGGCTTGATCTGAGGTGCATTAACATGGGAGTGTAATCTTATTGTGTCAAATCCTATCTTGTATATGACCTTTCATGTGTTTTTGCTGTGGTTCTGAGAGGGAAATGCTAAGAGGGTTTGCCAGGGTTGTATTTGTGCTGCTGTAATTAAAACTAGACCCATCTTCCTGTAAAATTGTTCTTCTTCTTGGCCTTGATTGAAAAATTTGCTGTTGATGCAGCACCTAATTCACACATATTTTTTTAAGAGCGCCTGAGGCATAGACCCTGCAACCATGAGGTGGGCAGGGCAGTGTGCTGGAGCTGGGGAGCCAGCAGGGACCCCCGAGCTCTGCCACGCCTGGTCTGATGCAGGACCAGGACCCCAAGTCACCCTGGGCACCCACCTGGCAGCAGAGAGGCTTTAAAAGCATTTCCACACTCTTGCAGTAATATAACCAAACCAGTTATTTCTGTGTGATGTTTTTTGAGGTTTTCATTCCGTATTTTTCATTTTGAAAGAAAACAGCAAACATTTAAAATTATTTTACAGTAATTTACTGAACCCTAAGGCCACAATTCTGCAGTAGGTTACAACATTGTGGGCTGTGATGGTAAAAATCGTGTGCTGATGCATTTCCACTGCAGAGAAATGGTGGAAGTGTAGATCTTCAGAAAAAATATTCTACACGGTTTCCTGCTACCTGCTCACATGCCAATTATACTTTCAAGTTTGCATCTGAAATTCTTATCTGCCTAGTAACACCCTATCCTCTGAAATGTGTGAGTCCACTTAGTCATATTTAGACATTAGTCATATTTAGAGCTGCACATAAGTGGTTCTCTATATGCAAACACACAAACTAAGAATGTTCCACCAATCATTTTAAAAAATAAAGATTCTCCTCCATGAAAGATTTGGAGGATGTTGCTTTGAGACGTTGATTTCAGGCATCAATGGAAGAACAATGAATCCTTTAAAAAATATAAATAATCAGTGGTTGGGCAGCTACAAAAGCTAAACCAGAAGGCACCGGAAAAACCTACATTAATTAAACTGACATTTAATTGTAGCTAAATTCAGCCTCTCTGGGTTTTCCCCAGTGAAGGTCCAAAATGGCAGGAGACAGTTGTGTCCTTGAAGGCTCTGAAGAAAAAAGCTTCTTCCTGGGGATGCACCAGCTGAGCCTGGACTCTGTCAGCCTGACACCCCTGGTCCTAGGATCCCAGAAGAATGTGTGTGCTGGGAACAGGGAGAGGGAAGAAGAAGAGGAGGAGGAGTCATCATCAAGGACTACATTTCCCATGATGCTCTTCATCCAAGTCAGAGTTGACATTGGGCAGGTGTTGGGGTGTCACACCCGGCTCTGGTGAACTGACAGCAGCTCCATTGCTCCCAGCCTTGAGGCTGTTCACAGGTATTGTAAAGCTGTGCCATGAATGTGTTTGGAAATGTAATCAGAGGATGATAGAACATGTAGCCCTTAGGAGAGGTCCTAAAGGACTCTGAAGTTTGGGAGCTTGAGGGGAGGATGAGGTTTAGGGCATCCCATTTTTAAATTGTGTTAGGAGTATGTGCTGGTATCTTCACTATGGTGTGGGTTTTTTAACATTGGTGCTGAACCCACCTTGGGCTAGTCCTAAATTTCCTCTCAATGGGACACAGCACATGTGAAACCTGAATGTAAGGTGTGGCACCAAACCTCATGGCTCCTTCCCAGTTTTGTGCCCCGTGGCTGGTGATGTGAGCGGGTGGGGAGGGTGCTGGCAGCTCCCCATGGCACAGAGTGATGGGGAGGCAGAACCGTGTGAGCCTTCTCCAGTGTTCCTGCATGTGCTTCTCTTTCCTGCTGATGTGTATCCTTTACTCTTCCTGTCTTCTGTTACAGCCCCTAATGCACATCTAATATAATTTTATAGAGCAATATTACCCGACAAACACAAACACGCGTCATTCGCCTCCTCCTGAGCACTGCCCAGCCCACCCAAGGCCCTGAGATGTCGGAGCTCTTGCTGCATTTATGGTTGAGCAGCATCATCCCAGAGCATCCGTTACTTAGCAGACTTCCATAACGAATGCACTCCATAAATATAAAAGCATTTCTAGAAAGTCAAGTGTCTGGATGTTATAAAAAGCGCTACTGCTGAGTCATGTTCTTCCCAGCCCGCGGGAAATGGGCAGTGATTATTTCATGCCATTTTTTGTTGGGCTGAGATAACTTAAGGGAAAACGTGGCCACCAAAACTGACAACTCACGCTGATCTGCTGCTCTGTGCTCGTGGTGCCATCTGTTAGCACATGTCACTATAGGTATGGAGATGTATTGTACAGCAGACTTAAGTCTATATTTCAAAATTGCTGGGAAGCAAGAGGCACACAAAGGAACTGTAATAAGTACAAAGTGTAATTAAATTTTGCTCTAAGAACTGCCATAGTCAGTTAAATCAGACCAGTTTAGATGTCATTATTTAGCCAATAGAGTAAATCTTATTTATAGAAGTCCAGGTCTGGCTCCACTTGTTTTCTGATAAGCAGTGGTAGGCTATTGACTTTAATGTACGATGCTTATAACAGAAAGATGCATAAATAAACATGGACAAAATGAGGGCAGGAGAGCACCACTAAATTATCTCTGCAATTGTTGGTGCCCTCAGCCTGGGCAAGGGCCTAGGCTTGGGTATCAATTCCTGTTTTCGTTTTCTTCTTTTAATTGATCTCATGGAGCAACCATTATCCAAACAGTAGGGGAAAGGGATGGTCTCTTTAGGAACTGCTGACACTGCAGCTCTGCTGTTTCATCCAGGAGTCAGATAGCAAATGTGGAGAAGTAAGGGGTGAATTATACCCACCGGGGGAACAAAGGGGAGGATTTTTTTTCCAAATTTAGGAAGATGGATTTTAAAAGAGAAGGAACTGGTGAAAGAAACTAAAGAGGTGGTATGTGACAGAACATAGGTAGAAGTAATATCCCCAGCAGATTTCCTGAGGAGGAGTCTGAAAAGCAGCTATGTGATACTGGAAAATTAAGCAACTGCAAGTAGTAATGCACTGGAGCTCAGGTGTTTTGCATTGAGTTTTTGGTGGGGTCTCTGTTGATCTCAAGGGCAGTGTGAGAGAGATAGAAGGTACTGGTATTTCCAAGTCTTGTTCAAAACAGCAAACATGAGAAATCTTCAGAGAAATTGCTGGAGTGTGATTTTCTTACTTTACTTTCCCACATTCCGAGGGCTCAGAAGGTTTGGATGACTGTCTGGATTTTTGTGGTCTCTTAATTAAGCTAAAACCTGACCTCTGAATGTTTTTGGAGCTTGCCAAACACAAATTCACATGAGTAAAGCAAGGAAGGGTTAAGGAGCCCATGGAAGCTTGCTTCCCAGATGTGTTCAGTTAATGCAGAGGGTGTTTCAGATGCTTGCTGCTGGCAGCTACCACAGCTTTCAGGTAAATGTGGTTGGGAGTGGGTTCAGGGTAGGAGTGAAGTCCCTCATGGGAAGAGGAGGGAGGCAGTGATTGCCACTGCCCTGGAAATTGTCTCCTTTGCCGGAGTGTGTGATCAGGGTCACTTCCCAGGTCTGCTGGAGTACTGTTCAAAACATTTTGTATGTGATTTTAATGGAAGGAATTTAAAACCATGCATATTCTTCCTTCAATGAAAGAGGGACTGAAAACAGCAGAGAAAGAAATGTCAGGGAGCCACAGGAGTGTTTTCTGCCTGTGACAGAAGTTGGCCATGTGGGACAAGTGCTGGCCTCCACTGGAGTGCTTCATGCTTTGAGCAAGGAGAGGCCACAGCTAGAGAAATCTCTGACTTTTTGAACTGCAGCTTGGCGTTCAGGGTATTTGAACACAAACTGCGTGTGACAAGATGGGCAAATTTTTTTGTGTTATCCTGGTGTTAACCTGCAATAACTGCTTGACATCCCAAGGTGCTGGTTCCCACCACTCATTCGCCCACTTGAATGGTACTGTGAGGAGTGGAATGCATGGGGATTGTGAATCCCTGGATCACCAACAGTTTTCCTGCTGGCATGTGCAGTTTAACCCAGAGCAGCAGCAGGTACCCAAGCAGGGCTGCTCTGGAGACCATTATCTGGTGCTTGGAGCTGGGTGAGGGTGACTGTGCTCTCCCAGCTGCCCGTCACACGTGGAGATAAACACTTGTGTAATGCCAGGATACAGCTGCAAATTGTACGTGTGGTGGGGAAAACGCTGTTGCTGTTTATGTGCAGAAAAATAGAACCTAAAGGCCACAGAATGAAATATAATTTGTTAAAAACAGGGAACAGCATTTATTAAAATGAAAGCCAGTGTTCCAGCACTTTACTGTGGAGAAGTATGTCCCCAGGTTCCTTGCACTTGCCCTGTGATTATACAATAGATTTTAAGTCTGTGATATCTACAAATCTACATCAAAATATATTCTATAGCTGTAGGAAACAGCTCTGAATTGTTAACCTTCTCTCCAGGTACTGGAGGTAACACACTGTGAGATTAGATGTATATTTTCTTCAAGATATACCACCCATCGAGGAGTCCATATTTACATCTTTTGTTGATATTTTTTATAGATTAAAAGAGTCTCTTTTCTGGTGATAATTCTCCTAAGTACTGTAATTTGCTGCCACTAATATTTGTCTGAGTCCCAGTTTGCAAAATATATTTGAAACCACTTTATAAAGTCTCATAATTGCTTCTTTGTAGAGCTGGTATAATGAGTAGTTTCTTTATCCAGCCTTTATCCTGTTAACCTTAGAGGTGAGCGACTGCTTGCTGGAGTAGTTGGGGAATGTCTTAGCACTGTTGAGCCATTTAATTTCACTACTAATTTCATAGTGGTGACACAGAATTGGCTATGAGCAAGCTCGCAGTTATTTCAAGGGTTTTCAGTTAGCATTGAATCAGGACCTGATTCACTAAAATGAAATTGAAATAAATGCACATGTAGATGATTTTTTTTAATGCATAAATTGATCTGCATTTATGTGCCCAATCCACATTAAAACATTGACCTGCTCTTGAAGGATGGGAGCTCAGCATATAAAGCAGCTCTAGCATTGCAAATGAGAACTTGCACCACTGCTCTGGGGGTTCGTTCTCTGCTTCCTCTGCTGTTGCTCTTGTCCCATCTACAGGGAAACTCCTTGGTTATCCAAATCTTACTCAGAGCTTCCTGGAAAATGCAGATTCATGTTTTTTAGTTTCTTTTGGCCATTTTTACAGGCAGCAAGCAGTGTGCTGTGCTATTTAGCAAGTAGGGTGGCTTCCAGGCTTGTTCTTTTTGCAGGAAGACATTCCTATTACTCTGCTGCTTGCTTTAGATGAGCAGAACTGCCCTGTGCAAAATTTGTCTTTTCTCCGAAACTGCTGGGGATTTTCTTTGTTTCTTAAATCAAGATTCATTTCAGCCCAGAGCTGGCTGCATTTCAGGGGGGATGTTGTTCCTTTTTGTGAATATAGCCTGAAGTGTGCATGTGTGTGGAATTTTGCTATTCATCCTGTTGCTTTTGCTATTACTGTAACAGTTGGGTGATCTGAAAGAAGTGTGATTTGAGGGTCACTAAACATGAGAGAGGAAACTTTTAGTTTGGCATATGAAAGTATTTATGGCATGTACTTAGGAAATTCTACCACTGTTTAATCTTAAGTATGTATATAATTATAAAGAGGGTAAGAAAAATATTTGATGAAACCCTGGGGATTACAGGTACATCCAAAAGTTGAAATTTAAGTAATTTATTAAATGCACCCTGCCCACAAATCATCCCTGTGGGAAGAGCGCTATGGCAGACACTCGCCTGCACTTTGACGTGGGCAGTGGTGACACCTGACAGTGGTCACTGCTGAAAAGGGCCATGTGGGGGGATGGAGCAGCACGACCCTGCTGTTCCCCGGTGTCCCAGTGCCAGAGACCCTTGGACAATGCCCTTGGGCACTGCTGAGCCTCCCCTGGGGCTGCCTTGGGGTCTCTCTGCTTCGTCCCACCACCTTCCCCCTTTCTGAGCTGCCAAATGCCGCTCTGGTAGCTGAGCCCTGGTGCAAGCACCTACCTGGGAAACTGCCAGAGGAAATGGGCTTTACTGGGGAGCTGTGGCTGCATGGCAGGGAGAGGGGACTGGGGTATTCCTGTGGGACTGGTTTTATCTCTGTGCATCTTGCATAGGCGTCCAACTAGTGCAGCATGTACCTCCAAGCTGTGATGGAGCAGTGTGCTGATGCCAGCCTCTCCGATGCACACGTGTGTGCACCTGGGACACTGCAGGCATTTTGCCACCCAGAGGTCATCAGTGATAAATATTAAGCATGAATTTTGCACTGAAATGCAGAGTTCTGATGGTGGACTTTGCTTGATCTTCCAATGCTTCCATCATTAGTGACATTGTCATTTAATGTGGACACTCATTTGTCACATGCCTGGACCTGCCTGGAAAGCATTTTCAATGGCTGCACTCTCAATTCAGATCTGTTCTCTCTCGTAGACTCTAAGCAAAAGTTGATAGCATTTGAAATTTAATCAGGTTGGTATTGTGCAATTTATCTCTTATAAAATTTCAGTAGCTTTTTTTGCACACTTTCTGGTTTAAAGAGAATTCTCAAAAGCCTGGAGTTGGAGGCACATGTCTGTCCATGCATCATTGCAGACTGCACTTCTAGTTCTTTTAATCTGAGTTTGATCTCTTCTGTGAAACATATCCTCAAATGTGGAACTCGCTACATCTGGCTTGTATAAAATTCGTAAGTAGGAGCCTTTTCCTTCATAATTAGGATCATTTTCTGTTAACTGTAAGAAGTAGGGAAGGACTAAAGATGGCTTATATAGAAAGACTTTATAGTACTAGTAAGGCTAAGAGAGAATTCCTACCTTTGTGGTACTTTTTTTTCATTACTAGGACCAAATTTATGCCACTACATAGGATAGGTTCCTAAACTGTAATCTAGTGTTGTGTCCACATCCAAAATTTTACTTAATATCATCCCAATCATTAGGACCTCCATGATCTAGTTTTGCTCTACATCATGGAGTGACAGTATTGCCCAGACAGACCCCAAATGCAAGCAGTTCAAACAATTTTGTAATGCCTCTTTCCCACCTTTGTCAGACATTTCTTTTAAACATCTGGTCTTGAAAATCAGAACCTTGTTGCCCAATCTCCTTATTGCCCCATCCTGAAATTCCCCTCCCCTCTGACCAGTCTGTTTTCCAAAATACTCTTGGTCCTTCCAAAAAGACGGTTTTATTCTTCTAAGTTTCAGATTTAAAATCTGGATGAGTGAGAGATCTGGGATGAGAGATGCATTAGCAGAACTGATTTCTCTTGTTACCAGTTCAAAAGGCTTCAGTATGCAGCACAAATGATTCATAAGTATCCATTGTTCAGAGTTCAGGATAAAGAGTTCAGAATCAAAGCTCTGCTTTAATGTGCGCTCATGCATTTCTTTTTTCAGTAAGAGCATTCTCTTCATATATATAGCAAATGAAATTCAAACTTGTTTAAGCTGCAGTTCTGGTAAATTGCTCTGCCTCTGAAGTTAGCTTAGAATATCATGAGAGTTATAGAAACCGTTACAGATTTTGCTAGTATTGCAAAAACTTAGTGCTTAGTTATAATCAAGGAAGAACTGTTTAATAAATAGAACAGGAAAACAAGCGATCACCTCCTGTTTTTCCTGGGTTTGGACCCCATGTCAGCCCTGCTGGCAGATCCTGAGAGCACAACCACACAGGATTTGGGCTGTTGGTGTTTTTTTTACTGGCCCTTCGCAAGGGGAGAGACAGCAAAGGCTTCTCCTTTACGGGCAGGTTTTTGCATGAGAATGCAGGGTGACAGTCAGAGGGCAGTGATTAAGAGGTATTCTGACGTCTAGATATTTGTCCAAATGCTTGTCATCCAGCAAACTGTGCCCAATATTGCTTCTTTCAGAGCCTGCTTTATCTTTCATTTTAATGTTTCATAGATCTGAGGTGCTGTCACTGCCGCAGTACCGTGTTTTCTCCTGGCATCTTGTATCATGGCTGAGCATACTGAATGGGCTCTCTAAAACCTTTCTTATCAATGGAGTACAACAAGCCCAATGCAATCATCCTTTCAATTATCTTCTTCATCTCAAGTGTCACCAGATAAGTACTGGCATAGTATTCTTGGAACATTTCTGATATTGTTCCTTGCTTTTTGGCTATAAATGTATGAATATGGGATAAAGATTTAGATATCTCATGTTTTACTCTCATTATGCACAGACAAAACTATGCTTATCTCCTAAAAGATTCTTTTTCCCCAATCTCTTCAGTTTGAGCGCTCTTTGGGGTCTGGGTGATGATTAGAATACTGGGCTAACTCTCGTGTTGCAGTGGGAGTCGTGCCCTCTGGGATCAGGGGAACAGAGAGTCTGTTCAGTATTGTGCAGCCTCTGAAATCGGCTGGATGTGGAGGTGACCTTGCAGTGGGTTACAGGACAGGACTCCCCAGTGGGACTTTGTGCATTACGAGTCCTGAGGCTGTGCTTGCTGAGTCCTGGAGAGGCTTTCTGAGAGCTCAGTGCTGTCAGGGGGTGGGGGAAGAGGGCTTTACTTTGTTTACCTTGATTTATTTTTACCTGAAGAATGAAATTTGACTCCGTTAAACCACAGGTCTCTCTGAACTCTGCGTTCAGGAGACACTTGTGAACGGACTGAAGAAATGAGGTTTCCTCTGTGCTCTGGAGATTCTCCACCTTCTGTTAATTTTGAGGTGTACAAGGTGTTCCTTTGAGTGCCCCGTGTGCTTTGTGCTGTGCAGGTGGTGATTCCCTCTGAACTACGTTGGTGTCTCTGCCTGGGCACATCATTTTGTTCTGGTGCCAGCAGAGAGGTGTCCTTGTCACAGTGGGGAAGGACAGAAGGGGGGCTGTGGACCCTGCTGTGCTGAGCTGCGGCTGTCTGAGGGTGCAGTGCACTGGGTGCTGCACGGAAGCTCTGGGCTGTGGGAATGTGGCCTTGGCCTCCTGCTTGGAGACTGAAGGAGCAGGGAGAGACGGCAGCTGCTGCTGGGTCCCAGCTGCACCATCAGAAGACAGTTCATGGATGGGGATGTTAAAGGGATAAGAAGCCATTCTAGGATCTGCATGTCTGTGAACTGCAGATCTGGAACTGGAAGATCTGGGGGGTTAGCACTTTTCCTGCATGAACCTCCCTGAGCTTAAGAAGTTGTATAAAGCTTCCAGGATCTTTGTGACAAGAGCAGTTTATGTTACTAAACACCAGTACTCACAACTCTGAGTCAGTCTCCCCACAAATATGATGTTGGCTTATGAGGAGGGTTTTTTATTTTAAAGTGATTTTTGTTCATCGCTTTGTCACTTGGAGACAATTAGATTATTTTGGCAATATTCTTGAAGTCATCTCTACAATTAGGAGAGCTCAAAACACTTTTAAATTTAAGGAATTAATTGTGGTGTAATTATGAAGAGCTTTAGGAATAACACCAAATATAGCAATATGTGTGAATCCTGAGCACTGGCAAATAAGAGATTAGTGTTGGAACAAGAGAGGAATGTAGGCTTTGGTTCAAAGAGTTATTTTAAAGGAAAATTACTGAAAATAAAGTGTGATGAAAAACAATTATTCTAATGAAGGACAAAACCCATCCATTTTAGTCCAGACATGATTTCATATTAACCATTACAAAGTTTTGGGGGTGCAGCAATGGTGACAGCAAACCCAGGCAAGTAACAGAGCAGATACAACTTCAATCTCTTCATTAAAAAAATGTTTCATGGTTGCACACAGCCACAAAAAATACATTTTCATGCTTATAGATTTCAGGCATTTTTGAAAGTCACACAATTGTTTTGCTGATTTAAGTTCTAAATTGATGGAAATACAATGGGAAAGAGGTAAGGGGCAACCTGGGAGGAGAGGAGCCAGGCCTTTCAAGGAAACATTGAAGTATTGCATTGATTGCTGTGAAAATTCATTTCAATTCCACCTCATTTCTTCATTAAGCGTGTTAAAGCAGTTCTTTCCTGGGTTAGCTTCTGCAGCGCTCTCGGTCTGACTTCAGGGGCAGTGGTTTTAAGGACACAGGACAATTTGCATGAAGTTGTGCTCCTTCACTGCAAGAACAGTTGCTCCAGATTGGTGCTGATGGAAAAGAGAAGAATTTAGGCTACAGAGTAACATCAGTCTTGTATAAATGTAGTGACTTCACACATCATTTAGTAAGAACTGCAACAGGTGAGTTCTTGTAATCTTGCAAATAATTGACCTGAAATACTTAATTCTGGATAATGATTTAGGAGTTGTAAGCACTTTCTTTATGAGGTGGATTTTGAATGAGCTTGGTTTTCATTTGGAGATCCAAGAAATACAATAAACTCTGACACTCGGAAGTGACTTGCACCAAATCCTGTGCAGGAACCAAAACAACCCTCAAATCCTCTTCCTGAGACAAAGTCTTGTTGACTTTGGTTTCAAAATGTTTTCTTGAAGGAATAGAGTTAAATTGGTTACTTTTCCCCCCCGATGTATAAAATTTTGCAGCAATTATTGGCAAGCCAGAAAGCATTACTTAAGAAAGTTGTTCTCTGCTGTTAGATGTGTCTGGTTTATGGATAGGTCTTGGTCTGAAAAACCACTTTAAACTGCACTGGGGTCTGACTATTGGCACGTCAATCTTACCTGACACTTTTGGTTTAATATGACACCACCTGGAAAGATCATAATAAAAATGGATTGCAATTTATTGACATTTCCTAAAAGGCATTTATATTTGAGCAAAACAGAGTAAGCAAAGTAAGATGAGAGATACCTTCTTTGGTTTGCTGCCATGGCATGTTTTGAGTCCCTGTTGTGGTGTCTGTTGCATTCAGGCATTTCCTAATCTCTTAAGCATCTCTCTGCACAGCACTCAGCAATTGCTATCTCATAGTGGTGGAACTCAAAATCAAAGATCAAACTGGAATATCAGAAATACTATGTAATGTAACTAATTCCTGGGGGAAATTCAGGAAGCTATGTCTTGCAGCCCCTATAGCATTTTTACTCTTCTTCACCACCTTTTTTCCCTCTAAAACTGCTTGAGCAATAAACACACAGTTGAACACTCTGGTATTTCCTTGCTTGGCAAAGCCAATAAATCCCCTAGATAGCAAATGGCAGTGTGTTGGTAGCCAAAATGAAAATCTGACGTGACAGTCATGTAAGAATGTGATCACTTAAAGAAATGCAGACACTGCTGTTTAAGGTAGCTCTGAGACTGGGAACTTGGATTCAGGTCTCTACTCTGCCATAGTTTGTTTTGGGGTTTTTTGGTTTTGTTTTTGGTTTTTTTTTTTACATTAGGGAAAACCAAAACCTGGATGTTCTGCAGTTCTGGTAAATAATTTGTTTAATGGTCATCCCTCACAGATGTTTATGAGGATTCAGGTTTTAATAGCTGCAAAGTGTTTGAAATAATCCTGCTCAGAAGTCCTCACTCAGACTTCTTGAAGGTGTGGCTAGGACCTTGCAGAATCACTCCCCGAGGAACTGGTCTCTTACACAGGGACAGAGCCAGTTGGGAAATGGAGGGATCTATTCAGTGTGGGGACACAGTTCATCCTGCTGTCTAGCTCCTCTGGGTTTTTCCCACTCTGGAGCCCCCTGCAGACTCTCTGGGGGCTTCTGTTCCTGCCAGCCAAGGGGGAAAGGATGCTTGCCCATCTCTGAGCCAGGGTGTGCTCTCCTGTCCCTCTTCCCTCCGTGTGGCACATGCAGCATTTTCATAGCAGGTGGAAAGCTTTAAAGTTACTGAGCCAATGATCAGCATCCGAGAAGGTGCTTAACCAAAGTGTGTTTTCTTTGATTGTCTTGTGTTCTTTAATAAATTTCATTAATTAATGAAACTGACTCCTCTGTGCGGTACATTGGAAGAATTGCTATTCTACCTCACTGTATAATCATTATCACCACTAATGAGTGTGTTATTCTGTTACCAGTATTAATCTAACAAAAGAAACAAATACCTGGCCTGTGCTGCGATGCAGGAGTCAGTAGGTTAAATGCTCACCCTGTGAATTGTGATAAACAATGCAGCCACCACAGCCAGAGCATGACTGGGGGGCTGCTTTTAGAGACCCTCGGCACGTGTGGGTGTACAATGCACCATCAGCTGTCCTTGTTGGTTGTGTGATGCTGCTTTTGTGAATGGTCCTTCTTGCTTGGCTTTTGGAATCAGCACCTCCCTGAGGATAAAATGCAGAGCAAATCAGTTAGGCACAGCGGAAGATGGGGCATTTTTATACTTTGCCTTTTCATTTAGATTTGATTCCTTAGAAAAGCTGCTTAAATGGTGTTACAACTGCTTTGATACGGACTCTTAATTATGAAAAGGTGGCACCAGTAAATAGTGTTAGGTGAAAAGAGCGCGGAGGGGAGAGGCAAGGGGAGCCTTGGCTATCAATACGTCAAAAGGATGAGTCCAGAAGACACACTCAGTGTTACAAATTTCTTGTGAAGCCCATGGCAAAGCTATTTTAGCAGCTCTCCAGAAAGGGATGTATGTCAGTCTTATTGGAGTTCCTTGAGGGAATAGATTTAGCACACAGAGGGGAGGAGAGGCTGAAGTGAGGCATCTGTCATTTTCTTCCACTCTTTATGATCCCTTAAAATAAAGATGAAAATTAAAGGAATGTCTTTCTCTCATATCAAGAGTTCTTATATTCTTCTTTAACTGGCCTCACGCAGAAGATTTTGGCTGGCTTAGCTGGTTGTAATTTTTGTGGTGTGCAGCTCTCGTTGGCTTCCCCTGTACCAAACACACACGAGCTATTCCTTTGCTGTGGGTGGTATGGAGCAAACAGCTGTGCGTGTGTTGCACTGAATTTAATGTGCATCATGGTAACAGAGGAATCAGCCTGAGAGGAGACTTCTTTTGCGATGCTGTTGGCTTTGGGTTTATATTCTTTATTAGCTATCGGAGCGTTTTCATTATTGCGGCTATTGGTTAGACCCCCTCTAACTCCAGTAAAACCAAGAGACGCCGAGTTGCAACACTTGCAATATGCAATGTGCACACACAACCTGGATCAACCTAATTTCAGCACAGCAAACACAAAACAAAAGCTGTATATGACTTCTTAGCCTTTGTGCACATCTGCATTATTATAAATGCTAATATAATTCTGCAATGATAAATAATTAAACAATTATGGTCATGAATCAATAAGTTTAGCACATTTTTTTCATCAGCAAATTGTACTGTATAAACAAGAAATATAAATTACCAAGTCTAATTTTCAGTGAAAATTGTAAGCATTTTATATCTAATAATTAAAAAAGTATTAGAATTCAATGTAAGATGCTTAGAACTTTAAAATTTTCTGGTTTTAACCAAACACCATTAAATTGTCATGTTTTATGTTTCTGAATCTGATTAACATTTTGAGATCTGACTTTTGCAATCATTCTCTTTGTTTTCCTCTGCTAAAACCCCCTCGCTCAACCTCTGGTTTCTCCTAAACACAGTTTATCAGCTTGAAGCCAGCTTTGGTTGACCTCATTATGTTGCCTTTAAGAAAATACAACGTTTAAAGAAAAACATTCAAGTACCTTTCTTCTAAGATTTTGAAAGATCTAGCTATTTTTATCATGTACTAAGCACTTTGCTGCATAAGGTGCAATATGGAGGCAGAGAGAAGAGGAACGTTTTACAACTCTATTTGCATTCAATCAGGGTTGCAGGGTTACCTGTAATCTTTCCCACTCTCAGATCTTTGGCACTTGTAAAGAATCTATCACCCCAAATACTGGCACCTAGCTATATAATTTAAAAATAATCTTCGGTGAAAAATAGTGTATTTGCAGAAAAAAAGAGCTGGGTTTGATATTTTTTAAGAAGTTGTGTACGTTTTCTGTGCTGAACATCTTGCATGAACTCAGGATTTGCCACAAAGGAAGTTACTGCAGAGTAGCTGTTCCTGCCTGCTGCTCCATGGTTGTGCTTTTTCCTGGGAAAATGCCTGATCTGCTTCTACTGTGTCTTGCACTATAGACAAAAACCCTGTTTAGACTTAGCCAAGGCATTTTAGATCAGGAAACTGGAAAAAGCAGCAGTTTCAGGATGGTGCTTGGCATTGCAGCACCGGGTCTGAGGGGCAGACATTGGCACCAGGTGCCCATCCCTGTGGTGCCAAGGGATCTCTGGGACCCTCTCCCCAGCAGCCAGAGCTCTGTGCTGACCTGCGGGCTGGGCAGCAGAACAAGGGCTCATCCGCCTGGTATCAGTCTAAAGCAGAGCTGGTGGGGCTGGCTGGTTGGAGACATTGAATTTTGCTGCATCACTGTGCTGGAAAAGCTTCTCCTTGTGGGAAAATTCAGTGAGCCAATAAAGGGGTATTTATCTGTCTCCCATGTGTGTGGTGGTGTGAACGAGTCACAGCAGTCTTCCTTCGTGGTGGCCCCATCTGCCATCCCTCCACAAATAATCCAAGAGAACCTGCAGAACGATGGATAGGATGTGAAAAAGGTGGCACTACTCTTCAGAAAATAGGAGAAAGCAGGAAGGGGTTTTGATACAGTACAGCAACTGCTGGGACCTGTGGCAGGCAGCTTCACCAGGCCTGGCACAGTGTCCTGGGGTCTAAGATGAGTTTGTCTGGCTCCATATGGAAGCTCATAGTGTTAAGAGGAGAGACTCCATCCACTGAAGTGTTAAAGTTTATTTGCAGGGTTTTTTTTACTGACTAGAAGCCTCAGGAATCTCCACCAAGCTGGGAGATCAAGGACTCTTATTTTCAGTTTTACTGCTCGCTGGCAAGCAATTAGTTATTCGTATTACAGAGAAGCCTCACAAAGATAGTACGTTTAGAAATGTAAGCAAGTATTTGCCTTCGGGGGGGAAAAAGAAAAAAATATTTTCTTCACCTTCTTGTCTTTATCTCCCTTTTTGTTTACCCTGTCTTCCTCCTTTTGATGAATAAGAGAAAGAAAACTACATATGGAGTCTGAAGATCTCTACTTTGAGTTTCTTCCTCATGCTGCTGCATCTGCTCCTCTTCTCCTTGCTTTCCCAGTGTGCCGTGTTTCCATTTGTGGGTGTAAGTGTCTTTGCCTCTGATGCCAATGTCACTCTTCTTGTGGCAACCAGATTTTGTTTTACTGTATAGCTCTTAGCAACATGTTTCCTGCATTCTGCTCGCTCTGTTGTGGAGTTCACACTTTGAGAGTCTAGAGATATAGATTGCTCTGCTTTCGCATATATGGTTCTGTCAAAACAATTACAGTCGCATCTTGGAACGTGTTCCTTTTCCTCGTGCAGAGTTACTGGGTTTGGGTTTCACCCTGAAGCAAGTCTGCATTGACCATCCCTGACCTCAGTGAATCCCATACACCCCCTGTTCTCGGATACAAATTTAAAATGCTTGCAGAAAATTTTATACATTTTATACATTAACTGGACTTTTTTTTAGGTGGCTGAAAATTGTATATTAATTTTTGAGTTACAGAACATGTATTTAAAGGTACCAATGTGATAAAAATCTTAACACTTAAGAGGTGGGGCAAAACTAGAAAATTCTCATTTTTGTCTATGATAAATTAGTAGAACCTGTGGAGAAGAAGTAATGCAATCATACGTTTAGCATATTTCATTATTTTTAATGTACCTACATTTAAAACACTCAGATTCCACCTATGAAACTGGATTACAAGATGCACAGCAGATTTAAAAATATTTTAGATATGTTGTTTTCATGCTTCAAGTCCTTGAAAAGCCGAATACACTCACTTCTGAAACTAAATCTTGGTTTTCACTGTAAAAAAAAAAAAAGAACGAAAAATGTTTAATAGCACATATGGCATAATTTCATGTGACATCTGTTTTGTAACAAACAATATTTAGCTCACTTATTTGCTGAATGATACAGTACATGCTGCAAACAAAAAGTCCAATGAACAGTTTTACATAGTTTGTAATATATCAATGTTTATCGCAAAAGAATGCAAAACTTAAACATTTAAGCATGTTATTGATTGTAATATGCAAAACATCGATTACTGCATGCTGCCAATGCAAAGAAAGTCTCCAGCATGCCTTATGGGGTATGAAAATTAGGTGGATTTCTGAAAGAATAACTGTTGTCCTATCACTGGTGACATTTAGGCTTATGCCCCCTCCACCTAATTTGTGTCATCTTCCAGGAGACAGCTGTCAATATATTTAGGATGGTTTAGCTCATAACAGCAGAAATGGTGAGAGCCTATTGGCTTAATTGCATGGAGTGATTGATTCTAATGGAAACAACATTTAGAAACTCAAAATGCACTTTCTGTTGGCAGATCTAATAGAATATCATAATGAATTGGAGCATCAGGCGTACAGTGTACTTTCTGCAAGGCCTGAAAAGGACAGTCATGGGGTTTTATGTTGGTTTTTAAATTTGATTTTATTGTTTAAATTATTTGTTTAAATAATAAAACCAAGCCATCATAGAGACCTAGTCGGATGGAAACCAGAACATCAGAATGATGCTGGAACCACACACAGATGCAGCAAGTGTCAGAGGAAGGCTGTGTTCAGGTAAACTGGCAGAAGGCACTGAAATAAACATTAGCAACTGCAGTGCTGTGAAATGGCACGAGATTTCTGTGCCTGGTGCCATGATGCCCTTTGGAAGGATGTTCTGAAAGCAAACCCTGCTGTGGGGACTCCCAGGGGTGCTGTGCACCCCGATGGATGGTTTCAGCCATCTCTCCCATGAACCCCAAAGACTTTCTGGAGGCACGAGGGCTCTCGCAGACCACGGCCTCTGCTGGGCTGAAGTGCCCTGAGCCAGGACTGGTGGGTGCCTGAGCTTGGCGCAGAGCAGGGTCTCTGCCTCTGGGATGCTCCTCCACACCTCTGTGAGTGGCCAAATCCTTCTGGGGAGCCCCCGTGGTGGTTTGCCTGGATGTATGGGCAGGAAGCTTGTCTGGGGGAGGTGCTCTGGTGTTGCAGGACACGACCCTGCCCGGACAGGCGACGGAAAGCTGTGCCAGCTCCCTTTTCCCTGGGGTAGCAGCAGAAGCTCCAGAGAGCGGCTCTATGTTAACTCTCCTGTCTTCTGACAGTTTTGCACGATAACCTCTTGTCTTTATAGGCTCAAACTGTAAGTGCATCTGTCTCTAGTCCGGGCTCTCTCTTACTCCCTTTCTTTCTCTCTTCAAAACACTTCATAAGAATCCTGTTGTTTTCTTCTTCCTGTTGTAAATTCTCAGAGACATTTTACTTTTTCCTGAGAATCTGTATGGAAAGTCAGGATTACAAAATCTTCTGCTTCACTGAAAATGCTGTGCTGTTTGGCCAGAAGCTGCTGACATAGTTTTATCTTTTGTTTTTCTACGCTGAGATCTAGAAAGGTGTAGGTTCTAGGGGGATTAAGGTGTGGTTACAGATTAAATGTTTTTTTTCCCCCTTTTCCATAATTAGAAAGGTATGAAGAATCGGATGCAAGATTGAACAGTGTAAATCCTCCAAAATTAAAAACATTTCAGAACAGGAATAAATATTAATAAATTGGATGCATAATGAAATGCTGTAGATATGTAAGGGGAAAAGCAAGTGGGAAAGAAGGGAAGATTTTTATAGACCTTAATTACAGCAGGGTTGTTAGTAAATTTACTGAATTGTAAATGTAAAAGATTCGGATGGCCTGAGTAAAACCACATATTTAAGCCTTCTAAATGAACATTTCTGGTTTTTTGAGTAATTTGTACCATCTGTGTCAAAATTCTGAGCCTAAGAAGAAAAAGCAGTGGAACAAATGTTGGTTCCATAAAACAGTCCTAGTTCATTGTTGAAATTGTCACACATTAACATTGCAGGCCATCTGGGTAGACAAAAGACTCTAACCAGATTGCTAAGATGATTTTATTGGTCTGGTATTAATCAGAATGTGGCATAATATTTAAGCAGAAAAAATGATGAGGTGAAGTGGAGTGCCTTTAACTATCCTAACTGTATGGTAGTTGCACAATAATTTTGTTCCACCATAGAGCACTGTGTTTCTAAGCCGAGATCCTAATTCTGAAATGTAAATAACAAGCTATGTGATATTTCCAATTTATAGTTTAAAATAAAATATGAAACTTAAAAAAAGTAATGGCTGTTGGCATATTGCAATGTGGAGATTTAAAGGCCACAGCATGGTTGTATTAAATTGCGGTATACCCACAATCATGTTGGAATTAACTTTAATTTCTTTTTGTAACATTGTAAATCAGATTACACTTCATCTCAAAGAATCCAGAACTCGTGATTTACAATTGATTTTCTACATTTTGAATCTCTACACAATGCAGCAGCTTGCCTTCTCCCCAGGATCTAGAGATGGTGGGTATGTATGTGCATGTATGTGTGTGTTACATTTGCTCTTGAAAATCTTCATCTGTTTTCTCACCTTTCACAGAAAATTGGAAAAGTCTCACTTTTTAATATTCTCCATGATCTTCCCCCTCTTTCTAGTTTCCCCCACTGATTCTCAAAAAGACGGTGGGTGTGTTTGTGCATGTCTCCCCTCTTTACCTCCCCGCTGAAAACCCTGTCTGCCCTCCTGTGCTGGATCTGACCTCAGCGGTGCCTCCGAGCACACAGAGACACCTGAGCACTGTGGGAAACCTCGTCCTGGGACCATTTCCCACTTTCTGTGGTGTGTTTGCTGTGAGAGTTACCTTCGAGGGAGGCAGGTAGGTAGGTGCCTTCTGAGGAAGAGGCGTAGGGAGCTGCAGGCCGGGCTGCCTCCGGAGCTGCCCGTGCGGGGCCCGAGGGTCCGGCAGGGCGGGCGGGGCCTGCACCGTCCGGCTCGGGGCAGATGGGCCCTCGGTGCTCTGGCGGAGGCCGGGCGCTGCGGCTGCTCCCTCCCTGCAGCGCGCTGTGCTGCCCCGCGCCGCTGCTCCCAGCGCTGCCGGAGCCCCGCTGCCCCTCTGTGCTGCCCTCACAGCCTGCACGGCCGGCACTGCCTGAGTGCAGGGCTCAACTGCCAGCTGGGATTCATGCAGAGGCCAGAGATCTTCCTATTTGTGAAATATTCCCGGTCCCGATTATTATATAGAGTGCATTCTGTGGAAGCAGCTGTAGCACGCTCCTGTGCCATTTTTTCCCAAAGTAATAGTACAATAGTATTGGGGTAATTAAACAGGGCATCTGATTCAGTTAAATAGCACAGATGCCAAATTAATTTAGGATATTTTTGCTTTTCCACTTCTGTTTTAAGTTATTAATCTGAGAGCAAGGTGAAATAGGAGGAAAAAAGAAACTGTGAAAAAGGGATGGAGGCTGAAGGAGTGGAGTCAAAAGCAAGATTATGGGCTCAGTTATTTTACTCAGTTTTAGCAGGAGAAAAATGAGGGTGAGGGCAGTCAGACAGACCAAAACATGAGGTTGGAAGGCAACCAAGATTTGGACCAAGAAGTCATAGACTGTGGCCAGCATTTAGACAGTGAAAAGTTCTCTGGCTCATGGCAGGGCCGTGAGGCTGAGGAGAGCTGTTCACGGTCTGAGAGGTCTGCCCAGGGCTGTGCTGGGCATTTGCTTTGTGCCAAACCTCTCTCCTTGGGAGAGATCTGGAACTGAGCGAAAACAACTGAGCCCTCCGAGCTCTGAGAGCTGAGCTCATTGCCTGGGCAGGATCAGACCCTTAGGAGAGGTCCTGGTTAATGTCTTAATATTTTCTGTTTGAATTACTCATTGCTCAGGCTTCACAGTGATTGGGAGATGGGTGGCCCAAAGGCACATACAATGTCCTTGTCTCTGGCTGACCGTGATCCTTTGGAAATATCTCTCGTGGGCAAAAGTTTGTTTGTGACAAACGAACCCACAGTGTGTTTGTCTGGAGATGAGGTGATCATAACTCTGATGGAGAGAATGTTTCTAAGCATGAATACCTTGGGTAGTCATGTTGCTTGATGCTCTGGTGATATGCTGCTTGGCATAAACATTAAAGGGGATTTTCCAACTTTACCAGCACATTTGTTTTCTTGAGTTTTTTTTCACTCAGTTCTCATTAATCTTCATTTGAATGTTTAGAAGTGCTAAATACTGGTGTTAAAAGATGACTGAAATCTTTGCTATTTGATTAAAGATTTTTCATGGTTTTGCCTATTTAATTAAAAAAAAAATCAGCCATTGCTGGAGAATTATGCAGTATAGTGTAAAGTATGCCTAATTAAACAAAGCGTTTGATATTGTCAGCCTCACAGTGCTGGCCTGGTGCTTGATGATAGACAGCAGTGGTGAGAAAATGTCACCACAGCCACACCAGTGTTGCGCTATCAGCCACATACAAGTGAAACGTGGATTAAAATGCTATTAACATAGCCAATTAAACATAGGCATAAACAAACCAGTTAAATCAATAATGTTGCTTTGTCACAGAGCTGGTGCTTTGCTGTGGCTCACTTTGCTCATCTGAGGACTGCCCAGAACTGCAAACATGAAGCCAAGATGTTTTTGATGTCAATGGTGATAGTATTTGCCCAGAACAAGGGCTAACCACACCTTCACAGCATAAACTCAGCAAAGCCATACTGGTGGTTAAAAATTCCTTTCTTTCCTAAGTAAAAAAAAAGTTGATTTTTTTCTCCTCCTCTCAGAATCCATTTTTTACTGTTGCTTTTGACATACATTCTAGGTCTCATGGACTTGGTGTCTCTGTAGATGCTGTAATTGGTCCTCGTGGCTGAGATGTGGCTTTGGACAAGGCCTGCAAAAAGCATGAGCCATCTGAAAGGCACATTTCATAGGGCACAACTAGGTTAGCAGCGAAATAATCAGAGATAGTCTGCTATTTCACAGCTGAATGGCAAACTGTTCCCAGGTTTTGCTCATGGCTGCCATGTCCAGCACACCCATTTAATGCTTTCTGATTTTTTTTCATGAATCTGACCTCGGTTTTAGGCATGCATTTCTCCACCCTAGAATTACAAAGATCTCTACCTTCTGGACCTTTATTTTAAATGCTTGTTAGTCCATTTTGTGGTATTTCAATGTCGTCTCTGTACTAGGTCGTCAGTTTTAGATCAATATAAACTTGTTTATTTTTCTGTTAAATGTAAAAGCTAAACTACACGTAAGTGTTCTTGTCTGGGCTATGAGAGTAGCCCTGGAATGAGAAGGTTGGAAATGCTTTGAATTTTCCAGGTGTTAAATCTAATTTCTCTTCCTGGTCAACTGGTTTAATCCTTTAGTCTTAAAGGATTAAATACTACCTATAGTAGATCTCATCCTGATGTCAAAAGATTTCTCTGGATGGCTGGTATCCTAAAGCCCAAAGGCAGAAAAATAATTCCTCTGCAAAAAGTCAGCATTGCTTTATTGAAACCCCCATTTGAACAAGGAGGTGAAGCATCACTGCTCTATTTATCTCTTAAGACCACCTTCTTAATGGCTGTAGGCTTGACAATAACATGAGGGCACTGGGTATTTTCAGTCTGAGATTTTTCATAAGAACAAAGAAGTGATGAGATTTCCTCTTGATTCCTCGTCTGAATCCATTTAAAAATACAGAATGAAAAATAATGATCTCTTGTTTATTTTTTCGGTAGTGATTAAAAGAAGTGATTCTTTAAACAACAAAAGGAGAAACATTTAATCTTTGTTTTTTAAACAACAAACTGAAATGTATTGGGGGATCTCTTGAAAGGACTACTTTTTGTGATGTATAAAAAACCTATTAGGAAGGTCACTTTGACAGTACATTGGAATTTGTCCAATTACTGGCCTTCAAATGCATCTTGATGGAAAACAATGAGGTAAAAAAACCCAAAACCCCTGTTTCCAGGTGGGCAGGTGGTTAATGGTGGCCCATGCAATGGGAATACCACAGTGGGTCTAAACAAACTTGCCCTGTTTTCAGGAGCTCTTTTACCACTGTGGTGGCCCAGTAGATGTTTCGATGTTATCTGAGCTACTGTGTTTCTAGCCAGGGCGAGGCATGGATATTCAAACTGCTTTACTCCTTTGGAAAGTAGTTAGGATGAGTTCATGGCTGACTGCTGTGTTGGGAGTGGGCTTCTGACAGTGAATAAAAATAAAATTAAAAACAAAAATGTAATGAAGCATTTGAGTACTAAAGACAAGCCCAAAGGTTAAAGGCAGGGATACAAAAAAGGGGAAGTAAAGTGGCTTTTGTGTGAAACCAGAGACCTGCTGTCTGGGCTGCTGTGGGGTGGCTGTCTGTCACCAGCCTTACTGGTAAGGTGCTTTCTATGCTTTGTGGTGCTGCAGCTTGGGTGAATTCCCACCTCGGATGTCTGTGGTGTGTTGAGAGTGTGTTGCAGGTGTACCACAGGCTGGACCTGCATCTCTTCTCTTCCTGATTCTTCATTTGGATGCTGCAG
This sequence comes from Daphoenositta chrysoptera, assembly GCA_013397915.1. NCBI lineage: Eukaryota > Metazoa > Chordata > Aves > Passeriformes > Daphoenositta > Daphoenositta chrysoptera. The sequence goes on along the minus strand of VZRO01005359.1, from coordinate 742,128 downwards.
GATCAGGCTCTACCAGTTAGAAAATGAATGAAGAGCCTGATTAGAGCTTTAAATGGGATTCTTGAGACTTTTGTTTGTACCTGAGGCAGTATGTATGCTGAAATTAAACAGCAACCACTTTTGGCATGCTTCCTCTGCTCATATAATCTCTCTAGCAGGCTGTGTTTTTCTTATTGTAAATCTCTCTCTTACGTATATGTATTTATTTATATTCAGAAGTCTGTATATGCAGGTCTGGGGAGCAATCATGTCCATGTTCAGCCCAGCAATGCCCCACCAAAGTGTGGAGGGGGTTTGATCTTGCTGCTTGCCCTGTTTCTGCCTAATTTTGGCCACTGCTGCTGTGGCTTAGGGCATTTCTGGGGGCTTACTGACTGATTTACGAGTTCTGTGGCTCATTCTGGGTGTGATCCAGGGCCATGGGAAATCCTGGTGAGGTCCTCTCTTGCCTTCTCTTGGTCTCCAGCCCTGGTCCTCCCAAGGAGCCCATCCACAATATCTAGTGGCCCAGCTGCTGGGTTGGGCCATGCTCCTTCTCTCTTTCCAAACCAGCCCTTCCCATTTGCTAAAGGACACCCTTTAAATACCATGGGTGATTTACACGCTTTTAAGCAATCTTTTTTATATGTATAATCATGGTGATATGAGGTTATTTGTCTTGCAATAGAGAAGTCAGGAAAAAAAATAAAATGAGGGCAAAGAGGACAAGTGAGAAAAAAGTGAGAAGAAGAGTATTTTGGAGGCTGGCACTGACTGAGGAGGGAGAAGGCTGCTGGAAACCCTGGCTGTGCACTAGGAGATGCGATACGGGAGAGGTTCGGACAGGAAGAAAACCAGACATTAGAAATAGCTGCTGAGCACTGTGGTGTCTTTTCCTGGGAGGCTAAAGCCTGCCCGTGGAATGCTTCAGCTTGGAGGGAATGCTTTGCCCCTTGGCTGTGTACTTTGGTCTTTGTGGATCGTTTTTAACATTGGGTGGTGGTATTGCTACTGCTCGGTTGGGCTGTTGAGACCACTGGGAAATGCAAGGCAATTCAGCTTTAAGTTCACTTGTTAAGTGTATTCTTATTTTTAATTTTTTTTTTTTCTTTAGTTCCCCCCCCCCCCCCCCCCCTTTTTCCCGCTATAGACTGTCTGACACTAAATCCAGCTTTTGCATGTGGTTATTACTTCATGACATGGCATGATGAACCGCTTAGTAATTTCTGTAAGTTTAAACTTATCTTTACATTGGCCCCTGTTAAGATTTCTGACAATTGCTGTTAATCTTTGGGCTGGGGAAAAAGGCTTTTTCCTCACCATATGGACTAGACCAGATTTATCTGCTGCCTGTTGTCCTTCATGGGACATGAGGCACATTCTGTTGAGTGATGGATCATGTCCGGATGTGTCCTAGCAAGAGCGTGTTGGCATGGACACACAGTTGACAAAGTCCTGTGCACCTACATTTAGTCAATGTGCTTGTGCTGTATTTTACTGTGTTACTTCCCCTCCTGCACTTGGAGTGCATTTTCACTGTCCTGTTTCGCTGGCTCCATGAACATCTCCAGGCTGGAGATCAGCTGCTTGTGCAATATGCTCGGTGAAGTCTCCTATTTCCCAACTGCAAATCGGTGCAAATGCAGGCCATTAAAGCTGTGATTGACTCCAGACTGAGGCTGTGCTCCCAAACCCTCCATGCACTGTTGAGGGCTGAGGTTTTTGTTCTTTGATAGTTGTGTTTTGTAAGAGCTTCCTGGCAACACCAGCAGTGCAAAGTCATTTTTGTTCATTTATTTCTAATAAAGAAGGTATCTCTGTGACCAGAGGGGGAGAACTCCAAGCTTTGTTTTTTCGTGGATACAGCCATATGTGAATGTGTGGAAATAAGAGTGCGGTCTGCTCACTGATCATTTCCTTTAAACATCCAGAGCTATGCTGCTAACAGTATGTGATCAAAGGGCTTGTACCAAGACGGTTGTTCTTGTGAATGACAACTTCTTTCTCTTACTTTAATCCATAAGTGAAACACAGCTCTTGAAATGATCACAGAATCCTGTTTTCCAAGAGGCCAGTGGGTCAGGCAGTGAACAGGGTGTTGTGTTCCCCAATAGAGAACATTAGTATTTGCTTAAGTGGGATCAAAATGTGTGACGAATTTTATATGCGGCTTCTAAATTTAAAAAAAAATATAATTTTTCCCTTTTAGAATTGTGGTGTCTAGCATTGAAAATCAATTCAGATATTTATGTCCTGTAGCAGTTGATTTCTAAGCAATTAGAGGAAAACACAAGTATTTGCAAGTTTTGTATTTTTTTCGGTTGTGTTTGCTTCTTGGATAATTTTATCCATGAAGACTCCTTTACCACTGTGTCTTGTCGACTCAGCTGAGTTAAAATTAAAGCATAAAATGAAATGTTTATTTAATCATGACGATGTTCTTAAAAACTTGAGAGTTTTCTTGTGCCACTAAAAAAGTGCCTTCAAAACTTCTTGAACTTCTTAAAATGCATCCTCAACACTGATAATTAATGAAGATATACTAAGTAATAAAGCAGCATTTAGTCTGTATTTGAATAATTAGAAATTTAAACTAAATTCTCCTAGTGTGTCGAATATGCTTAACTTTATGATAAAACACCCCCAAAACCAAACCAAACTGATAAAATGATCAGATCTTTTACACAAGTGTATTTCCACCTGATTTAAATTCTGGGAACTCAACAATTTTAACTATAATATTTTAAATTGAGAGGAATAAAATCTATTCAGTGTGCAATTGAAGATTTTTATATGGAAAGTATAAAAGAATGTTAATGAGAAGGAAAACGGAATCCAACAGTGGGATTCATACAGCTTGGTTAATTACACAAATAGTAATTCATTCAGGTCCTCTGACCAGGTTTCATTCTTCTTGACTCTGCAGACTGGCATCCCATCACTCTAGCAAAGCAAGGACTGAACAATGCCAATAATTTCAGACTGTTCCCTGATGTGATAAACTTTGTCAGATAAGAATACACTTGACTCTAGATTCTGAACCAGGCTCTTAATATATATAATTCTTCATACCATATGTGAGGACCACTGACCATGGCAAAGCAAATGAAGTGTTAATTATCCAGAAAGAGCTTAGTTCTGCCCAGTGATGGATAATGCTGCCCAAATTCAGAAATGGACTTATTTATGTGATTAAAGTTAAGCACATGCTTAATCTCATTGATCTCTAACATCAATAACAGTTTATCAATTCAGAGCTGCAATTGGTGTTGCAAACAAAAAGGAAAGATGAATGGGGTCTTTGCCTTGACTTTGCCCACTGAATTTCTTGTGGACTGGGAGGTGGAAACAGCAAATGGTTATTTCTTGGAAATGGACTTGGGGGACTTTCAAATTCTTCACTGTCATTGGTCTCTCCACGTTTCATTTCTCAAGGCTGAAATTTTGGTCACTAACATTTTGAACCAGACAAGTTTGGGTGGGAACTGTTTCAAATGAGGGAATGCAAGCTAAGAAATAATCAGACTGGTAGCACTCTCAATGACAGAGAATATTAAAATAGAAAAATTACAAAGGAAAGACAAAAATTCTAAGGTTGAATGTCTGTGAAGAGACAAATAACAATCAATAGCATGCATTTGTAGCCTGCTGTAACTGGGGAAATAAACAGGAATATAATGGTGCCCTCTAGACCTGGTGCTTCTGCTCATGTGCACATGTCCCTTGCATTCTTGGAAATATAAATGTCATGGCACCAATATCTAATAACATTTGAGTGCAAGTTCATTTGAACTGCTTAGATGAGGGGCATTAAACTGACATACAGCACTGGAAAGCTAATTTTATCTTCCTGGGGCTACTTTTGACGCCTTGTTTTTTTTTGTTTCTGAAGTATTTCTACTGCAGAACAGCCTTTATCTGTCCTTAAAATGTACGGGGGAGGCAAGAAAATATCTTGTCTAGGATGCTTACCATTTGCTTTTCAGTTTAAATTATTCTTCTTTGAGAATTGACTCTTTCCAAATGGTTTTTTTTTTTTTCATTAGTACATGTTAACACCTATGGTCACCTTTGTTTGCTAGAAAAATCTTTATTACCAAAGCACCTGTGCTGGAACCCACTAAAAGTACTGTTACCTGTAACTATTTTAGGTAATGGGCTAAAATAGTAGAAAAAAGAGGTGCTCTTCACACAGTAGCTTTCATCAGAAATCAGCTTTAATGTTTTTGTAGCGTAGCCTCGAATGTAAGTGTTGTTGGTTAGAGTTGAGACTGTTAATAGCAAAAGAAAGGCACCAACACCTACCCACCTTTATTATTAATGGAAGTAAATAAACCTGCTTTTGTTCCATGCTCTTCAGTTGGAGTAAAAACAAAATTAGAACCACTATGGTGCAATAATATCTATTTTCAAACATGGAGGGGTGGGATGGAAAATCCCTAGAAGGCTATTCCTGCATAAAGGTTTACTTTGGGTGGAAGGAAGGATAAGAAAACCCTTTGTAATTTTGTAATGCATTTCATCCCAGCTCTCTGTATCTTAAAGCCAGTTTCTGGGTTGAGGGGTAATGCTTGGTTTTGATCACATTGTATTTGACAATGTGCAGTGTCAAGAATATGTTTCTTTGCCTCTAAATCACCAAGATATCACTAATAAACGCATTTAACTATTGTTACCATGTTTTTTGAAGGTTATTTAAGAGGGAAAGTAACATAGCAGGAATCCAGTGCCTCAAAGGCAATAGGAATGTCAGATTTATGTGGTGATAAGATACATTTGACCTGTATCCTTGAAAGCACAAACTAAATAAGATTGTTTGGTTCTGAAGTTTTCTCACAAAGGTAGAAGCAAAGGAAAACCACCCTCGTTAACCCAAGACCTTCACAAAGGTATTTAAACTGGGCTAGTTTGATGCTAATTTTCAGGAGATATGCATGGCTTTGTTCTTTTGGTGGTGAAATTATACTTAAATTTAATTTGAATGAAAGAGCTCAAGCAAGGTAAGTAGCATATGAAGCTTGGCAGATTTCTGTTCTTTACCAAGTTAGAAGAAAAAATTTGCAGGTACTCTGAAAGAAGTTACAGTGCTTCTGGTTTTTATTCCTCTGCTTGCTTGCTAGTGAATGATAGGCTGAGAAATGCAACATCATCTATTTCTTTTGTGTTCTTGGTTACCATAGAGCATATGCAACATACAGCAAAACACAAACATTTTCTGCTTTGTTTTCTTGGCAGTTTTCTGAATTCAGTATTTTGGAATTAAAATGAAATAGTGTGAATCAATGTAGAGCACACAGAACACCTCGTTTCTTGATCCTCTGATGAGCATTTTTGGAAAAAAACTGCTGAAATATGCATCGTAATCAATCTGATGAACAACCAATGGAGGAGGCTTTTAAATATTTAAGAATCTCTGTGTTGTAGAGAATAGCACAGTTTTTTTAAAATGAGAACTACAAGTTCTTATAGACCATCAGAGTAGCTCTCCATAGAAGAATTTTGTAGCAGAAGGCTTAAAATACCTAATCCAATTTTGCCTAAGTTGGGATCTGATGTGGCCTGTCTGAAGTCCATTGATAATCTTATTTCAGCTCCCAGGAGTGACCATTGCCTCTTTCCTTCCCTCCTCCAGTGGGACTTGCTCCTGATTGCCCTTGCAGCCACCATGCATCTGCCTCTATTTCCTCTTTTATTCTTGTAGGAAATATTTCCCTAATTACCTATAATTTCACCCAGTCATGAATGACACCTTCCTCCCCATCACCAAGAGCAGCATCTGGCCAGCACCCACCCACAGCACTCCCAGGTCCCCGAAGCTGCTGGGTTTGGCATCACTCTGCTCTGTGTGCTCCTGTAAACTCCCCAGTGTCACAGGGTAATCCAGTTTTTAAACAAAAGGCATAATTAATATTAAAACACTTTGAGCAAGAGTGTGGCTTTGTAAATAACAATTTGTCATGAGAGGAAGTGGCTTTTGCAAGGGGGGGGGCTTGAACAAGGTAATATTTTTGGGTGATGCTTCAGTGAAGAGATTTTCAGGAAATCTGAGATTTACCTGTTACTAATATTGTGCTATTGAACAAGCAGGAAGCAGTGTGTGAGAACAATAACAGTAATCTTAGTTAGAATGGTTTTGATGAAAGTACACTTTAATTCACTAATTATGGCAGCTAAAAGGCATTTTTACATTCAGTGTTAAAATCACTGTATCTGTATTTTTACCTCATTCTTCCAGCTGCAGAACTCTTTTTCTAACATGTTTTTAGTCATGTTATGCAAATGCCTGTTTAAATTACTAGGAGTATTTGTTTTCTATTTCTGCCCTGTAAAACATAATTTTAATACAAGTTATTTGTGAAATGCACATTGTAAAAGGAAATAAGGTTTCAGATGGCATTTCTATGATAATTTTACTGCAAATGTTGACCATGTTTTTGTATTTGTCTGTAGAAGGTAATGCAGGCTGTACATAAGGCATATTTCAAGGATCTAATATTGTATGTGACTAAATTAGTGAAGTAGCGTTGGCTTCCCTTTGAACAGTTAGTCTGGCACTAATCATACTGAGTAAAATAGATCACTGCCTCGCATCCATTTTGGGGGAGGCAGAGGCTGTGGCACACGGCTGCAAAGATCCAGTGCCCCTTCCTGGCTCTCCCTCCCCACTGTGGGGGTTTTGGGGTGTCCCCACTCACCATGGTACCCCCAGGACCAGCAGGGCCAGTGACAGGCTGGGCAGCCCAGGAGTGGCTCAGGCTGGCACCACACCGTGGGTGTAATGCATGTAAATAGGGGGAGCAAATGCATGAGCAAGGCAAGGTGAAGGGTGTGCTGAATACCTAAAGCTGCCTCTGGAGCTCTGTCAGCGCAGGGGAACTCGGGCAGCGTGGCGGGGTCTGGAGGGCTTAGCCCCCGAAAAGGTGCGTGGTGAATTCCCAGCCACATCTTACTGCTACGTGCAAAACTGCAATTAAAATCACACTTTCCACTCTAGATTGATCTGCTTAATAAAATAAGGTTAGTTGCATTTAAAAAATGTATGGGTGAGTTTGCTGCATGTGGGGAGAATAACGGATATTGCTGGCAAGAGATTGCTCTTAATAAAACATCCTCATTTCAGTGGCACACTGTATTTTTATTTGGCTTGATCCTCAGACTCTGAATCCAAATGGAAATTTTTGGAAACAAAAAGAGGTTTCTGGAGGTGGTATCCTGTTTGTGTCTCTGTCGCACTTCTCAATCAAATGGTTTGTACTAGACTGAAGTTTGACAAGCCCGCTGTAGTGTCACGAAGAAAAAGCTTCCTCATGAAATCAAAAACATATAGCAGATGCATGTTTTATTGAACATTACTAAAAATAGCGCTTTAAACCCTTACTCTGTCTGTAATGCTCTTTAAGTATCTTTTGAACACTGCCTTGATTATTAAGTCTCTGAGCTTCCGAAATAATTTTCCGATTTTTTCTCTTCCCCAGACCTTATTTTTCAAAGCAGTTGATGTTTGTTTGCTGCTTTGCATGCGTGCATGGTGAGTGAGTTGTCAGTCAGCTGATGACTCTCCAGTCATGTTGGACGAGGTCCGAAGCCTATGTCTGTAAGCAAATTCCAGACTCAGTATCATGAATATATTTTGAGATTCTTTAAGGATCTCGATAGGAACTGAGATGAAATATTCTGCCTGTTGGTGACTCAATGATCACAGTCAGGGTGAGGGGAGGAGAGTTCTCACCCTGCCTGTTGTCTTCTTCATGCTGACCAATGTGCTGCAATCTGCACACCCCTTTGGACTTCTCCTTGCCTTTGCCCACTGCAAAAGAAGGTGAAAGCAAGATGCAAGAAAACTGCTGGGTTTATAAAAGCAGGGGAGTCAAGAGATGCTGAGAAAGTAAGGACTGGGAAGTGATATAAACCTGTTAGTAGGAAATACTGAGTCAAGATTTTATTTGGTAAAATAGACAATTGAATAAATACTTTTTACAGTCAAATATGTTATTGGTCTGGCATGACATTATAAACAGCAATTGCTGAAACATGACATGCAAAGCTACAGTTTTATGACATTGTGGTTTGAAATACAGCTGAAAATGGCAGGTCTTTGGCTTTAAAGGATTCAGCTCAAATATTGCATTTCTTCCCTTTCCAAAACCTTCCTGTTACTGAAAAAGAAACCAAGCACACGTACTAACCTTTTTCTTAAAGCAAGTTTAGCATCACCACTGACACAAGCCTCATTTCTCTTGTTGAATTCTCCATCAGGCTGATGGGTGTGAGCTTTTAGCACCATTTCTGGTATTTCAGCTGTGCAGTTTGTTTTGCTTTTTTTACTTCTAGCCTTGCAATATGAATAAACACTGGTGCTATTAAATCACAGAACATGTAAGGTTGGCAGGGACCACTGGAGGTCATCTAGTCCAACCTCCTTGCTCAAGTAGGGTCCCCTAAACCCCGTTACTCAGGACTGTGTGCAGACGGCTTTTGAGGGAGGAGGACTGACTCCAGGAATGGAGACTCCATGCAGCTGCCTACCTGTACATACAAAAATAAAGGGGTTGTATGGAATTTTGCTTTTTCTTTCCTTGCAGATTACCAAAATAAACCCTTCTATGTGAGAAAAAAAAAAAAGGGCTAAATGGAAAACAGTTATCTTGTAGAAAGTTGTCTAAGCCAAGACTCGTGCAGCTTGGTGAGCATGGGCAGGGTGAGAGCAGTTCTGACTGCAGAGTTTGCAGCTGTTTAGCCTGGGATGGCTTTGGGTGTGTTGCTTCTGCTCCCATTGCAACTTGGGATGAGTCTTTTGACTCTGATAATTAATTTATAACCCTCTGATATATTGCCTTCTAGCTTCCACAGTTTCACAACAAAGCGTCCTTGGACAATGTGAAGGTACTTGTCCTCGTTCAGGGCTTTATATCAAAAATCTATATCAAAAACCTTAATTGTTGTAGTACTATGCAAATGAAAAAAAAAACCACCCCCACATATCTAGGAAGAAGTATTATCTGGAAAATATTTTATTTTGGAGCTAAAGGACTGAAAATAAATGACACATATGCTTTAAAGAAGCTTTTAAAAAAGCTGAGTGTTTATTTGAAGTGAGTTTTGAGCACATCCATCCTTGTAAATAATTTTGATTAGAAATGTGTAAACACAGGAGTCTGCTCTAGAAGTGCATGAAAATCTAGTGCCACTGCCTCTGCACTACAGGACAGGGGAAAAGGCAACCAAATTTGGATTTGTCATATTTCTGAGCATCTTCCAGGCTGGTCTGGTTGAATGGAGCCCAGAGTCCTACTCTCCTAAGAGTGGATGATATATTAAGACAAGAGTGTATTACACAGTAAGACATTAACAATGAGTCTGAAAAGGTATTGTGAATGTAAAATCACACTGAGTAAAATATACTGAGGTTAAAATAGAGGGTAACTTTACAAATCACTATTAATTTCTTTGGCTTTCATTGCAATAACATTGATTTAATTCATTAGATTTCTTTCTAAATCTATATTTCAGTTTTAGAGTTGTCAGTTTCTGTTAATGACAATTTTGCCCATCTGTTCTAACACGAAAATGAGGCTTCATGCAGGAGACATGATAGATCTCTAATAGTTGAAGAAGTAAGAATCTTAAAGGTATTTCATTTGGATTAGATCCACTCTGATGTGATTCACCCTTGAAATGAAGCTGAGTACTAAAAACTTTTAACTGTATAATCAAAAAACAAAAGTGTCATATCTTGTCATTTAGGCCCCTGTCTATTTCATAATTTACAGAAAAAATTTCAAAACATTCCCACTCATTCTCTTTCTAATGACAGAGCCATAATTTTGGGTGTCAGCATATCAGAATTCCACTGGATGTGATTAGAATAAGAATTAGTTTCTTTAATTTGGCCATTCAAGCAGTAGTATGACTACAGCAAGTCGTTTTGCTAAGCCAGCCTTTGCTGCCAAGCTGGGTTACAACTTCTGCTTCAATCCAGGTTTAAAACTCCCGTTCCTTGCCCAGGTCAATCTTCTGAAGGGGTAATTTTTCAAAGCAGTGTGTGAGTCTTAAGCACACAAATCCAGTTAGGAAATAACAAGATTATGTTCTGTGCACTGCTTTAAAAATTTACCCCTAATATCCTAGAGAGAGGAGCACAGTTGTTGTACATACTGTGTGCGAGGTGTAATTTAAATTGTTTTTAGTAAGCAATTCTCTGCATTTATGCAATGCAATGTTATTCTGGGAGAAAAAATGCTCGGCTAATTATTCAGTCTAGAAAAATAAACACATCCATTAAAGGCTTGACCACATATTAATGGATGACCTTTCTAACCATAGTGTTTTATTCGCAAATCTTCTGAAAAATTCTTTATGCATTAAGTATATATGGAATTGGATTTTGTCCTTATCACTGAAAGTTACCAAATGTACACTGACTCAAACTCAGCACATTTAGTGTTGCCTTGTAACAAAGGAGGTTCCTATAAAGTGCATCATTGCTGCTTTCTGTCTTAAACTTCGCTTGAAATTCAGAGTATAGCCTGGAAAATAAGACTTGAGAAGTTCCTACAGGACCAGATTTCTAATTTCTAAATACAAACTACTGGAAAATTCAGCTTTTCAATTGTAATACTTCTAACAAATTAAAAATCAACAAAAATATTATGCTTCTATGTTACCTGTTCAAGTGTATAGAATGCACAAAAACTTTAATCAAATACTCAGGTTTGCTCAGTTTTAAATTGTGTTAGTTTAATAGTTTCTATTCTGCTGTTTATATTAATGACATATTCCCATCTAAATATATTGCAGTGCTGAAAAGCCATCAAAACATTTCTAAGGTTGAATGAGTGCAGTTGCATTCATGATTTTTTAATAAAATGATCTCTTTCTATTGAACTGCTTCTTTTTTTAACAGAGATTGAGATTGTATAATATATATATACATAGTTATAGGAGCATTATAAATACAAACTGCAGCTTCATTTACTGTCTGAATATTTGATTTCAGTTCATAGCTACACAGTGGGCTGAGAAATGTGAGGTACTGTACATAAAATATGAGAGCAAAAGAAAGAAGGATAAAAAAATGAGAGATGGAATTGATTATTTTTTTGCATATTGATTAAAAGTCTTATTATTTGAAGAAGCAGCTGATAATTTGCTAATAGTGATTTTTTTGAGGACTGATGTTTCTAAAAATGATTTTCATCTATTCTCCTTTTCCTCTTTCACAGTCCAGTTTATATTCTCTACTTTTTAATTCTTGCCTCTTTTGCAGGCATTTGATATTTGTAGTATACATATAAAAGCAGTTTGATATTGGCTAAATTTGGGCATAGTCGTGTTATGAATACGAACATCTGCAATGGAATTAAAAGCGGCATTCACCAAAATCCAAGTGCGAAGTATCCCAGTTAAGCATACGATTCTGAATGCATAATTTAGTTGCCATATTTTGTTTCTTTCTTCTGTGTAAAATGTTTATGAAGTTCTCAGATTTATTAGATATTTAGAATTTTCCTTTAATTTCTTGCTGCATTTTTCTCTCTGTGCTTTCTGTGCCTTTAGTTAATCTGCCTGTGGACTGGTCCCATGTCATTTTGTTTGGTTTCTATTCATGTTGAATGACTAGCCAGACTATCAGAGATTTAAAAAATTCAAACCAGCTGAAATTCAAGAACCTGCTATACTTGTTTGATTTTAAAATTCTTTTTCCTACTAGCAAGTTGAGCCAGTCAAATACTGGGGCAAAAAATGGTCCTAAATAGTACTCATCTTTAAATCCTAATGTCCGTGAATCCTGACAATCCCTCTTTCCCCCCCCAAGATTCTCTTTCGTACTTTTAAAAAATTTTTATGTTAATTGCTGTGGGAAGATTTGAAAATTCTCTGGTTAAGTCTCTGATTGCATCTATCTCAGCTGGGAGTTGTTCGGGGAAAGCAAACACGAGAAAACAGATCGGATGAGATCCCTCTCCTTCACTGGTGACAGTCCAAAATTTGTGCATAACCCAGCTAGACAAAAAACAAGCTCTGATGTTCTGATGATGACTGAGCTGGGGATCATAAGGTAAATTCTTACCATGGACATGAAGTGATCCATTTTTACATCTAATGTAGTAGAATTCCCCCTCTTTCCAGCTACAGCAATCCAGTGCTGCTGTTTCAAGCAGAGGATGCCTTTTATTTCTCACAGACACCTGGCCCAGCAATGCACACGTGCTGTCTGGCTGCTGGTGGCTGGAGGGAAGCATCAGATGAGAAAAGATGCTACCAAAGCTCCTGCTCAGTGTGATGTCAGTCACTTGGTTCATGATGAATTAATTTTAAAAATAAGCTACAGAAAAAAGTCTTTCAGTCTGGGAACCAGAAGGAATTTGGTGTTTACTCAGACTGAGAACCTGAGTATGAATATAATTTTTTAAATGAGCGAGTATGTTGCATGGCTAGTTCATCAACTTAAAAGTGGCACCACTGGGTTGCCTCAGTTTTACATTTGAAGCCATTGTAATGGCAAAAGAGCTGTTCTCACAGAACAGTTAATTTAAGGTAACCGTGCCTACAATTTAAATGTATAAAATAAAGTTTAGATGTGGTTTCAAATGTGATCTGTTTAGAAATATGCCCAATTGAGAAAGCTGAAGTATGGTGAGAATTGTATTATATCATCACAGTGTTTAGGCTTTGCCCTGTTGCAGGTCAAAGGTGTATCCAGGTTGTCAAACTTGTGGCATCTGACACTTCCCTCCCCAGAGCAGAAACACTATCTAAAGGCAGGGGATCTTCCTCCATCAGCAATTTACATAGCCTGCACTTCGATTCTCTGTCTGCCCTTCTGTGGGGTGAGCTTCCTCCCACATTCAAACATGGAGGTAAGAATGGGGTTTATCAGGTGGATAAAATGGAAATCAGTGGCAAAATTCCCATAGATCACTGACTGTCTGCTGTTTCACTCACAATATTTAATTAAGAACATCATATCGAGAATGTAAGAAGAGCTGAGCAATAGTTGCTAGTACTCATCATGTTTAAAATTTAGGAATGCTTTCAAAGGTCTGCCCGCAAGTCTGTACAGAGGTGTCAACAGGAAGGCTTTATGCCCTAGTGTGGATTGAATATGGTAATATGAGCTGTGCTCCTAATAGTGCTGGTAAACAGACTGTTCTAATCAGATTCAAATGCTAATATATATAAAATCTTTACCCATTTAAAAATAATAAAATATTTTGCTTCAATTAATCCTGATTGTGCTAGTAGAACATACAATCAACAATGTTATGCAAATAGTTATTTTTGCAGTTGAAATCAATAACTTATTTTCTTTGTAATACAAAAAAATAGAAAAAGGAGGTTATTATTAATTGCTTATAAAACTAAATCTTTGTGAGGGAAGCCTGCAGGTATTAATCTCATTATCAAGACTTTCCTTCAAAGTCTGTATGACCATTATTGTTCATGATTCGACCACTCAAGAAATCTTGCCATAGACTCCTATTTTGAAAGTATTTATTGGAAGCTGAATGAAATTAGTTCTTTATGAGCTAAGTAATTGTAAAGTTACATTATCCTGTGGAAAGAGATAACTGATAAAATCTGAGAATTTCAATTTTAAAACGGCTGTGCCTTGCTACACTGAAGCTATGATAACCCTCATATTTAGAAATCTATACCTTACTGGCTGCACATACATAGTCATGAAGTATCAGTTACACTCCTGATAAAATACTTTGAATATTGATTACAAAATAACCTGTGTTAACAATAAGTATATTGCTTGCTCATGCATATGGTATTGTTTGTTTCATTTGAATTACTGTATCTCTAATTCCTTTCTCATTTTTGTTTTATTCTCTTCAACAGCGTTTGTTCAACTTGGTCTGACCCATAAATGGGAGAAGCTTTGCTAATTCAGCTTTAATGACACTCCCACACCAGCAAAATCCTTTGCTCCTGAGGAGGAAGGAGGGCTCTTTGGTAAGGCTTGGTGCATCTAGCCTAAAGGTGTTACAGAAAACTTCCAGAGTTTTTCAATTTTTGACAAGAAATGGGTAACAGCACTGAATAAAGAGATAGCCCAAGCTAGGAATGCAAGCAACACGTGCTGCTCACTAATTTCCACACAGGTCTAGGGGTCACACTGTACCCCCAGAGGGCTTGTGTGTAGTAAGGCCTTCCTGTGGCCATAGTTTCTCACAGTCTTCAGGTGGCTGTGGAGTCTTCTTTGTCCCTGGTCATGTGGCCTTGTCCTGGGTGTGTGCCCTTGACACCCATGGGGGGCATCTCTAGGGTGTCCCCATCATCCCTTCAGGAGTTACCACTCTCCTGCATTCCCCCTTCCCTTACATCTTCAGAAACTAACGAAGGGCCTGCAGTATCCCAGAAAAGGGCTGCTAGGACTCCAGCAGTGGCCCACTCTGGGATAGTCATTGAGCTTCTTTACCCTTGTACATGGTTCTAGATACACAGTGCTGATCCTGTGCCCATGCAGTTGCCTTTGAAGTCATGCCTGAGGCTGTCAAAGCAGGCTTGAATTTAATCTCCAAGATGATGGGATGGTTTCTGCTTTATTCACAACCAAATTGTGAGATGATTCTTTCACAATTTTCTTATGTGTTCTTTTCAGCAAGGGAAAATTGACAAATTTAGAGTATAATCGTCATAGCTTCCATGCATAGCAGGGGTATCTAATTGCCAGGGTGCAATTTTGTGGTAAAGACCACTGGTTTAAACAGAGAAAGAAACCCCAACCACTGAGTCATCAGGACTCCAGCACGATGTAAAGCAATTATCTATGTTCTGGAAGTATGTATTTTAAAAAAATCCCATCTATTTCCAAAGGTTTGCCAAATATCACAGCAGACTGTCCAAAATGACATGAAACATCCAGCAGATAAGAAGCAGCCATTCTATTAAAATAAGATGTGCCTGTTTTCCTGCATATATCTAGATAGTGGTGGAATCAGCATCCCTGGAAGTGTTCAAAAAGTGAGTAGACTTGGCACTTCCTGATCCGGTGGTATTCATTCGAATGTTGGATTTGACCTTGGAGGCCTTTTCCAATTTTAATGATTCCATGATTCTATCTGTGCAGAACAGCTGGGCCTGGTTTGGTTTTCATGTGAAAACACACCATCCCAAAGTCCTAACCTCTCCCCTTGTTACACAGGGAGGTTGACTCATGTAATTTTTTAGGGATGCAGATATTAATGTGCATTACCACGGCAGGCTGGCCTTATGGGCTCCAGTGACAGCCATAGCAAGGTCACACCTGGCCACCTTTTCCACAGGACTGGTTAAAGAGTTCCTGGCTTCCCTTTTACTTCCAAAAATAAAAGGAATCCAGAAATCTCCTCGGTTTATAGTCTTTTCCCAATTAGCTGTTCTGGGGTGTGGTTAACGCAAACGAATCATACTCCAGAGTGCTAAAATGTACATGGTGCAGCGCAGTGCCTCCCGTCTCCTGGGGTGTGATTATTTAATGATAATGATGCCCCCTGCAGAGGCACCTTATTGCTCTTTTGCAAAAACAATCTTTATTGAGGGGAATTAATTGCATTGTTGTTGATAGCAAGAAATAAGTTAATATTTTGAAATGATCTTTCTGGTTTGCACAGCTTAAAGGGATGTTAGCACAATTATGTCAAATAAATGACCTGCTTTGAAAGTTTCTCCATATATTAGGTCTGGATTCCAAAGCCACTCAGAATATATGTTCTCTCTGAAGATTTGGTTTCACTGGGAGTCTTGAAATATGCTGAGAAGAGTTAATCTTTCTGTTCCATGGATACCTTGTATTCCTGCCTAAAAATTGATCTCTTCAGGGTCACTGACTGTTTTCTACTTAGAGGCAAATTTGCAGTTACACTGGATTCCCACAGCATATTTACTCTATGCAAAGTGTCTGAGAGCAACTTTTATGGTAGGGTTTTTAATTAGTGAGATGTATAAAAGCAGCTAAGTTAATAAGGATGAAATTTGCTGGTGTGCTGACTTCTATGGAAGGCAATTGCCTCAGAGTCATGGTCATAGCCTAGTCTTAAATATCCATCCATATTATTGCACTGACGCTACATAGATTCTAGGAGACGCAGCTCACAGCTCCCAACTGGAAAAGACACAAGCAGCCACATACACTTTACCTACTCCAATCTACCCACTAATTTATCTCCAGAATAATCGCTAATTTACTTATCTCAGTGCTAATGTTTGCTACAGTAGTTTGGGTTTTGTTTCTTACTTTATGGGAGTCTTTGCATCATTTTTATCACCTGCTTGCTTTTTTATACTAATGGTTCAGTACATCAGCATTACAGTAATAATATAGGTATATATCCATTGTAAAATGATGATTTACGGCAGCAGGATGGATGTATTTACCATGGACGCAGTGTTGCAACAAATGAAAGGATCAGAAATATGTGCTCCTGTGTCACCATGTGTGCAGGCACACCTGAGTGTGTGAGGGCAGCAAAGCCATGTGGTGAAGTCACCTGCAGTGGTGCTTGCTCTGTGTGTGGGACTGCTGAGGAGGAGGCAGAATCCCACCCTGGGGCTTGAAAGGGCAAGCAGGAGCTCACAGGCTCCACCGCTGCCTCTGCAGCTGGTCCTGGCCAAGGTGACTCCTTGCTCCTGGTGTCCCCCGTGTCATGTGGGTGTTTGAATAATGAGGGGGTTTGCTGTGTTCCTCCTTGCTGCAGATACGTGATCTCTGCTACCACTCTGGGTGAGCGTCCCATTCCTGCCCTCTGAGAGGGCAAATGGTACACTCTGAAATACTGTTTTGTAAGGACTGAACATCATTTTGTTTATGAGAGTCTGTGGATCATGGAGATTGTAGGATAGTTCCTGTTGGGAGGCAAATCAATCTCTCACTACAGGGGTGTGGGTGTGTGTGTTACTTTAGTAACTTAAGGACATTTTTGTTTCATTGGTCTCTTACCAGGTGCAAATATTCCATCATTTGTGTGCCTAAAGCCCAGAGGGGTACACTAGAGGAAGGAAACTTGATATTTCTGGTTATATGAACACTGTACAGCCTCACCCAAATAACTTTTTAGGCTGCATGTATGGTGCATTCTCATAATTTTGGTACCTAGTAAATGTCCATTTGAAGAGAGGTTTGGCTGATGACTGCTTTCTGACTGTTGAGGTTTTTATTTCCCTTAATTTTTCTCCTATAGAAGTAGTTTCCATCTACACCATTCTAGTTTTACTTAAGTAGGATTGCCTCACCAATATACAAGCAGCCTGCCTTTCATCTGGATGAAGCCAAGATCTTAGATCAGCTTCTATGTTCAGTATAAAATATTAGTTCTAGATAAACTAATTTGTGTTGTGTAAAGACTGGTTGCTTCCTCTTCAGAGTATGAATGGATATTCTAATTTTTTTTCCATCTTTCCAGCTGGAAAAACAGCTGAACATGGAGTTGTTGAATGTAGGTTTCTTATTTTCATAGTAAAAGTATGGACAATTACATCATGCATTTTAATTATTTCAGCTCCTAGAAAAAGAGAAGCATATTTGATCTGTTTTCCATTAACTGATTCAGTAATAATACTCAGTATTGGTAATAATCATAGTAATTTTAAAAAATCTTTTTTTTTTTCTTAGGGATGTATGTCAAGGCCAGTCATCCTCCCGTGTTTTGTTTTAGTAGCTTTGATAGGTAGAGAGCTGAAAAATCAAAACTTTCAGAGATGCCAGGGGTGTTGATAGAAACTCAAGGAAAAGACTGTGGCAAAGAGCAATAGAAATCAGGAAAAGCACTACAGGTGGTGGAAGAGATGTGATAAATAGCAAAAGCAGCTGAGAGAATGAACGTTCCACAGTCTTTCAAGGAGGCAAGGGAAGGCAGGAGGGCCTGGCAGGGGGAGAGAGCCCCTCCAGCATCCCTGATCTGTGGGTTTGGGGAGATGACACTGCTGTATGTATGTTAGCAGGAAACATGAAATTGAGCAATCCGATATGAAGAACCAGCCAAGCCCTTGGAAAGCAAAGCAAGCAGAAGAAGAACTGGCTCTTCACCCACCCAGGTTCTCTCCTTGGGTGTCACTGTCTGGTACTGGGTAAGTCCATGGGAAGGAAGAGTCCACCCGTGTTCCACCTACCCGAGTATTTGGGATCCATTTCAGAAACAAATTGCTACTCTGAGCAGTCTCCTGAAAGATGGTGCTTCCAGGAACTGGATAGTCCCTTGGAAAACATCTATGGTGGCCATAATTTATGTCATTGAATGAATAAAAAGTTGTCAGTTACGTTTCACTGCACTTGGGAAAATTGTGGTTTGTTTTTGTCAGGTTTTATTTAGTTTGGGTTTTGTAAACTGTAAAAATCAGTGAGAGAATAGCTTTTAGAAAAAGAACAAGTATTAAGGAAAAAACTAAATTAACTTTTTAAAGGAATTCTCTTTAGAAGATGCCTTTGTTGGAAAATGTATGCCTTGTCTTTATTGTAAGTCTCCACATTTTTTCCTTTTGCCTTTATCTCAGATAACAAGCAGAGCTGATCAGCAATTTCCCCATGAAATAAGAATAATAAAGCTATCTCCACCTGATTTATTGGCAGTGTTGATGGATACTGGGTATACCTTGAACTCCTCTCTGGTGGTGGTGGTAGTGGACCAGTGCTTGAGGGATAGGGTGCTAAAAACCAAGAACTTCTAAGACAGGAAGGGCCATGCTGGGGAAAAGAGAAATCTCTTAAAAGCTGTGTTGTATACATGTGGGTTTGTTTAATGTGTGGCATATAATGCAGTTAATCTCCTTACAAAGTCATTGCTTAGAGAGCAGTATGAAAGGAAATCCTGATAAAAGGCACCAGTGTAAATTTGACATTGCATGTAGCAGTCAGCTTTGTGTGTTGTAATTGGAGGGGACAGAATAGTTGTTTATTCAGAGGGGAGAATGATGCTATAAATTTCAGGTATGAGATTAAAAAATAACTAGACTTCATTTTCAAATCTCCTTTCCCCTTTATTCCTCTTCCACAGTCCTTGTTCGAGCTCTTTGCAAAGCAGAATCACTGATCCTGTTCCATATGAGGGAGTGGGAAGCAAATGCAAATGGGGGAGGCAAGCGCCTCTGGACTCCAGATGTGATGCTCTGCAAGGCTCGTGTTGCCCCGTCTCCAGCAGCGATTCCTCTGCAGGTCTCATTAACCTTGTGCAATTGGGCAGGAAAAGGCCAAGAGCATGGTCCTTCCAGAGTCCTTCCACCTGCTTCAGGCTTCAGAAGAGGGATAAGGCTGTGGGACGGGGCTCGGAATGTGCAGCCAGCCGGGGACACTGCCGGGACTTGCCGTGAGTATTCGCACTGTGTCTGCCATGGAGGAGCTGTGCTCTTGGCTGCCGAGCTGGGGTGCCCTGCAAAATATGGAAAATGCTTTCCAATCAAGGGAGAACTCTGTATGCATAATAAACGTGTGATTTTCTGATGGCTATGTACAGCACAAATGCTGAAGAATAGTCTGTGTGCCTTGTCAGAGCACTTAAGTTAAATAGGGGCACTTTGCATCATTGTTTTGATCTTCAAAATAAGAGAAAATTGAATGCAAAGAGCTGTAGGGAACTTTCAAAGGCACACGAGCAATTAGGAGCATAAGTCCTCTTGGCTGAATAATCACTTTGGGATATTTTTCTTTTTCTGTATCCTTAACTCCCCTCCAAGTATTGATGACAAAATAGGTCTCGGAAAATTTGACTCCCTCCAGCTTGTTTGCCTGTTGGTGAATCTCTGTATGTTCCAAGTCATTTTAGGTTTCCTCTACTCTGCTGATGGCTACTTTTACTGGGTTGGTAAAATAACATCCAGATACTGATGAACTTCTGTTTTGCTGGAAGTCTGTTTTCAGGTCTTCCTATAAAAAGGTTAGTGAGATGGAGATTGACTGGTATAAATGGTGCATGTCTGTGTACGTAATGTCTGTGTGTGAGCACATGAAATTTTATAGAAAGAAAACTTTCCTCCTTAGGGAAACACTCCTTAGTAGTGTTGGCTGAGTCTGAATTCCTTTTCTAACACCACCATCCAGAATTTCATAAAACTGCCAATATAGTATCCATACTCATGTCCTTTTTAGC
>VZRO01005359.1:689583-717083 GCA_013397915.1 Daphoenositta chrysoptera | reverse complement strand
TTTTAGAGATGGCAGAGCACAAAGCACACCAACACTTCTCTACTCTAAGTAGCGAAGTGATGCTTCTCTCTACTTGGTTTGTTCCATAGCTTCCACACTGATTTGTGTTGTACAATTCAATCTTCTGAATCACCCTTAATGACATCTATTATCTAAAATCCATTGGGCACCACTACTTCACTTCATCCCTTAATTACACCACCTCTCTCTTTTCATACCTGCTCTTGTACGTACCCAGTCACTGCCCTTGATGTCATCCTATTTCTCCTGTGCTAAGCTTCCAAAGTACTCATCCAGCAGCGCAGGCAGCCGGCTCTGTCCTGCAGAACCACTGAGAGTGCTCGTAAGGAGTGTTTTCTTGCCTCCTTTCCTCAAACAAAAGCAATCCTTACATTATAACAGGCAGTAGAGGAAGGTGTTATGAGTGACACTGCCAGACAGGGGTTCCAACCATTTAATTTGGATTTAGATACACAATTTGTACAGACATGAGCTGGGAATCTTGATGGTCAGATGTGCCTAAGGTTCGCTAAGAGTTGAATTCTCACTGAAAGCAAATGGACCTTTTGAAAATCCCAGATTTTTTAGCTGGTATGTCAATACACATTTTCTTCAGGGTGGAGAATATTCCTGTTCAATCCTATGCACGGAACTTAATAACAGTAAAGTGAGATTTCTAGTATATTAGTATATCCTATAACGATGCAACAGTCAGCCATTCATCAAGCTCAATGAAGCATATTTAAGTTTTCTAGAAGCTTCCCATTCATGTGGTACTGAATTCTTGACTATTCATAATACTAAAAACAAATGAAGCCCTTTCAGACAGCACATGCTGTACAAGGAGAGCTGGTTACTTAGAACAGGAGTGATTTGGCAGACTTAGTATTGTTTGTTAGAGGGCTGTCCCACACAGGAGGTAATTTAGAAGTCATATTTTTAAAAATAATTTTTCTGTAGATTCTTCTCCTTCCCCAGCTGAATGAATTGAAAGTCAGAATAGAGACCCATTGATTATTCTGGCTTCAAGGATCATGAAGAGGTTAATTAGGGACTGATAAAAAGTTCCCTGGGGCAGGGGTCACGTCTTTGTATGTATTTGCATCATGACTAATGCAGTGTCCCTCTGAGCCTACTGGGGCTGTGGGATTCTTCCATAATGTAAATAATAATAAATTGCACTTTGGAAAGTGGCAATTTTTAAATCTTTACCTTTGTAAGAGCTGTGTCCAAAAATCTAGGGCAATTTGAATGTAACAAAAAGGTTGGTTTCTCATTTTGATTCCTTTAGAGGGTTGTCATCAGTGGAAGAGTTCTCCTGTACTGACATAAATATAATCTCAGACTCAGCAGGGAGCCCTATGCATCGAACCAGCATACAGACAGAAATGCTCATGGATCTTGTGCGTGTTTGGATTTTTTTTTTCCTCACTGGAGCCAAGGTGCATGAAGTGGATGTACCTGAAGAGGTGAGTGCATCTTTCCACTCACCGCACGGCGAGGAGTTTGGAACCATGAACCTGTAGGTCAGACGGGAGACCTATCCCTGCATCTTCTCCTTGGCAATTATCTGCAGTTTTTAGGCTATTGAGGGGATGAGGGCCACATCCATGGCATGCAAACACCTCCTGTGGCATCTGATAAGTGCACAGATGGTGGCATGGTGATGGGGAGGGATAGTGTCAAATAAGTTACTGTAGGTATGTGATAATGTAATTTCTTAGTGTTCCTGGTCACTCTTCGCAGGCACAATTTTATGGTTTGTGTGCCCCTATGAAAGAAAAAACAAGAAGGATCATCTGGCATTTTATGAGAAGTCTTGATCCTCCTACTTCCCACCTCAAAGAGAAATAGAAGAGCAAGAGAAGCAAATTGTAACAATCGGTATAAAGTAATAGCTAGAGAGAATGTATCTGCTTTTTGCAACATTTAAGTTTACTCGAAAAATATTCCTAAAAATACAACATCTACTAGAGGGGTAGGGGCAACCTTATGCATCTCTGTTTATACAGGTTTGTAAAGCTAAAAATTCAGCTGTTCGTTGAATCTTAAGAGCTTGAAAATGGCCTTTCAGATGCTGATACTAGTACAGATTGGTAATCCCAAAACCATAATTTGGACTTTTAGTCACCAAGAACTCATATCTGTCCCTGCTTTATCAAACAGCTTTATTCTTATTCTAGTGATTAGTGACTTTTTTTCTTCCTTTTTGCCTCTTCCCAATCCTACAAATATTTGCCCAAGTAACTAATTTTCTCTTAATTCTCTGCTAAACTAGTCATATCTACTTCTCCTTAGCTCTGGTGGAAAAAAAAAAAATCCCCAAAAGCGGGAAGGTCAACAATTCTCAAATCAAGACTGAACCATCACCTTTCTTCAGACATATCCCCCATGTCTTTCCTATGGTTTTAAAGCAAAACACTGCAAGCTTTGTTCCTCTTTGTGGTTTGTGTTTTGCCCATTCCTGCAGGTTGCAATATCTATCTGCAATATGCCAATGGAGTCTGAATTATTTTGTCATCTGGGCCAAAGAGTGATTATAGATTGTATCCAGTGGCAAATTTGGCTTGCTTTCCTGCTTTCCTTGAAACTCGTGAGTGTTGCCAATACGCTGGGAGAAGACCCCCAGTGGGTCTGGCCAGCCACAGGCCCTCCAGAACATTCCAAGGCGTGAGATAATGGGCAGAAAATCCGATGCTGGTCATGGCTTATTACTTAAACACAATCTGTAACTTGGTCTCTTCCTTCTCTTCTCTGCTAAGGGGATTTGAGTAAGACACAGGAAAGAAAATAAAAGTGGCATTTTCTACAGGAAATGGCCCTCACGAATATGTCTCTGCTAATAATTACAGAGCTGGTTTTATTTTGTTCAATGCACTGCCTCAGTTTTGGATCCACATCAAGAGCAGCATATGCTCTCCAAACTAAAATATGTGCATATCTGATTTTTGACAAAAAAATTATTTAATTGATCTCTTCCTACCCTCTCCTCTCCCCCTCCTCCTCTTCCTGTCTTTTTTGCCCATTTCTTTACTAATTCCATAATATAGTAAGCCCCCTATTATGAAAGAAATCCGAATTAATTTAAATACAAAATATAAAGAATTAACCTTACAGCAAAACAGATAACAGAAAAAAGAGATAGTTTTTCTCTGTCAAGTGACAGCCTTCTCGTTTATTATCATTTTAACAAATTAAGTTGCAAAATTGGCATTATTTCAGAACTGTACAAAATGTAATGACTCTATGAAATATATTGAATTTTTCAAGTATTAAAAATCCCTTAATTTTGAAAATGAATCACTGGAAATGATCCTTAAGGATCCAAAGTTTTTGTGCCATTTCCATACTATGCCTGCACAAAATCTAATGGCATTTGCTGAGTTAATCCTGGATATTCCATTGTTTTGGTATTTGTACTCTATTAGTTAAATACAACATGTGTGAGAAAATCAAAGGGAAGAGATGTTGTTAAAATAGGAGAAAATATTTATCCTTTAGATGTAAGAAATACTTGTCACCCAAAATAAATCTGGCTTAAACTCTTTACGTCTTAAATAAGTTTGAAGTTAAAATAAGTTTTCAGTATTAAAACTCTCTCCCCATGAAAGTGTGTATTTGCATGTGTGGGTGCACACGGGTGTCTGCGTGGAAGAGAACAGTGTGTACTAAAATGATCTTCTCCTAAACCTTGTTTCAGGAGCCTTGGGAGCTGATATGTGATGGGTGCCATACAAGCAGATCTGAATGATAAAGGTATAATGTTGTGTAGGACTACCCAGTTCTAGAAAACATGGGGATGAACTCCACCTGTAGTGTATATTTATTTTTTTATTTTTTTATTTTACTGGTGGATGTGCAGAAGCCCAGGGACAGTGCAGGGGCAGCTGGTGGGGGCAGAGGCTGGGCTAGGGAGAGCGCGGGGCACGGGAAGGGTGTTTCCAAAGGGGACAGAGGGTGCCAGCTGAGGTGGGAAATGCTGCGGTCTAATGTTCTAGCAGGATGGAAAGGAAGCCAGGGAGAGTCAGAGACCCCCAGGATGGAGGCTGCTCTCCCATGAGGTCATCATCATAAATGGTAGAACTCAAAAATATGAGTTCTTATGAAAAATATGCATGGGCGTGGCCAGAGCCACATGAATGTTTCCCCCTCAAGCTCTCTCTCTTCTGGCCTGTTCATGCACTGTGTCACTTCAGCTGTCCCTGTGCCATGGGTCACTCGCTAGAAAATCGGTGCAGCTGGTTCTGCTGCCTCGCTGTGTGCACGATAATCTCCCCATTTTTGCCGAGTCCTTGCCAGCGTTCTCTCTGCCCAAGCCCTGCAGAAGCGCTGCCTGCTAACAGGCCTTTCCAGTACCACCTCTGCTCTCCTCTCCGCCGCGCCTTTGCCTGTCCTTCGAATACAGCTGTGCCTTTGCCCTCCGAGAGAGTGCCCTTTTTTCTGTTGGCAGCCCTTGCATAGGTGCAGTGTGTTGTGCTGCCTCTCTTCTCTGTCTCACTCTATTCTCTTTCCTGCTGATGAGACCCATGTTGCTTTGGCAGAAAAACTAAAATACAGTAGTTCATCAATCCAAAATCCACGATGATGCACTTGTCTGACAGTGGGGGTTTGGCTGAAGGTGATTTTGACTATGAGCTTGACTCTTCTTTTCTCTTTAAAGTAGAAAAGGACTGCAAGACTTTATGTCTAATACAGATTTTACAAAGGATTTTTTTAAAAGCCTGTCTTAATTGGCGGGCAGTGTAGAGAAATTGCTTGATTTGGGAAGACATGGGGAAGAGAATTGGTGCTGGTGCCAGTGCATGTCCTCAGTTTGGAAATGGTGAGCACTTTGTGTCTCATTCTCAGGGGATGCCGGGATTCCTAGTCCAGAAGAAAAATTACTGTTGCAACTGGTGCCACCAGGGCTGGTTTCCTGCAGCATATCCAAAGCAGAGAGAGGTGTCGCTGCAGGAGAAATGCCTGAGTTTTTTACAGTTTTTCAGATGACTCTGGAGAATCTCATGTGACATTATAGGACCAAAAGTTCATCTATTACAGCCATGGTAACAAAACACATCAGGATGGGACTATGAGTGGTGTGGGAGAGAATATGCTCCCCTCCTTCCTGTAATTCTCAGTTTAAATTAAAATGTTGAAAATTCAGTTTTAAAACCAAGCTCATCTTGATCTTATATATAAGCATTCCTCTTGAGATTTTTGGTAGCATAAAAACTGACCTTGGTGTCCTTGGGTAAAATCTATGTTCCTTGTAGTATTGAACATGATGGTCCTTGCCCTGCAGGCTTCTGCTCTTCACACTTGCAGTGTCTGTGTGCCATCAGCACTGAAATAATGGCAAGTCATCTGGAAGCCCTCTGGAATCACTTTATCTGAAAAGGTCGTATTTAAGAGTAAAAAAATGAAATTGAATAATCCATTTGTAACTTCATCTGGAAAGGGTTGGAATCCGATAGAGAACAGACTTGTAAAGATATTTGTGCACTTCTCATTCTGGGTAGTGATCAGTGTGCCATGTTTGGATCCCTTTTACAGCCAACCGATGCCTAAAATCAAACTAAGCCGTAGCAACAGCAGAGCAAACATCAAGGTAGGGCTGATCTCTGAGCACGCCGATGGCTGGGAGAGGAGCCCGAGCTTCCCTTGAAGTTCCAACATCAAAGATGACGAGCAACTCCCTTCTCAGTGTTCCAGTTTCTCACATCATCTGAGTATCCTTTGGCAGCAACAGTTGGCCCAAGCCTTGGAGCAGCAGCTGGTAAGTCCAGAGGCAGAACTGTGATGCCTGTGGCATCAGATGTACTGGAAACCCTTCTAAACTCTATTTTGAAGTTTCAGCATTTGTGTGGACCTAATTATAAGACACGGATTCCAGTGACAGGCTGTGTGTCTGATTATGCATGGTGGCAGGGCTTACACAAGGGCTGAGTGGTTACTGGCTGCTCTTTAAGGAGAGGACGTGGCTGGCAGCACGGGGAGACATGATACAGGCTTAGTCTGTGACCGGGCCAGGAGACTGAGCTGCAGCTCAGATGAGCTTTCCTGGCTTCTCCCTTGGTTTGCTGTGTGGCACTGGGCGAGTCCCTTAACTCCTGTGTGCAAAAGTGGTCCTGTGATTAAAATGGTATTGCCAGCACCTGCTTGAAGGGCTGGTGGGTGTTTGCATATGCTGAGTACTTCAGGGTCTCTATGGACTCACAGAAACACAAGCAGATATGTGTATATGTGGCTACCTTTTACATATATAATGCATCTATTTTATGTATATAGATAGATATATATAATAGATGCATCCACCCATACACACCAATTAAATGTATTTGCATGTGTGAGTGCACCCATAGAAACTTTTGGTTATAACAATATAACCTTATTTCATTGAGTCACCACATCTGAGGACTATTTCGGTGTTGTGAAGTGAGCTCCACTGATTCCAGGTCCTGGCTTTCAGAAACCAGTCAGCTTGTACCTGTACATCCCTTCTCGGTCCTCTAGGTGTGCTCCCTTCTGTTTTCTGGCACATGCCAGTGCAGCAAGTTCTCAGTGTGCAGGGCTGGAGTCTGTTCTGACACTACTTTTAAAAGTCTGAACATAATCATTTGGTCTAGTTGTTCAGTGTAGCAGAAAAGCTCACAGTTCACTCATGACTAAGGATGATAATATTTAAAAACAAAGCATTTAGCTTTAGAAGTGCCTTAAGAATGACTAGGAAATCGAAGGCAAACTTAACTATGGAAGACCCTGGGATTTAATATTGCAGTGTACAGGGGCTTTGTGGTAAATGACTGCTTGGGCTGTGAAGCCTTGGTACAGTGGGATGAATTGTACCATCATTTATAGTGGTAAAATCCCTCATCATAATGGACAGGGCTCACTGGCTCGACAGCTCTTGGAGCAAGAGTGAAATTGAAACTATGGCAAAACTCTGGAGTGCTTAAATATTTTTTTCAGAGGAACCAGGATGCCAGTAGATCACACTAAAATTTGTTTTTTGGATCATTTAGATGGGAGTCTTCAAAGCAGTGTCTTGGAATTAAGTAACTTAAATTTCAGTGAAAATTTCGGCCTAACTGCTCCAGATTCTCTGGAAAACTTCAGTCTGATGGTTTTCTGTGTAAAGTTCAATGGCTCCTCTTCTGTTACAGGTGTCAGTGAATAATAATAATAATAAAAAAATTGAGTTGTGCGATGCTGAATCTACCAAGGATTCTTATTATACATTTATGAAATAAACCCTAATGGCTTTTTGGAGTGGTTATGGTGTAGTCTGTCAATGTATATTAAGATTACTATGATAGCACATAGCCTTTATGATAAAAGCATGCAAATTAACATAGAAATCTGCAGAACTTTGCATATTTCCCTGTAATTTAATACAAACAGATCCAGATTTACAGAACCATGTGCGCAGAAATCGTGTGTGCACATTTTTTGCGTGTGCATTGCTGACCTTAAGCAAGAGAGCGAGAGAGAGGAGCAGCTCACATGGTTCAGATCTGCACTGAGGTCTGCAGCTCCGCATGCCAAATGAAACACAAGGCGACTTTTGATGGCCAAGTGAGCCATCAAAAAGGTTTTTTAATGGAAATGCTGTCACACTCTTAAGTAGAGTACTGCTGCCAGGCATCACATCAATAATGCAAACTTTGGAAGACAATCTTGCAAACTAAATAGCCAAGAATTCTGAAGTATTTCTATAAAGAAAAAGAGAAAAAAGGTGATCATTATGAAGAGGGGGGAAAGCCATCAAGTGAAATTTAATTTTGCATTCAGATTTATTATTGCTGTCTGTTCCCAGTGCTGAAATGCCTGTTTACTTGCAAAGGACAGTTTCTTTCCATAATGAATCATAGTAACACTTAAATTAAGCACAGTAAAAGAATGGTTAATGTCATAACACGCTGACAATTTAACCTGGCCAGTATTTTTATTGCCTTGTACAATAAACCTAACAGAGCACAACTTGCTTTTTGACTGGTGGAAAATCGGTTATGAACCGCCAGGGAATGACCAATTTTTCAAATGCAGCCATTCAGTCACACTATAGCCACTAATACTTTTTTTTTTTCTGTACACTATTGCTGTTATAATCTTTTGAGGATATTTTATCACGGCAATAACCTCCTCAAAATCAGTCTTTACTGCAGTTAATGACTGGACAGCTGGAGCATTAACTGGCCTTGGCTTTGCCTCTAGCCATTAACTAACAAACCAGTTGTTATCTGCAGGTAACAACCAATTTCTTGTAGAATTTTCTTGATAAAGTGTCTCACTGGATAAAAGTTGTGGGTTTTTTTCCCCCCTTCTTTCCTCAGCTAAGATCTAGCAAATGTAAGGTAATACACAGAGAAAGAATTGCAGAGAAGTAGCAGTAAGTAAGAGTATTGTGAAATTAGTTAAACTATAAACCAAAATCCATAAAGTGCTGATTGTTTACTGCTGCCAG
The DNA here is from genome assembly GCA_013397915.1 of Daphoenositta chrysoptera. Classification (NCBI taxonomy): domain Eukaryota; kingdom Metazoa; phylum Chordata; class Aves; order Passeriformes; genus Daphoenositta; species Daphoenositta chrysoptera. The sequence goes on along the minus strand of VZRO01005359.1, from coordinate 708,637 downwards.
AATTTCTGTAACATTAATAAAAAATTGCTGTATTATGTCTTGCTCACTTGGGTGTGGGGCATGGGCTGAATTCAAGAGTGGGCTTTGGGGGCTGTGTGACCGGGCACTGCGCGGGGTGGTCCCCTGACAGCATCAGCACATGGCACAGCCCTCCCCAGGGCAGAGAGGGACAACAGCAGGGGCATGGCAGCTGCTGGCCACTCAGGCACAGAGGTAAGAACGTGGAGACTGGTTTTAAAGTAAATATCAGCAAATATTGAATGAAGACACTAGTTTAATTCTGTATATGTTATACTTTATGAAATGGGTATTATTTTTGAGGGCCTTCATAAAATTTTAGCCTTTTTTCTTGCAGTTCAAAGTTATGAAATGTTAACCTCTGTTTTGTTGCACCATTGTTTTAAAAGTAGGGTTAGCAGATTCAGATGAAATCATTACATTATATTGAGGGCTTTAAAGTGGAGATCCATGGCATCATTAAATAGAAGCAGAATAAGTCAAATGTACAAATGAAACACCCATAAAAAGCCAAGCTCTATCATGCCATAAACAATGATTTTTAAAACTCTTAATAGGCTTAATAACAGTTTATTATTTTACCTTAACCCTTTTAAATGCCTTGTTTTTCCAGCTTTTATCTTGGTGGTACTGAGCTGTTAATACCACTTCTTAAATTTTCCCCCCTAGGTATATTTTCCAGGAGTGAATATGAAGAAAAAGTAAAGGCAGCCACGCATTTGCTTTTAAGAAACACAGTAGGCACTGTGCCCAAAACCCTTCCCGGGCTAGGCTGTGTGATACAGCGAATATCTTCCATCTCTAGTACTGACAGAGGATTTCTAAAACTGGTGAAGGTGAAAATCCTGCATCAGTTGGAGCCTGAACGACAGGTCAGTGTCTCCCAGGGGTCAGGATCCTCCCACAGTGTCTGGGTTTGCAGCCCCTCTCATAGCTCCCATCTGCCCCACACACTGGGACCATGGCTTGCCCTCCCTTCACTGTGGGTTTTTATGTGTTTCCAGATGTTTCCACTGGAGTCTTTTGCAAAACATTTTATTGTGGACCAGAAATAAAAAATTAATAACAACCAGAATTTCTAACCAGAGAGTCAATTTCAAATTCTGTTACATTTTGAAATTATTTTAATCTGGGAAGGTTTGGGGGATTTTTGGTGGTAAGGGTTTGTTTTGCACTTGGAATTACTGTGTATTCTGTGCATATGCAAGTTGTTCCCTTTCTTTTTGGTGTCCACATAGAACTGGCTCATGCTATGGGAGATTTCCTTTGGACATTGATGTAAGGATAGACCCCCTTCACTGCCTGTGTACTAACTACCAATATTAGTTGCAATTCAAGCATTTCTAGCAATTTGAATGGATCCAATGATTTTTAAATCATTCTTAATTTCATATGCCTACTCCTTTAATCTCTTTCAAATTACTGAAAATGTAAGGCATTCTAAATATTCCTGATCATTCTTCACTGCTTTGGTCCTATAAAGCCAATCTTTTCCAAAGTTAAGCACTTAAAAATTTGAAGTACTCCAATAAATTTAAATTGGCATATTCTGTGCATATCAATTGAGAATTATTAGAGCATTAGTGCCTAGGAGTGATGGCTGAGGGCATGCAAACCAGTTCATACATTGATTTTTAATGACTTTTTATTGATTCTGTGCTTTTTAAACTTGATACCCTTAGGTTGCCTCTTACATGGAGTTAACAGGTTTGTGATGATACACCATGTTCAGAAGAGGCATCGTTTTCCTCTTACACTTTTTGTTTTCTCCTTATGGCTTATTATTATAAATTGCTCAGATGCAAATAGCAAATATACTTGGTCTATGACTTTAAAAATGGTGATTGTCACTTTAACAGGATATGGCTCCTCATGTTCCCCTGGCTTATCTGTAGACCAGATTTCTGTTCAAACCTTTAAGGGTCTCTCCTCCCCTCAGTGTGAGCACACGGTGCTCACCAGCAATGATGGATGCTCTAGACTTGCCCTGACAGGATTCTTAGTAATTTTTAAATGTCAATCTTAATTTGTCAGGCCACAATATGGTAGGTGTCATAAAGCACGAAGTGAAAATGCACCTTAGTACTTCTACATTTTGAAAATTATTCATTTGTATTATGAATGCAGACCTCTGCCCTTTATGTAATTCCACTCTATTTATTAATACTTTGGTATTAACCTATTAATCAACGCACTGTCAGTGCAACCTGCACTGGGGCTAACTGGGGCAAGTGGGTCTTGTACTGGTGACTGCCCTTCTTTGGAGGAGGAGGAAGGCTGGGGATGGTGCAGGGGCTCAGAGGAAAGGCTGGGAGACCATTAGTGGCATGAGTGGCCTGGCCAGGGCTGGCAGGCTGTGGGAGGGTGGGCTGTAGGGGCAGCTGGTGGCAGCCTGGGGACACATCCAATTGATGGATCAGGAAGGCTCAGGGAAGCACCGCTTTGAACCAGTTACACCACCACCCTTCCTTGGGTGTGAGATGTGCTCTTTCCAAAGTTTTCCTATGTGGGTCATAACAGGACAAGTGAGAATATTTCTAATAGACTCAATTCTTGTGGGTTTTTCAGTGCTTCTCCCCTGCTGCTTGGGCTGTGTTGTGTGTTTTTTGGGAGGCAGTGATTCCAGTTTCATTTCGTGGGGTACCAAACGCTCAGACTGCATGGCTGTGATGCTGTTGCTTGTAATCCCCTTGCCGAGGCTCGTGCCAGGAAGCCTGGTGACCATCAGACGCAGGTGTCCCTCTCTCCCCCCGCCCTGAGATCCCCTCTGGCTGCGGTTAAGGCACGTAGCCGTCTGAGGAGACATTAATTGCTGTTAACTGCGATGGGCACTTCTGTATTTGGGCTTTGTTTAGGGCAAATTCCTCTGCAATTGCATTGTTAAAAGCCACGGGTCTGTTAAAGTCGGAGTTATTAGGCCATGTGCTCTCTGTGTGTTGTCATAGTCGGAACAACACCAGTGTAAACGTCTGTGCTGGGCAGGGGAAGTGTTAAGTGAAGAATAAAAACAAGCCCAAATTCCCATTTGGAAACTGCATGCCTCAACAAATACCACTGTTCATAGCAAGTTATTAGCTTCTTGGTTGTAATTCTGGTCCTTTTCTAAAGGGAGGTGGAAAAAAGCATGTAAAAGAGATTTTTGACACTTCACGGTGTATTGAATGAACAGCAGAAAGCTCCCCAGTCTGCCCGTTCCCATTTACAGTTCGGATGTGGCTGAGGTAACACTTCTTTCTCCTTTTCCACATGATTCCCCATGCCTTCTGGTGGCAGCACCCTAGGCACCCCAAAATGCACGTGAATAACACACCTTCAAATCAAAAACCTGAAATGTCCCTTTTTTCAGGCCAGTGTGTATGAGGCACCTCTAACAAGCCTTTTTGTCCTCCCAAATAGGAAGGAGGTCTCTGTTGTGGGCAGTGCCAGGGCTCACTGGTGGGCAGGAGCTGCTCTTCCTGCACTGGGTCCCAGGGAGGGAGGGACAGCATGTCCTGGGTGACAGGGCTGACCCCCACACTGGGGGCTGGCAGGGATTACCTCCATGAAGGTGTGATGGGGAAGTGGGAAGTAGTTAAATGCCCTCTGGGAGGTTTAGGGGGGTGTTTGCTGGTGGACTTGGCTGAACTAAACTTCCATGTCTGTATCTGAACTGAACATTTTGAAGTTAACTTATTAGAGACCATCCCCTCTGCACTGTGACTGCATGTGGCTGAGTTTCCTACAGCTTCCAAATCTGAAATGTCCCTGTTTTTCTCAAGCCAGCTATGTATGAAGGACCTGCAAGAAGCCTTTTTCTCCTTCTGAATGTACAGTCTTCACCTTCTTTTGTTTTTGCTATGTGTCTTCCAGAATTAGAAGATTCAGAGTGAGAAATGTGATTTATATATTTATTTAGAAGCCACTCTGAGCAACAGCACATTTACTAACTTAGTTCATTTTTATGAATCTGATTCATTGCTTATTAAACCAATGGAAATCTTTCCATTGTTTTCAGCTGGTTCTGGCTCAGAACTTCTTGGTGCTTGACAGTATTTAGTAGGAGCTGAAAGATTTGAACTTCTAAATCATGCTATATTATGGTCTTCTGCCATGCCTGTTTCTTAATTATATACATAATCCCAGTATCTGTTGCTGTGTATTTCTGGTTGAGCAGTTTCTGTTTAGTTAAATTTTCACAAGTATGGTGTTATGAAACAGTTAAGCAAAATATCATCAATATTATATTTGTCAAAAACGAGAAACTAAATATTGAGATCAGTTTTATCCATTCATTAGTTTATGGACACCGAGTCCTCTGAGGAATGTCACAAATTCCCTTGCTGTCTCTCAGTGCTAGATTTAGCATTTGGATCTTTGATTTAATGGAAAGATACATTAAAAACTGATACAGTCAGACAGGTCCCAGTGGGGTGTACATCTATGTCGGCTTTTACGTCACAGTTCTTTCAGTCAAGATTTGGCAGGAGGTTATTTCACCCACAAGATGTTCTGGAACGTGCCATGCACTTTTCATAAGCTCGCAGTGTCTTCACGTGAGAGCAGCTCCAGAGTTCGGCCTGTCCAGGGCGGCTCTCAGCTGCGTGTGGGTGTGAGAGGCGCCCGTGTCCCTGAGTGTCACCTCCGCACGCCTGCGGGCTGTGGCACTGCCAGAGGGGCTCTGCAGGCGCCAGCCTCGTGTCCCTGAGTGTCCCCTCCGCACGCCTGCGGGCTGTGGCACTGCCAGAGGGGCTCTGCAGGCGCCAGCCTCGTGTCCCTGAGTGTCCCCTCCGCACGCCTGCGGGCTGTGGCACTGCCAGAGGGGCTCTGCAGGCGCCAGCCTCGTGTCCCTGAGTGTCCCCTCCGCACGCCTGCGGGCTGTGGCACTGCCAGAGGGGCTCTGCAGGCGCCAGCCTCGTGTCCCTGAGTGTCCCCTCCGCACGCCTGCGGGCTGTGGCACTGCCAGAGGGGCTCTGCAGGCGCCAGCCTCGTGTCCCTGAGTGTCCCCTCCGCACGCCTGCGGGCTGTGGCACTGCCAGAGGGGCTCTGCAGGCGCCAGCCTCGTGTCCCTGAGTGTCCCCTCCGCACGCCTGCGGGCTGTGGCACTGCCAGAGGGGCTCTGCAGGCGCCAGCCTCGTGTCCCTGAGTGTCCCCTCCGCACGCCTGCGGGCTGTGGCACTGCCAGAGGGGCTCTGCAGGCGCCAGCCTCGTGTCCCTGAGTGTCCCCTCCGCACGCCTGCGGGCTGTGGCACTGCCAGAGGGGCTCTGCAGGCGCCAGCCTCGTGTCCCTGAGTGTCCCCTCCGCACGCCTGCGGGCTGTGGCACTGCCAGAGGGGCTCTGCAGGCGCCAGCCTCGTGTCCCTGAGTGTCCCCTCCGCACGCCTGCGGGCTGTGGCACTGCCAGAGGGGCTCTGCAGGCGCCAGCCTCGTGTCCCTGAGTGTCCCCTCCGCACGCCTGCGGGCTGTGGCACTGCCAGAGGGGCTCTGCAGGCGCCAGCCTCGTGTCCCTGAGTGTCCCCTCCGCACGCCTGCGGGCTGTGGCACTGCCAGAGGGGCTCTGCAGGCGCCAGCCTCGTGTCCCTGAGTGTCCCCTCCGCACGCCTGCGGGCTGTGGCACTGCCAGAGGGGCTCTGCAGGAGCCAGCCTCGTCCAGAGAGCTCTGGGCATTCCCACAGCTGCTGTGTGCTCTGGAACTGTGTGCATTTCTAGCCAAGTTCAGTGGGATCCTGTTTTATTCTTTTATATTGACTTTCTAAACATATTCCAGTAGCTGTCATTTCTCTCAGGAACCTTTACCGAATCCATGGATTTAGAGTTACTATGATAACATATTACAGGACAATTAATTTGTAAGCACTGTAACCTGTCCTAGAAAGCAGATTCTGAGAGGCATACTTTTATCCTTATAATTTAATGTATCATGTAATGAAAACTAATCTATGTAGTTCAAATTCAGACATTAAAACAAGTTAGAAGGGTCAGTATATACAATAAATTTCCCTTTGCCAATTTACTCAGTTAATTTAGACATTGCCTTTTCACTTAACTCATTAAAACTTTCTTGCCAAGTTTACTTATCTGTGTTAAGGGTACAATTAATATTATAAATTTTAATTATCCACTTGGTTTTATCAGAGCCAAAGTGTTTCCTTAAGTGTGAATATCAAAATAGAGCCTATATTTTTAAAGAAAATGAAAAGCTGCAATTTCACGAGTTCCTTAATAACACAAATATTTGTGTGTTTTTCTCCTTTGTCTTTATGCATCAATAGTTGCATTGTTTTGTTTTATTTTATAACCTTAGCATAATATACTACTGAAAGCTATATTTTGTACTACTTAATTCTGTACCACTCATTCTGATTTATGGCATCATTTTGTTTCCAGCTCACTCCTTATCTTCAAAAGGCTTGATCCAAAACTCATCAAATTCAGAGGAATAGATCCCAGTGGGCTTTGGATTAGACTAGTAGGGTGAAATTGTGGACTTCATGAAGTTTGCATTACATGTGCAGATATGCAGTACTGAGATTACTTGATAGATTTCTAATTCAGCTTCTTCTATTTAGGAGCAAGTTCTTGAGAATCCTGGCCATGCACTTGAAATTTAAGAGACCATTTTAGTTGCATATATTCATCCATTTTCTTACTATGACATTTGAGAATACATTTATTTGCCAGTTTGATTTTATCATCATTATGGAGGGCTCATGTTTCTAATTTCTCCTACAGTCTCTTGAATTGTTAATGTTAACTCCTACTGAACCCAGCCTTGTTTCCTAACAGAGGGATGCCATTCTGAACTGGTATTGATGCTGAGCTGTTAAAAATACTTTCTTCAGGAATGACAGGTTTACAAGTCATATTAAAGGACAGCTCATCACAAAAGTATGGAAAGGAGTTAATGCAGAAGAAACCTGGTAAACAATATTACAACGTATTTATCTTGTTATTTCTTAGTTATAGATGTACAGAGTGATAGATATAGAATTATGAAATTGATTTAAGTTCTTCAGTGCAGCAGAAGCTGTTTTGTCATCTTCAGTGCTCTTGCTTTTCTTTTTTAGCTGACATTGTTAAATTGCAACACCCTGGACATATCTTCCATTATATACCAGCTAGAACATTCCTGGGCTTGCCATTAACTTGACAATTCCTAGTGTTCTGTCTGGCTATGTATATAGACTGCTGCACATGAGATCCATTTTATTAAATAAATACAGAGGGAGTGGGTTAATAGGGAACGATTGTAACAGATATCAGTAGATAATCACATGTGCTACGAGCTACCTTAAAATGCATTTGTGATATATGGCTGTGCTGCCTGATCCATGGCTATTGTGCAGCTGATTAGCTGTGGTGAGAAATTACTCATTCCCTTGTATTAACTACACTGTTTAACTACACTGTTTCCACCAATCAGTATGAAGTATGCCAACTTTGTTTAGCCTGTGCACTTGTGCAATGATGAACAAGTAATGCATAAAACAAACCCTCCTACCTAATCAAACATTCCTCAGAGATTTGAAAACAGAAACAAAGGGTAAACCCGTTCATAGATTACAATGGTAAAACAAAATAAAGTTTGACATATGTATATGGAAACTATGAACACATGATATGAATATTTTTTTAACCAACAACATGTTTGAATTATTAATAAATGCAAAAAATATGTTTTAACACAAAATAGAACAATTGGAAGGATATATTTCTTCGGAAGCCCGAGGATCAGGAAAGATCTCTATTGAATGCAAACACTTTTTTTTCCCCTGTTGCTTTCCATTTTAGCCTTTTCAAATGTCTGTCTAATGGCTGTAGTTGGGAGAAGTTTCCCTTTTTCATCCCTGAGCCTGCAGTACAATCTTCATTCTCTGAGTCTATAATAAATGAAGTTTGTAAACCCTCAGGGTGTGAAACCCATTTTTCTCTTCTTGTCTTAGGGTGTTAGGTGCTGAGGACAGCTGACGAGCAATCCTTTAGGAAGGACTGCAAAGCTATCCAGGAAAGGGCTTACATTTAATTTTGTCATATATCCTGGTTGCCAGGTTATTTGATTTTAAGATAATTAATGGATCTCTTTATGGGTATATTTTTTCTTAGTCATCAAGAAAGCTCAAAATATTTGATAAAAGTGATTTTATTGGAGAGTAGTAAATATCGACGGAAGGAGATATCAGAAAGTTCAGGGAGTTTTGAACTTTATTCTCCCTTATAATTAGATTAGAACTAGCACAGTGCTTGTAGATTTGAGGGGGACTGTGATGAGACACCACTGTAGGCATTTTCACTACACGTTAGTTAGGGGCTTTCATTCTGCCATTCCATACAATTCTTACTGGATTTTGTGGCTGCTGGGAGAACAGATAAAGCACAAAATACTCATCAATACAAATGCTAAAAAAAATAAAAATCCTAAACTGAAACCATCATAAGCAATTCAAAGTAAAGACAACGGAGTCTTTAACATTGAGCCCTGAGAGGAAACAGTGTGAGGGAACAACAATGCCAACTTTAACTTTGAATTCCCAGTTGTGCATTGGCTTGTACCCCAACTTTAACATTAATCAGATGCTTCTCTGCATTTCATCTCCTCATTTGAAAAAAAATCTTTGCTGAAAGGTTATATAAAACTCATTATTTACCTGAGTGACCAGAAAGGCTCTCAAAGTGCCATTCCAAGCTCTCGGGTGAATGCTTATTTATAGTTTTTTAATAGGCATTCATTACCTGATGGATTGGAAAGACTCTTTTTGAACCAGTTCCTGTCTATTGGCTAAATACAGATTGATAACTTTTTCTTAAAAAGCTTATTATTAACCAGATAAGCTCATCACCTTTGGATTTCTAAAGTGGTGATTAGTTTTAGCTTCCAAGGGTTTATTCAAGATTTCCACGGGTGTAACTTGAATTTTGCCCAGTGGGCCATATTCTGGAATTTAATTACAGTAGTGCAATGCTTGCAAAACCCTGACTGCAGCAGTAACATAAGCCAGTTTGCACAAAGAAATACCTCAAACCTGTATTGCTGCTCGTATATTGGGTAGTCCAAGCACAGGGCATAGAGGAGGTAAAAGGGTGCAGCACATTTTAAAATTCCTGTGAGCTTGGTTGGAAACACATTGTTAGGCATATTTTGATGCCGAAAAAGACATAACAAGTCCTATTCACACCTCTGTGCAATTTGCACAGTCTTTGAGCTTCACTGATTTTGCTTGGTGTATCATTCTGCTTTTGGGGATTTGCTTCTAGCTCAAATTACTGTGGAAACAGGAAAAAACCCCGCACAGTTTTTACAAATGCAGTTTGGCAGTGTGGGCTCAGAATCCCCATGCAAAATACCTCTATGGGTGGCTCTCAGTGGCTCCCATTCTTTGTGAATTGAGATTTACCCCATTTCAGCTGTTCCTCCCTTGTTAGTGCCATAGGCAATGCTCCCTTGGCACGGCTCCACAGGCTCCTCACCCACCTCTGCAGCTGTCAGCACATCTGTGGGACTTCAGAGAGACAAGTCCTGGCTAAAGAGGTGTAAAACAACATGGCCATACACGCTCATGCCTTGTGATCCTTGAGGGCTCTTCCAGGTCTGAATTGTATCTTAAAATGATGATCTTCATCAGCATCAGTTTAAGCTTAATTCCAACACAAGGATGAAATGGAATTATAAGAAAAAAGAGCCCTTAATTTGTAATGTTCCTGGAAAGTGGGTAGGTTGTTTGAATTCTCTGGGGTTTCCATATGATTCCTAAAAAATTTGAAAATTTGAAGGCTTGTTTTGCTTGTGTTTGTTATTGCTAGTTTACAGGGCATAAGAATATCTGTCTTTGCTTCTGTCCTTTTCACTGTCCACTTTTTATTCCATTCTTTAAAATTTCTGACTTCACCATTTTTTTCCTCTGTGGGGTAAATATATGTTGTTAGAAGGAGCACTGAACACTCACTGGAGAGAACGGTCCTTTCTCAGTTGTTTAGGCAGAGTAAGTTTTCAACCATCTAAGACAACTTCTACATTTTGGTGTTACTTCCCAGTTGTTTCAGAGATGGTTTACCTTCAAATGCCTCTAATTATGCAAAGATGCTTTCCACAAAATAAAAAAAGACTCGAGTTTCTTACGTAAAATTAAATAGCATCTGGAAAAAACCCTTTTGGGTTAAGTGAGAAAATTGCAAATAAATACCCAAAGCCTGAAAGCCCCTTGAGCTTAACAGAAAGGAAATTATAAAGGTCATGGTGGTGGTGTTCTTTGACATCACCTTTGCTGTTGTAAAACTTTGGAGGATGTGTCTATCTTAACTATTTACTGTATTCCATTTTAGGAAATCAGTTTCCCATTTGGCTAAGAAATGCTTTAAATTCTGTTTAAAATAATGTAATCAAACCCAATTATACTGTTTGCCTCCCTCTGCTGGCTGTGCAGACAGCGTTAGTTGGCTTCTTGTGTGACCCTCTCATTCTAAGGCAGCAGGTTGATTACAGCAGTCTTCATTTCAGGGTGTGTGAGCAGCTGTATATGAACAGAATTATGGAAGCAGGAAATTTTTAAAGATACAAAAAGTCTTTATTTTTGAGTCTTTAAATTATTAGAAACATGTTTTTTATTAAAGAAGGTCCCTCTAACCTCTCCTGAACTCATATTCTGGACTGGTTTAGGTGAGGACAGGAGAGTCATATGCAATTTCTTTGAAGAAAGGCCAGGTGCTGAGGTACAGCAACAATATTTTGGCAGGAAAATGGCAAATCAAATCCAACTGTCCAAGAGGGCTAGATATGAGCAGAGCTGAACAAATCTTTGTGTGTACACACATCATTCAGGTGCTTTGCATTACATAGAGAGCTCTCCACTTCATCAGTTTTCAGATGTTCTGCTCTGCACTGGTGTCACTCTGTATTGATGTATATTTTTCACATACATATCATAGCCAGCTCAGTCCTTTGTCCCGTTCCCAGAGCCTCTGCAACTCTCCAGGGATGTTGCCTAAATCACTTTCAAGTGTCCAGTCTCCTGTGAGGATGTGAGATAGTCCTCTTAATTTTATTAGCACTCTCAGAAAACAACCCTGAAAAAGAACCTATGGCACAGTATGGTGGAGCCTCCCTAATGACAAAATTAGGGATATAATTTTATCCTCCAGGAAATTATTTTTCATATTCTTGGGCAGGAGTTTTTGTAGAACGTTTTGGTCCTGTGTCTGTATCTGGACACCCAGAGTGACCCTCTCAAGGGGCAGGTGCAGTGGGAGAGCTTGAGGGTGTGATTTTCATTAAAGCTATTTAGGGGAAAATAAAAAAAATGGAGACACAAGTAGTATTTGGAATTGGTAAAAACAACTCTTGGAAGCAAAGCAACAACACTGAATGTCCCTTCCAGCTTTTCCCTGGGTGTCTGTACCGTGCTCTCCTGGACTGCGAGAGACCCTCACGTGCGCTGGCTCCAGCCCCAGCTGCTCTGCACTGCCCACCCACCACCACTGCCCTCTGTGGGACCCCTCTGCAACTCCCGGTGCCCAGGCTGTCCTGGGCATGGCCGTGCTGGAGACTGCAGATGCAGGGACGATGGAGGAAGCCCGTGGGCTGCTACAGCTTGAACTCAATAGCTGGTGTTTGTGGTAAGGGTACAGCAAACCACTGGGCATAAATCACATCTCTTCAGACACGCACAGCAGCACCAGTTCATAGGAGCTCTGCCATTATTATTAGTTTAAACAAGAGCCTGTTCTGTACCCCCCGGGATGCTGTCCCTGTGGTGGGTGTGAGCAGTAGGCAGGGGCCTCGCTGGCTGTGCCACCAGGGTGCTGTGTCTCAGGCCAGCTGTGGGTGAGCTCTGCCCTGCCCTCGGGCTCCCAGCCCTCTCCCACCCTGGCAGTGTTTCCTGGCTGCCATGGCCACGGGGCACTGCTGCCGGGACAGCCCTGGCACGCCGTGGCCAAGCTGTGCTGGGTGAGGGGGCCCGTCTTTGAGTCCACCTCACACAGCACAGCCTGTGCCCTGGAGCCCTGAGGGGAGACGCCTTCACTCAAACCGTGCGGGAAAACATCCTCCAAAATGGCTTGTGGTCTGCCAGGGGTCTCTTCAGATCCTCCCAAAATATCCCAGGCTTTCTTCAACCAACCCAATGAAGGCAAGGTGTTTCTCTGCAGACACTGGCAGCCGCCGAAGTGGCTGTACATGAGACAATACTCAGTGACACCTTTGCTGTGTCCCCCGCAGAGCGGGAGGTGTTCCCCACCTGGCAGCCCAGAGCTCCCTGCCAGGTGAGTGATGCACCTCGCACACGGGCCAGGGTCAGATAGTGAAGGAAAAAGGTATCATGGCCTTAATTACTGTAACACAGGGCTTAAATTGTGAAACCACAGCTTAAAAGGTAAGACACCAACATATTTAGCACATCCTTAAAATGTAGCTCTTTCCTTCAAATAAATCTGCAAATTTCTGACAGTACAACAGTTTAAACATGGTGGTGTCTGACAATGGAGGAGGTTCTGGGAGGGCAGCTGTGAGCCAGGATGGAGGCACAGGCAGCACAGGGATGCACAGCACACTGCATGCAACTGGCAGAGGAGAGGGAGAACTGGGATGGAACAAGATCTGTCAAAGAAACCAGCTGGGAACACTGGTGTTCATCAGTAAGGGATAGTGACCAAGCACTGGGACGAGCACAAGGTAATAATCATTAGAAATGTAGGGTTTGCTGTGATCTTTGGGACCAGAGTGGAAAGAAATGGGAAGAGTTTAAGGAAACAGTTGAGAAGTGGGATATTGGTTAGAATAGTTGAGTAAGCAGAAATGCTTACCCAAAAAACTATTCCATAGTCTTACCTCAGAGGTAAGATCTCACCATTTCTTTTAAATAGCTTCTGAAGAGCTCTGACAGACTGAGAACAGGCTCAATGTGAATTTGCTACAAGAGCTAGGTCAGTGCTAATGCACTTTAAAGTTGAAGTTCAGCTATTCTTTTGGATATTTTTCCCAGCACTTTCTCCTCTTGATCAATCATAATTCCTGGTGATTACAGCTGGAGAAGGAGACCTGCTATACCAATTTCACATAAATTTAAATGTTAAAGTTTAAATCCTGGAGCAACAGTTGTCTCCTGATCTTCTACATTGTGCTTGTACTGAGACTTACTGCAGCTTTCACTCTTGCTCTCTCAGAGGGTGTTGGAGCCCCTGTTGTGCTGAATGGAAGATGGGCACAGAAGCATGTCCTGCATGGGTTTATAAATGCTGTGCCTTTATTCTGGAAGCAGAATTTGCTTAATTCCAGTAGGTGGATCTATTCAGAACATTGTTCACTCTTTAATATAAAAAGTGTTTTTCACTTGAATAAAAAAATTAAAATTTTTCTTTATTATCACTTTACTGAGCTCCTTATATTCTAAAAAACCATGAAGGTGACCACTTTTGTCCACAGAAAGCTCTAAAGCCATGTATCAGTCTGTAAGTCCATAATACCTTGAAGGACTTTTTCTCTTCATTGCAGTTTTGCCTTTATTTTGCAAAGCAAAATAGTCAGTGCTGTGAGAGGGAGATGCACCTCCACAGTCACCTGGCTTTAGATGCTACTTCCATTGCATTTCTTCCTGACGCCCGTGTTGTACTCTCATTTTGATCCTTTCCTGGTGGCTGTGTTTTGGTGAATTTTTGCAATGACTTTATCTCAAAAAGTGGCCAGATAGGCTCCTGACCTTAGTATCTGATTTTAGCTGACCCATGCAAATTGTCTTTGATGTCAGGCTCAATGATAGTTGACTACTACATTAAGGATGTGGATTTATCTCCTAAAAACCCTTATATTTTTTCAGATTCTGATTATCTTGACACTGTGATGATGGTAAGTACAATCTTGGTTGATCAAATCTATAAAGAGATATTTATTTTGGTCATGGCCCCTGAGAAATAGCTTCTTCTTAAACGGGTTCTGCCTCTACTCTCTTTTGAAAGCTGGGACCTCAGAGTCCTTTTACCAAGAAGCATTCCTAGAATCTGTGCCACTGGGAAAACCTCCACCTTCTCGATTTGCTGGGGTTCTGCCCAGGAAACCCCCGTGTTTGTAACAGGCATTTTGAAAGGCTTTTCCCTTTTTTCCTGTGAGAGTGTTTTATTTATGTCTTCTTGAACCATGCTTCAGCAACTTTCTTGCTGGCTGACTTGTGTTTTCCCTGGCTCAGACTGCCGTGTAGATCGCACCACCTGTTCCAGAGTTTGCTGAAACATTTAGTGCAAGTGTTCTGAAATCCCTTATTTAAAGTCCCTGCTATTAGATGAGTTCTTTTATGTGCCTTTCCTTATCAATATTAAAGACCTGATGTTCTGCTCTTCCTTGAAGAAGAGACCCCCTCCTAAAGGCATTAAGCTTTCAATGGGCTTCTTCAGCCTTTGTTAAAAGAATGCCCAGTTGCTTATCACCTCTCTTTAGCAAGAAAATGCTGATCACACTTTTTAAGAACAAAGGCAGGATTATTCCGTGGTCCTTCCTTATAAAGCAAACAACTTATAAATATTTAAATATATAAAGCTAATGTTTCTCCTCCACCCATTGTGTAAATTACTGTATGAACAGTTGTCTTTTGCTACTTTCCTGTGTAAAGCCTCATAAAATACTCCTCTGACCTGGATTTTCGTTGGACTCATCAAACTTGAGGAGATTTGGGATATCTCCTGTTATTTACATCTGTCTGAAATGAGATCTTCCAGAAGGCTGTCATTCCACAAAGGTAGAAATCGTGGGGAAAGGGAATGATGCCTGGCTGAAGAACTAAGCTTTCATTTCTCTCTTCCTGCTTTTTAAAGTTTGGCAAGTCTGTAGCTGATAGCTTTTCCTCCCTGAGAAGGTGCCCACTATGCTCTTAGGCAGTGCCAGAGCCTTGCAGAGTAAGGCACACAATGTACATCTCCTCTGATCTTTCCTTCTCCCCTCTGTAGAGTTTTTACCGTGTTTTGAAGAGGCAGAATATTCCTGCCTACTCATGGAGGAGGCACAGAAAGGAATAAAATCAACCAAAGAAGTTGAAGAAGTAGGTAAGGACAGTTGAGAAGGCTTTGAAGAGAAAAGACCTTGTCCTGGATGCAAGAAAAGGAGAAAGGAACAGCATTGAAAAATGGGGAGAAATAGGAAGGATTAGTGGGGGGAACTACAGAAGTGCTGATGGTGCCTATTATGAGTTCTGAGAGATGATGGAGCAAACTCTCCCTGAGCTCAAATCTGAGATGTTCTGAATCCCAGCTAACCAGTATTCATTGCTTAGGTGCTGGAGCCTGTCATTGTGTCAATAAAATGTGGAGGTCTCTTGTCTTTAGGATGCACTGATCCCGTGGATCTACTTTATCTCTTCGTGGTCCACTTTGGGCCATCCCAGCCCAAATAATCACATTTATGAGGCCCTGGGGAAGACAGTTTTGACCAATCTTATTAACAAAATCCTCCCTTGACGTCACCTTTGCCTGCAAGTAGTAGCCCTGCTCTTCCAGGTTTTGAGAAGACTTTGGTTGACATTTTCTTTCTGTGGAGTTGAGTTGGATGATCGTCTGGACCATCCAACTGACTACAAGAAAGAAAAATAAAATTAAATTTGATTGGTGATTGACCAGTGCTGGATCACTGCTCTGCCCTTATCTAAGTGAGGGTTTAGTACTTAATCTCAGCGTCCATGGAGATGGTTCTTAATCTTTGTCCACTTGAACGTTTCTGAAGGGAAATTCCTTTTCCCTCCAGAACAGAAAGAGGAGGAGAAATATTTGAATTTCTGCAAAGATCAGAGTCAAAGCCCTCATGTTCATGCTTTTTTTCACTCAAATTGCTGTTTCTAAATGAGCATCATGCACTTACTCCAGAGGAACAGGAAATCCCAGTTAGATGTCTAAAGCTCCTCTGCTGTCAGTTGCTGTTTCACCTATCTCTAGTCAATATTCTTATCTTTGTCTCAGGAAAAAGAACCATGGGGTTTTCCTGAGTTCTCATTCTTCTGTAACTCTTTGTGCAGTGCTCTGAAATCTCCTGTCTGTGGCTGATTCCAGGTGCTTGATTTGGCCCCTGCCTCTGAAATGCTGTCCCCTCCTATGTGGTTTGTATTATGTAGCCCTAGGTCATGGAAATCCTAAGGTGAAATCTGATATTTTTTAAAAAAAGGTATAGCTCATTCTTTTATGAGACTGCTAATAATGTTCAGCCTTGACAGGGTTAAAAGGCAACATCCATTTCCCCATTATCTTGTTTAAAAAGTGCCTTTTTTAAAGTCCATATGGCGACTTCCTTTCGACCTGCTTTCCCATCCTCGTCTCTTTGTCAGGGCTGTCACTTATAAAGAATCACTTGACTTACAATAACAAGTTCAAAAGAAGACAGAATATAATCAGTTGATCCACGAAGAATTGAAATAAAGAACACCCCCACTGCTCCAGTTATCATTCCCATAGAGATAGTGATATTATTGATGTGATTGCTATGCTAATTTCTATAGAAAAAACTTGTATTTTGGAATTTGTTCAAAGAGAATTTCAGACACATCAAATTGGAAAATGCAGAGTGAATTCCTAAACTTTTTCGTATAGGCATGGGAATCTTTTTTTCTTTTTTTTCTTTTTTTTTTTTTTTAAACGTTGAATAGCTCTGAACAACTATTTATAAACTTCACTTCAAATATCAATTGAAAAAGTGTCACTAATTTTTCAGTTATTATAGAAAGTTAATTCACTGTAGTTCTAAGAAAAAAAAAAAGTCCTATTGTACCTTTAGGGTTATTAATATCATCCCCATAACCTGCAGAAGTGGGATTGGACCACAGACTCCAGAAACAGAGGCTAGGGATTATAAAACATGGGCACATTTAAGTCCAGTGTTTAGGAAGAGCTAATTAATCTATACCCCTTCCTCTGCAATTCCATAGTCCCTCTGGGAATTGCCACAAACATAAACTTTTTTTTTCTCATGGACTTCTATTTTAACTAGAAGGTTTCAGCTTGTGATGTTATGCTTTTTATGTAGTAAACTGATTTAAAATGTATGCCAGTCATCTTCAGGGAACTCATTTCAGTCAAGATGAAACTAGTCTTACCTGAATCAATGTTTTAAGTGTCCCTGTGGCTCGGCATTTTGAATAATCAATCTGTCTCCATCGCTTCTTAATCATGCGCATCACAGTCTTTTTTATTTGTCAACCCTTTCGGATCCTGGCTTTTTGTTATTAACATGCCCCTAATGTCACATGCAAGCCTTTTCTTTAAAACAAGCTGCTCATTGGTGTATTTTGATACTTTTTATTATTACTAAATCTTTTTTCCCATAATTACACCACAATCATTATATAATCCCATAACAAAGAGTCTATTGAGGCACCATGCTTTTGTCAACTATGGGACACAGAATCCATAATTGCATTATTCAGCTTCTCCCCCCCCCCTTCTGCTTTGTAGAAACACAACCTATTTCACCAGTCACATTTGCACCTTGTTTGCTTGGTTATATATTATTTACTAAATCGTTGCCCTGCGGATAAACCGTGTAAAGTTGCTTTAAAAAAGTTATTTGTTTGATAATTAAGTCCTGAAAACCCATCGTTTAATGATTATTCCGAACCCATAAGGCAGAGAACCTCCATGACGTTTTTCTCTAAGTTTAATTACCGTATGCTAATTTCCTTGCCTACTACGTGATTAATTAAAATCATATTTTCATAATCATTTGGCACTAGTATTGTTTTAGAATTATCATGATCCCCTAAATAGTGTATGTAAATAAAGTCGGCTCTAATGGAAAGAATCAAAATGCAACGCTGAGGACCTTTATGTGTTTGTATGCATGCGATTGGCAACATAACTGGCTTATTTACATTAAATACGCCACAAGGTTACAGTGCAGATCAACGTCACTTTATCGCTGATTACTTCTCTTAAACGCCGGAGCGGTGACTGATGCTCCGGTCCCCCTGTCCGCCAAGGTTTCCCCGGGAGTTTTTTTTTTTAGGAGAAACAGACTTTGCATAGTTTCGGGAGCAGGTAAGAAGGGCGCTTTGTGGAGCCCGGCGCTGCCCCCGGGGGCTCGGCGGGGTTTGCAGGTCACGACCAAGCTGCGCCGTGTTAAATGGTTTCTTAGTTGCTAGACAGGGAGAAAAAATGGACGATCACAGACCATTCTTTGTAGATTATTATATCAAGGGTTCAGCTTTTGGCTCATCAAAGCTAAATGCCGCAAGACCTATCTAGTTGCTGTGAATTATGCCAAGACGACAATGGAGTGCTTTTTTAATGGTACAATGCATTTCACCTACCAGATAGGGGGAGTCCACGCTGAGAGATGGGGATGTCTTGTGATGTTGGGTGATCAGTATCAATGAAGGGGGTTATTCTGAAAAGAGACAGATTAAAATAAAGCGCTCTTTGCTCGGGATGTGCTGGAAGCAGTTGGGAGGGCTACCCGGAGCGGGCGGCCGCGGCAGCCCCGCGCCGCACTTTTCCCCCTCCGCACAAGAAAATGATCAAGTCAATCATGTGGACATGCTTCATTATTCATTGAACACAATCTTTTACAACGCTCCGTTTACGTGCGGGAGTTTCTTCTACGCTTTGCTTTAAATTTTAAGGTAAGAAAGACAAAGGTAAAAAGGGGGTTTTTGAGGATCCGGGAGGCTCCCGTGAGCCATCAAAGAGGCTCCAAAGTCAGTCCGGAGTATGTTTTTGTTTTTTATTTCTTTTTAATCATCGCAATGGGGCCTGCGTTTTCCACCGTGATTAAAAAAATACAGTATAATTAAATATCCATAGCAGTGACGTTTGCAAGCAGGGCTGTCAGGGGAAAAGCAGAAAATAATGAAAGGAGCGGAGAAGCCATTGAATGGCGCTATAGAACTTAGCCTGAAGAAAACCCTACGTTTTTCCTCTTTCTCTCTCGTTTCTTTTAAAACCGTTACTTTACAAAAAAGGAGCGGGCGGGCGAGGCGAGGGGAGGCGAGGGGAGGCGAGTGCCGGCGGCGGCCGCGGCGCTGCCCGGGGGCCGCCCGCCGCCGGCCCCAGCCCGCACCGACCCTGCCCTTAACTTGCCCAGAAACTTTTTGTTTTAAAGGGTTGC
>VZRO01005359.1:643951-687302 GCA_013397915.1 Daphoenositta chrysoptera | reverse complement strand
CCCCCCCCCCCCCAGTTGACGGAGGATAAAGATGACTGAAGCAATTAAAAATACCAGCAATTTTTAGAGTGAATTTGTAGCTTCTGTGTAAACCCCATCCCCTCCTAATCGAGTGGCTGGCTTGCAATATTGCAGTTTCGGATCGGGCAGGTTTAGAAGTATTTTGTAAAATCAGATGCTGGTATTTTGGATGCTGCGAGGGAAAGTTGTGGAGGGAAGGCAGCTGAAAGCTGGAAGTTGCCTCGTGGGGAAGGGGAGCAGCCATCGGTGGGGCGAGCCGAGCAGAAGTGCAAAGTCTGCGTGCAGCCCAAGCCTTGCCCCGGCTCTCCCCCCTCGCCGAAGGCTGCTTTAGTTATGATGTCATTCTGATAGTGGAGAGCAAATGTCTCCTGATTCTACCATTAAACGCCTGGCTGATTTGCCTGATAATGATAGCATTGACGTCCTGCTCCTTGACAAATGCAAGCCCTATGAGCCCTATGAATTAACTTTTTTCCCATAGCTGAGAGCCAGCTAGCTTTACGACTCATGAATGTAGCAGCACTTCTTTGACAGATTACTTTGAACCTCCTCAATTCTGCAACAAACCCCCTTCTCTAAACACCACTCCTGTTAGGCTGCTGGCAGACCCCTGGACAGTTTGGGCCTGATTTGCAGAGCTGCTGAGCATTCATCACTTCCATTGACTTCAGATGGAGTTGTGGGTGCTCAGCAGCTTTGAAAATCAGGCCCTGTGTTCAGTCAACAGATGATGCATTTTTTTAACCTTGTTTGGTTTTTATTTTTTTTGTTATTGTTTTTTAAGTTAGACAGTTAAAGAGGGCTCTATGATTTCTAGTCATTATAAAAATATTTGTAAATAGCTTGAGTTGTTTGTCCTAGTCTGGTCTGTTTTACCCTTTCTGTTATCCTTTTTTAAAAATTTTATTTTCAATTAATCTTCTAGTGGATGTGCTGTTAATCTTCACAAGAAAAGAATCATAAATGAGTTGTTTAAAGTTTTCAGAATGTTGTAGAAGAAAAATATTTCCAGTTTGGTACCAAGTGCTGAGAGATTCGATTGCTCTTTCAGAACGTGCTCTAGAAGAGAGTCTCGGTACAGTTGCTAAACCCTGCGACTGGGTGCACTTTCTCATGTCTGCTCTGTCTTCAGATTTTGCTCGTGACTCTGAATTTCTGTCCCTGCAGGTAAATGAGATTTAATATGATGGGGTTTTCAAAGTGCCAGTGACTTAAACTTTGTTTTCATGTGCTGTTACGATGATGACAATTAACAACTGCAGATGTAAGAAAGGTCAGCCTCTCTGTTACTTTTGCAGGGAATGAACGTGAAGTATTTGCAGGCTTGTGTTTTGCAAATGATTTCCTGAAGATACAAGTTGCTGTGATGGAAACACTGTATTAAAACTCTTTTGATAAATTGACTATGTCTTTACTAATGGAAAAGAAGAAAAAAGAATTGTTCTACGGGCTTTTTGACTTCTGAACACATTTAAGCTCTAATACTCAGCAAGTTGTCTGGCACTGTCTTCACTGTAGAATTTTATATAATGAAGAGGCTGATTGTCATATTTTTGTCCATGCCAGAGGCCAATAACCCAACCCATTCATTATCAGAAGAGAGTAGCCTGTAAGTTGCAACATCAGTACCACTGTTTTGCTTGCAGCCATGAAGACAGTGCTGAGATCAGAAATTGTGATCTTCAGTACAGAAAGCTGACACATTAGGTTGTTTACCCACCACGGAGCCTTAGGTGACCAAAGAGATTTGCATTAGAACAGATGTAGAAAATCCACTAGTCCATTAAAATGGGCTGTGCTTATTCCCTAGGAAGCACAAGTTTCATCAAGTGTAGGGAAATCAGTAAGAAGTAATTTTTCCAAATGTTGATTTTTGCTTAAAGTTGACTTTGAATTGCACAGGTGTTTTTAGAGTGCTTTGACTAAAAAAAAAAAAAAAAGACAGACATGATTTATATGAACTTTATGAAATGGAAATTGAAGCCATAAATAGATTTATTTTTCTAGTTTGAGTGTGGACAATTCAAGACTTTTTTTTTTTACTCTTCTGATTTAGTGTGTTTTAATAGGATTGTAAGCAAATTTAAATTTTAATCTCTGAATTTCTCTCAGATACCTGAATAGATGTGTATCGGCTCTTCAAAATGCTAAAAACAGTATGATCTTGAAAAACATCTTTTTCTGTCCTCTCTTTCATACCTAGCATTTCCCTGAGTTGCAAGCAATTTGGATTCAGGGAAAGACAACAGACATGAAAAAATAGAATACATACTCTTTCTTTTATAGAAACACGAATAAACTTATTTCTGGCAACTGTAGATGAAAGTCCAAATTTCTCTAGTGAAGAAACTCCAGGCACAGATATTCGTGGAAGAGGAAAAAAGGATGAGCTACTGAAAAAAAATATGTAAAAGTAAAATAATTCTGATACTTAATTGGCTGATGTCAGGGTTGTTGTACAGCTGTGCAGTTTTAGCTTCCAGTTGTGTGGCTAAATACGGAGTATGGACTTTGTCGGACCAAGGCACTGATCAGAATCTGCCCTTGGCTAGAAACAAGTGAAAATTGTAATGATCCGATGGATGTTTAACGTGAAATACCCGAGGAGCGTCTGTCTAAATCTGAGTGGATCACAGTAACTGCTATGACATTTTCACTCATATTGGCAGGTTAAGCAAGGAAGCCAAGCACTGAGTGAGAGATTTGAAGAATCCTTTCAGGGACAACAGAGATCCAGATCAGGAAAGAGGCAGGGGAATAGGGTAGTGAGGGAGGATTTGGGTTACCTCTGCCCAACTGCACCAAAGCTGTCACTAAATATTCTCCCAGAGGAAGGATTCTCCCAGTATTCTGAATTTGGCACCTTTCCCTTAAATTTAAATTTGCTCTAATTTTCAGGTGCATCTTACTAGATAACCAGATGCATCAAAAAGGCAAAAGAATTATAGAGGAGTAATTATAATTAGCCTAGTTGTCTGTGTTTTTAAAAATTGTAAGACAGGTCCTTGAAAGTATTTTGAAGTCACTGTTTTTTACAGGTCCTAATCTAAATACTCCATGTGAGATTGTTTTCTAAAGAGATGGGTTCATCGGGTCAAGTTGAACTATATTAAAGACAAACAATTTTGTTATAATCTGACTGTCTTTTAAACACAGATGAGGAAAACAGAACTAAAATAGCCACAGGAGCCTCAATATCTGATCTTTCCTCCATTGTGCATTGCAGTATTTGAGACTCACATAACCAAAAGCAGAATTAGGCAATTCCTTACAAGTATTTGCCACATTATGAAAAAGGCAGCGCTGCCGATCCTGGTAGGACATTAACAGACAGATCTGCAGGTAGCAGTGCCTGAAAATAATGATGATGGCTTCATTCCCATGGCGTGGGGCAAGCAACAGAGCTTCTTTGAACCAGCAGCTCGTTTTTCATGCATTAGTGTTGAACTGTCCAGCTGCAGGAATCTCGGGCTCCCAGAGGGAGCATGTGCTTGCCAGGAGGGTGGAGGCTGGTGAAGATTAGGCAGGGGTTAGCCCAGGCGGGTACCACAGTGCCAGGGAAAGGCTGCTTGGGAAAATCTGGCCCTGTCTCAGTTTTGTGAACAGAAGCCAGAAAGGGAAAGAAAAAGGAGAGTATGAGCTGACTTCCACTCCCAAGAGGGCTGCAGGGGAGGTTGGTGGCAGGGTCTACTCCAGGACCACCTGTGGCCCCTACTCTGCCTTGGGACAGCCTGGGATGTCCTGGGGTGCCTTCCTTGCCAGCAGCCTTAGGTGGGTCAGGGTACCATGGTGCAAAGGGGTACGTGGCAGTCCTGATTGTTCCTGTTATGATAAGCTTGTTCCAGCCTTTATGTGAGTTTCGTTATAGTTTCTTTATGTTACTTTTTAAAATTTTTTTTTAATAAGTGCTGTTAGAAACTTTTCCTTTTTTTTTATGCCTTTGGGATGTTCTGCTGCAGTCCCTGTGGTTCTTTGTGAGGAGGATGGGAGCCCTGTTGAGCTCATCAATGCTACATAGGGGTTGCTATCAAGTACCACAGTCTACTCAGTCACAACAGGGCTATGTGTAGTGCTTCCTTGGTAGTCCTGGTTCCTGCTGATCTGGGAATTAGCCATGGCACCCCATGTCGTAGCACTGTGTTAAGTTGCCAGCCTGGCCTTAAATTTATTTTTCTAAATGATAGCATGCAGTATTAATGTTGTTTTATTTCACTCTCAGAAGTTGGCCTCCATAGATTTTGCAGACATTGTTACCATCCATCTCGTCATTGGAATACCAATGGTAGATACAGACAGACGTAGATAGGTCTCTTTAATCTAAAATTTAGAGAAACATGGGTAAATAGGAAATTCAGGCAGAATAACTTCATGCAAAGGACATATGGAATAAATTATCAGCAAGGGAAGAATAAATGAGTTCGAGGGAAGCCTAGGTTTGTTTCTTGAGAAAGAGCATGTGAGAGCTAGGGTGAAGAAAGCAAGGAGGTATAAAGTCAGGTTTCTATTAACAAATGCTAACATGGTGGGCTGGATGTTCCTCTCCTAATATTTCTTTTGATATCTCTGTATGGATGAGTTACATTTAATTTTTGTGTGTGTTTCCTAACAATTGTTCCTTAGATCTTTTTTGATTCTTCAGGGGTCCACAGAAATCTTAAAACATATGACAGTGCAACATTTTAGTTTTGATAATAGTTTTCCTCAAGGGAGTGATGTGACAGTGAAGTGTTGATCGAATGAATTAGGGAGAAACCTTTTCTTCTCTGGCATTAGTTTGTAATTGACAGGAGAAGTAGAAACTGCCTTCTACTCTAGTGGCCAAGGGTTTTCCATAGGTGTGTGCCCTCGTTCAACCATATCAGTTTTGAAAAAAACACTCACTTAGACATGCTCTTCTGGTTTTTTTTATACTTTTATTTCTCAAAAGTTTGCATGAACACTGTTACGGGTCCCAAATGATACCGGGACTTCTGAGGTTATTGAATGTTGACGGTTGACTCGATGCCGGAAAGCAGCACTAGTTTTGAAATTGCTGCTTCACGTAACTTTTACCTCCATTTTGTTGGAATTTATCCTGCATTTTTGAGGAAAATTGTGAATCTCTCTTCTCACAGGAAAGGGCATAAATTTTAGTAAAATTTTTCTTGATTTTGATGTGATTTTTAGGATCCAATTCTCCTTTTGTTATTTCAGTCTGGGTAGGACTTCCCTTCTTTCCCTGCTGAATCTTATATGATTCGTAATTTCATTTGAAGTACAATGTGCAACTCCACTGTTTCCTGACTAAAACTTTTTCTTATTTCATTATTTCATATGCAAAAAGAAATCCAACTTTTTGAGTTAAAAAAAATATAAAGATTATAGGCAACCCAAAACTGAATCATGCAATAAAATTACTATTTATTACCTTTTTAACGTAACTGCTCTTCATTGATTCATTGAGATTTTGCCATAGGAGTATAATTCCTCTTAGGGCTACTAAAATAACTAGTAGAAGTTGACTCAGGATCTTTATTAGTACCGCAATACAGACTAAAAAACCTCTACTGCTCTAACTACTCCCTCCTTTAGATTTTACCATAAAATGCCTCTTAAAATAGCTCGGCTATCTTGAAATATTCTTTACTGTTTTAAAGATCAATGTTCAAGCATCTTTTGTTGTTTTTTTTTCACTTGAACACACAAAGCTGTATGTCTGTGCCTGCAATAAATGGACATGCTATGAGATAAATGAGCAATAGGAAACCCACAACAACTTCTGGATTAGAATTTCAGTCTTTTGTTTGTTTGGTAGTATCTTTGGCATGCTAAAGGCTTTCCAAATATAGGAGTATAGTTTCTGGCCAGAACTAGCTGCCATTTTCTTATTGCAGTTGAAAAATACCAGTTCATTAGTTTGCATCAACATGCTGCATCTTTGAAGGATTTCTCAGGTCCACAATTGAATTTCTGCTCAAAATGAAAGAGTTGCATCTCTGCACTTCATTATGAACTGGTGATTATGGAATGCACCTGGGTCACTGGAGAGCTAGATTCAGATTGTTCCTCTCTATCTGATTTGAATCAGCTTTTTCAAATCAAGTTTCTCACATCCCAGGTGAGTGCTTTAAAAACACACTTTGGCTCTTCTTTTTAAGTTCCTGCTTCAGGCTATTCCAATTTAAATAATCATTTAATTATTCAGTGGGTCAGAAGAGAACCGACTCTTGGCTTGGGCACTCCAGTGTGATGTGAGAGACTGAATCCAATGGTTTCTGTTGCAGAGTCTTGCAGCCTGTACTCCTGAGTGTGATGTGGTGAGAGCAGTCATATTCTTACTGTTGTCTTGCTGGCTTTTTCTTCTGAAAAATTGCAAAAGGTATCAGGTTAGTCCCAGGGGAGAACAAAAGGAAATTCTAAAATCATCAAAGTATTTGTGATACTGAAAAATTTTTTCTTGCGTAGTTCACAACTCAGCTATTATAAAAGTCACTTGGTGATGGGATGCATCTTTATAATCCAAAAAAATTTCGTCTTGAAATGGAGTTTTGTTGCCATTATTTTTGTTCAGTGGATTATGTGTTTGAACACAATATTCTTTCATGCCCCTGAGCACTGAGTGAGTAGCTCTAGGAGGTGTAATAGGTGAAATATTAACCCTTTCTCCTGGTACTGGCTTGGACCCTGTGCAGCACAGAGCTTGCTGGGGATGGCTCTCTGTCTGGGAGTACTGGGAGGAGGAAAGAAATACCGAGTAAATGCCAACAAATGCCTGAGAGATGGAAGGGATACTGCACTGTTAGTGCTCCTTCTCGCAGGGAGAACCTCCTTTGAGGTGCAGAAGATCTATGAAACTGGCAGGTTTCTCTGTCAGGATCTCTTAAAAAGCAGAGAAGAAATGTCTTAATCTGTAGAAGGGGAATCCACAAAGGGAGGAAATCCTTCTTTTCTTAGAGATAGCAATACTCATTTTGATAGCTTCTGTTTCCTCTGTCTTTCATTCTTAACTTCTCTGGCAGCACAACTCTGGCAGAATCCATGCAGTATTGGTTGGTTCCCCTTCTGGCTGCTCTGCAACAGTGATGGATGGGAGCCAAGGGAATAAATATAGCTCTGAGTTCCAGTAGTAACCCCCTGCCACACTTCTCCACAGAAACTGGGAGGTCACAGGGGGAGAGGGAATGGGCAGGCTCGGGTCTGACTTCAGCAGAGAGGGTGTTTCTGTGTCCCTGAGGAAGAGGAAAGGTGCTGCAGAAACCCACTCCTGCCTTTGTTCCCATGCAGAACTGAAGGGATCTGTAGATCTATTTCAAAAGCATTATCATTGGCTGTGCAGTTTCCAAGTGAGTTTATTAAATGTGGACATTTTTTATATGTAAAAATAACTTCACCATTTTGTTATTTCCTTTTACGTATTTCACTCCAGTTGGAAAAATGAAATCAATCTAGTCAGCTTTTCATCAGTTTCTCTTTGGCTGTCGTGCAGTTGCACAATGCTGCAGTGCTTGGCTAGCAAAAATGTTTACAACGAAAAATTGTTTTCAATGGGATTAAAAAAAGAACCATGGAAACATTTTTATTGGTCTTCAATTTTTGTGCAACTTTGATTTTTACAAGAAATAAATTACATCAATGGTGCTTCTCTAATTTGATCTTAAAATTTTTATATATATATGCGAGGTATAGACGAGATACTGCTACTACCCTCTGTCACACAGAACAAAAAATTCTAGCCTGAATATTTCTTAGCAGCTGGTTCAAAGTCTATGGAAATCATGAGGACCTTGCTCATGACTTTCAAGGGTTTGGGGTCAGACTTTCCACCTGTGTGTAAATACCTGTTTTAAGTTGGTTTAAACAGTCTTAATCATTTAGAACTGCTCTGAGTTGATCTCTGATCTATTAATGCTGTGAGATTGCCACAGCTGAGGTGAATCTGGGGATATGTCTGCAACCCTTGAATACCTTTATTGCTGCTGGCACCTATAGAAATCTCACATATGGAGGATATATAAAGTCAGATCCTTGGAAAGTTAACCGTAATAAAATCCTAGGAGTAAAATGTTGTCTGACAGTTACCCTTTGCATCAAAACTCTTAAATTCTTTTTAAAAAGGTGCCTGTGATGAGTGTTGAGTTAGTTAGGATTTTAATTTATTTTGCTTTACAGTTTAAGTAGCAAAATGCTCTTCTGGGGGTGGCCTGAATTTGTGGCTGTTGGTGACTGCTTTATGAATATGTGGACTGGGGCTGTCTGGGGAGGCACTGCACCTCTCCAGGGCTGCTGCCACTAAAACCAGAGAGGAATTACACAGGCACCCTGAGCTCCCCTCCCTCTGTTTCTTACACCTTCTACCTTCATCCTGTGTCCCTCCGTAGCCACCATGAACCTACCGTATAAAGGAGGAACAGGGGCCCCTTGGGCACCCCTTGCAAAGGGAAAGCCTTTCTCTTAGGGAAACATGAATTTCATAGGGCCCAAGCATGCAGATAAAAATGCTTCCAGTGTTTTTATGATCAACATTCACCACTGAGTTCACTAATTGAAGATCTTAATGAGTGTTGTAATGATCAGGTCTGTTGTTGTCACTGATTCAGTATCTCGTTTTCAGGTGTGAGCTGGCTGAGTCAAATTTAGTTTTCTTCTAACTGAAATCATCGTCACACAGGCAAAAAAAAAAAAAAAAAATCACCACAACCCCCCCTGCTTTATAAATATAATATATCACAGCCTCTTTCAAACACCAACTGTTGATTGGCTACTTCCCACGTCATGGTATTAAATCATTGACTTCAGAATATTAACCTTTTGCTTACTGAATACAACTTCTGCAGTGAACTCACATCCACCATTAAGTTAAACAGAACTTGCATTTGATGATATAACTGTTGTGGAAAGAAATAAATTATCATGCAGACTTTTTCTGTGATATTGGGAAAGATATTGAAATTTCTGATTTAAATTTTTAATAAAATCAGCTGGATTTTAAAATGGTTTACACATGTATAATCTGTAATGTAACACAATTTTCATTCTCTTGCTCTGTAGTTGGTATGAAGATCTAAAAGTCGATTTGATGCCTCTGTAAAAATAGTGTGGCTAGTCCATGTTCTTCAACTGCATGACACTTATTCATGTACATGTCTTAGAAGAAAACATCTCTTTTCAGAAGATGTTGATGTTTTTAACCAGATGAGAACTATTTTTATGGGTGTGCTTCGCTTTGATGAGGTTTTCTGTTGGGAGATTGGGCTTTTGAAGATGTGCTTCATGTATTTAAGTCAAATAAAATGTTACCTATTAGAGTGAAAAAAACCCTATTTTTTGTGTTTTTCCTTTATAAATATAGATTTACAAATAAGTATTCAGAAATTTTTTATTGTTGCTTGTTGTTATGACACATCATATATCTTTTGCTAATTGTGCATTCTTTTCTTGGTTTTAATTATATTGTGGAGCAAATGTTTTGTTTTTAAAAATATAACATGGCACAGTTTTATCATTTCTGATTTAATAATGAAAATACCCTTGAATACCCATCACTTTTTTCTTCCTTTAAGATGCCAATAGTCTCTGCACCTTTCTGATTTTAGCGGTGGAGCTGGACATGAATAGAGCAAACTAAAGATAATTGAAGGAGCAGCTTTCAGCATGCCTGTAGTTCTGTGTGTAGGCAGCAGAGCAGGATCTCTTGGATCAGGGTCTCTGGGTTTGCCACCATGCTAGGGAATCATGTCAGGAGAAACAGGGCTGGCAGATAAAGGGACGAGAAATGTTGCACTTGTCTTTTCATACTGGATTTGAAGACAGCTTTTCCTCCTTTGGGTAATCTCTTCTTATTTGAAATAGGAAATTGGTTGACTGAAAAAGGGGGGGCAGGCAAGTGTCTTGAACCCTTTCCATGCTCTGTTCAGGTGTGTGGAGTTTTTTTCCCAGAATTATCCAGAAAGCATCTGTGAAAAATGGAAGTTCTCCTTGATGAACTGAAAGTTCTGCCAGACTTGGAAGCCATTTGTCCCTTGTTCTGGGTCCAAGGAGCTTCCCATGTGCACCTGCTGAGTGTAGAATTTAGTCCCGTACAGTTAATTCCATTTAGGATTTGCCCTCTCTTGAGATCAGTATTTAGTACTAGGGCAGCTTTTATATGTTGAATAAGGATTATTTATTCCTGTAGAAATAAGAGGACTTAACAGCAATGTACAATCAACGTGCAAAAGCCTACTAAGATAATTTGTATTCAAATGTGAACAACAGTAATTCTAAACAATCTTCAGCCCTTATTTTGTCCAATGATTGCTGGACATCTAGGTGAAGAAGGCTCTTCTAACTTATTAGTTTATTATCAACGATATTGCCAACACTTAAACTCTTCAATTAGGTAACCCAGTTACCTATTATTCTATTAGGGCTTGCTGCTCTCTGATTGAAGTCCGTACTGAAACACTTCTTGCATTAGCACAGGAGCCCCATCCTTCTCTGAGCAGTGTATGTGGAGTTTGGCAAGTGTACAAGGAGAATGTAAAGAATAATTCCTGAATAACAATAATTTAGTATTTTATAGGATGCTTGCATGCCTGTCTTATAACTGTGTGATATGAAGACACCTATAAAAAGCATAAATACACTTGTCTTTGAGAAAGTGATATGACAAGAATAAGAATACTTTAGAATGGTCACATCTTTTTATTATGTTCGATACTTTTTTCCTTTGGTTTACATGCTTAATTTTTCTCAGGAAGGCCTTTGTTGACAAAAGTTTCTATAGCTTATGGGAATTCTTTAGTTTGTGGGGAAGATCGTATGTACCTTCAGCTGTGAATAATTTGTAGATATAATTTATTTCGTGAGCCCTCTTTCAGATTTTATAAACAAGATATTCACATCCATGTAAGGACTGTCAATTAAAGCTGTTCAGTGCCAAACCTTACTGGTACAGTGTTATGAATCACTCTGTCCTGCTTCAGTTGATCTCATACTGAGCATTTCTGGAATAACATTTGATCCTGACTTAGTGTGGAAGCAGTGGTATTGAAACGTGTTTGGTTGTTTGGCTAAAACTGGATGTCAGGTGCTAAAGCACATCTGTGCTGAATTGGGTCTTCTGCAGTCAGAAAAAGTCAAACTAGTGAAAAATCCTGGTTGCAATGCAGTTAGTTTATGAGTTAGGTGTTACAGTGTTTTGAAAACCTGCAATAAGCCATATCACCTTCTTGTTTTTTAAAACTTTTTGATCTCTGTTGCTCCCATCAATTATCTGTGATTGCAAAAGTCATGTGTGGTCTCATAATTGTTTTTTAAATTGGCTGGAATAGTAGTTCCTTTAAAAATGTGGTTCAAAGGAACAGTTGCTTTTCATACTTTAAAATAGCTGTGGTCTTGAATTACATTTAGAAAAAGATGTCTTAAATATAAACAAATACAGTGTTCATGTAAACGTTAATTAAGCTCACATCACAGAACTGTGCTTTTTTGTGAAGAGCAGGAAAATTCTTCTCATTTTCTTGTTCTTTCCACCACGGCTTGTCTGGCATCATTCCAGCACCACCTTCCCACAGCAGGACTACTTCAGACACCCCAGGGGATGGATGGGGCTGCTGCCTTTGCCCATGACCTCTCCTGGCTCTGGAGTGCTGGGTCTCTGAAGCAGGTCCTGCCAGGGTGGCCTGGCTGAGCCCTTCCCAGCTGCAGATGAGGAAGTCTGGAAGGCAGGGGACTTCTAAGGAGTTTCATAGCACCACACACGGGTGGTGAAGACAGGAAATACATGAAGGGAGTGGACAGGACAGGCAGGAGCTGAAGTCCCACTGCTCACTGCCGTGTACGGGGTGGAGCATCAGGGATGTAGGGGCTGCAGACCATGGGAACTCCAACTTGGAGGCCCAGCTGAGGAATAGGAAGGTGAAGAAAGAGTGAAGGAAGTTTTTTATTGTGTCCCAGGATAATGCATTCAGATCAGAGCAGCTCACAGCCATATCAAATAGCTCTTCCACTCTCACAGGTTGTTCTGTTGAACTAATATTTGCTGTTTTAATTTTCTTTGCAGACCTTGATATCAAAGTCACTGCTCTTTCCCTTCTCATTGGAACTCCTGGTAAAATAAGAGATCTGTACCAAATATTGAAGAATTAAGCCTAACAGAATGAAAAATTAACATGCTAAATATCATAAGTAATGATATAAACAAGGTGCTATGTCATTCTGCTTGCCAAAGACTGAGCCGTCTTTTGTCCAAAACCAGATGATGTTCTTCATCTCTCTAATGGCACTATTATAAAATTAATATTGGAAGCCAGGACCCTATTTGTGATGCTGCTTCTCCTTTGGGGCTGATACTAAGCACGGGCACAGTATAAAACTTGAGAAAGAAGGCAAATATCAGATAGTTTTAGCCCAGGATTAGCAGCTAGGACTCTTGAGTGTCATCTGAACATTGATTATTTGTCAGATAATGCAATTACATTTAATGGAGGGCAGTGCTCAGGAGTTACACAGTTTAACTAGCACGTTTGGGTTTTATGCACTGTACCATGTTCGCAGTCACAGCAGAAACATGAGTGACATTTGACACTGGCTTGTGGTGGTACTTCTCCAAAGCAGCTGCACGTCACAACACTGAGAAAACCCAGAAAATGCCTGTCCTGCTCTCCTTGCTTCCAAGTCTTGTTTACGCTGTGCCTGAGAGGCGGAGGCTGCCCGAGAGAGCAGTGTTGGAGGATGGTGTCACACGTTGTGTGCCTGTCAGAGAGCTGACACACTCGCTATTGACTGTGACATGTCACTTACATGAAACCATGCAGTGCTACTGCAGCTTGGGGCACAGCATAGGTTATGCAGCAATTGCAGTCCGTTTTCATCTGTGTGACAGACCCACCAAGAGGCACGGGAGTCTGAGAGAGCCCCCAGATTTCAGGGTTTCTGCAGTCCCGTTAAAAGAGGAAGAAAAGAATGATGTGTCTAAGATGGTTTGAAAAAAACCAGAAGAATCCTGTCTCTGTCCTCACATGAACCCTGATAATAACAGGGAAGACTCGACCATCTCCTTGTTGCAGTGCATAAGGAGTGATTAAGTCAAATTCTTGCTTCTGTTTTCCCTATTGGCCTTATAGTCTAAGAAGAAATCTTGGCTCCCCATTGAATAATGGGGACTTTTACCACTGAGTTTACTGGAATCAAATTTTCTCTTCAGAATAATTGTCAGCTTTACTCCTCCCCTGGACAGGGTGCTGATTTGTGTTCCTCAGTCATTCCAGTGATCCTGGCAAAACTCTCCCTACTCAAAAAGCCTAAGGCTGGTAGGCTGACATGTGGTTTTTTTCAGTGGCAACACCTGTGATCTTCTCTGACCCAGAAAAATGCCCCTGAATTTCAGGTGATCAGGCAAGCCCTAGGACACCATCTAATGCTCTTCTAGGCAGACCTGCTGTCAGTTCTGGCTTGGCCATACCTGGAGTGGAGTAGAGTCCCTCAGGTTGTCACCTGCAGACAGAAGAGCTCCTGACTCTTCACAGGAGCAGTCAGAGAAGCCCTGCTGACTAAAGGCCTGGTATCACAGTGATAACTGTAACGTAAATGGTCCATCACACAGACGTGAAAACATGATTAAGTACCTGAACTTGGTTTATTCATGACAAGGCAGTATTTAGCTCAAGCCTGAGTATCAGAGTATATTGAGTATCAAAGGGATAGCCTTGATTTCAGTGAAATCTCCAAAACTGCATTTGCATGTTCCATGCTGGAAGGGGGCTTCTGAAACTGTGACTCAGTTTCCATTGCAAAGAGTTAAGGTGTGTTCCAAGAATAGCCTTAGATGGGGAATTTACACCCTTTATCTGAACTTCTCCTTTTATTTCAACAAACACACCTAAACCCTGAGGAGTTCAGTTAAGGCTGAGCTTCCAAAACTGTCCTAAGAGTTTCAGCTGGAAATACACAGAGGGTTCCAGCTGGTAACTGTGGTTTTAATCTGAACAATCCTAGTTTGACTGTTATTGATTGTACAAGCAGAAGTAACAGATTTCAGTAGAAACCAAAAGGGAGAGATGAAAGTCCTAACACAGCTCCTCTCCCGCACGCCTCAGAAATCCCAGACTCTGTCTTGTCCCATCTGTACAACTGAGAATTTTTTTCTCTTTTAATGGGAAATTAAACAGCACAATGAATTTAAAGAACTGAAGTCTACAAAACGTGGATGGGTATTTATGTGAATAAGTTCTCGGACAATTTTGTAATAGTTTTGTAATAATTATGTGGAAAGTTTTGAAATCCTGAGGATGTCCAGCAGTGGCAACGTGTGTGGATGAACACTGCTGTGGTGCATGCAGATAATTCATATTTTCATAGGACTTGATAGTCAGCATGGGAGTAATCTCAGACTTGGCTAATGAAAGTGGCTGCACCTGGTTGAGATCCTGCTGGAAGCTTTACTCTGTCAAAGATACTTATGTGTGTGTGCTTCCTACTTTATCAACCTCACCCCTTCCTTGTGCCCTCAGGCTTAGTTGCGTTAAGGAACTGAAACACTTGAGATCATCACTGTTTTGGCAAAAGCTGGCTATGCATAAATGTAAATGTCTCTGAAGGCTGCTCTTGCATGCAAAGTTATTTGGTTATTTGAAAATGTTTTTTAATCTGATAGCTGAATCATTGCCTTCGTAAGCTGTAGCTTAAGTTCTGTATAGGTTTTATAGATGACAGCATGGCTTTACATTTTTCTTCTCAACTCTGCCTGCATTCAGCTGGTGGCTTCCATAGTGACAGATAAGTTGGATGTCGATTCCATGAAAGTTGTGCTTTGGCAAAAAGATTCTAAAATCAGTGCAACCTGGTGGAACACCAGGCACCCTGTACAAATGACAATGTGCTGTCCTCAGCTGTCAGTGCAGTTTGCAGAGAAATGAGCATATGATGGCAATTTGAATGTTGAACCTTCTTTAATTCAACACATCATTTGGTTTCAAAATAGTTAAGTAAATTGTATTTAAATAATTGTAAACATTCCAAATAGTCATCCAAAACAAATTGTACTTTGCATAATCATAACTTAGGAGCAAAATTTTGCAATATAAATCAAGGAAGAGTGAAAAAAAAATTGGTAAACAAAGAAAATACGTTTAAATTTGTTCACATACTTATTCTTCATAGATATTTGACAAAATTCTTTGTGGTTATTTAAGGTACCGTGTAAAATTTCAGACTAGTGTGGGTTAAAAGTACTTAATATCTTTTTATTGCTCCATCCCTTTGAATATTTATTTTCTGAAACTTGAAAGCTGTGTGCGGTATGACTTTTGCAGTGCAAGAGGCTTTTCATTCCATAAAGTGCATAGAAATTCGTTATGTGATCAGTTATATAAATAGGCTTATTGTTTAGAATGTGTCTAAAATGAAGCCTGTCCTTTAGCCATTTTTCCCCCTCTTATTAAATTTTTAAAGACACATATTTCAAAACCAAACAAACCAGTTCCAAAGGGTTTAATTTTCTTCTGTTTCTCCCAAATTGTACAGTGTGTTCTAACAATTTAGGTTCCAGTTTGGCTAGTGGGGAGTCTTTCATTAGAAAGCACGCTGTAGCAAAACATGTATTTTTTTGTTAAGAAATAGCGAATGATATAATAATTGTAAAGGACATCTACAGCATAATGACAGTTATGTGTTTTTCAAAGGAAAATGCAAACAATAGGTAGAAGAAAGTAAAATCAATAAAAGGACATTGTATGAATATATCTGGTCCATTAGTTACAGGGAAATCTATTCTGTTCAATCTGAAATCACATTCAGCTTATGAGGTGGATAAATAAAAACGTTAGGTCCCAGTTATGTAGTCCTTTCTCCTTTTGAGCTTAATGGCAACTTTGGATGAAATGGGACATCAGGATTAAAGCCCAAATTAATCATTGTGCAGCACGATTTTCATCACCCTCACTTCCAGATAGGTTATTGCCACCAAGTAAAATCATTGAGGACTGTTTTCATTGTATGCTTAGCTACGGTTCCTGTGTTACACAGGGAAGAAAAAGTCAGGAGCAGAGTATTCTTCAGCTATGAAATGGAAATGCATGTGCACCTTAAGTTTTATACCTGCAGGAGTCTGCTGGAAGTTTGCTTATTTAACTTCAATCCTTCCTTCCTCCTGTTAAAACCATTGTGGAGTGTGGATAGAAAGGTACTGTGAGAGGTTGCACGTCTGCTGTTCCCCCAAACCCTAAAATTTACTAGGGACAACTGATTTCCTCACTAGGATTTCTGATCCCTGTGTGCCAATTGTTGGCTGATTAAGGTCAATGATAGCACTTATTCAGTACTTTT
Organism: Daphoenositta chrysoptera; assembly: GCA_013397915.1. Classification (NCBI taxonomy): domain Eukaryota; kingdom Metazoa; phylum Chordata; class Aves; order Passeriformes; genus Daphoenositta; species Daphoenositta chrysoptera. The sequence continues at coordinate 670,997 of VZRO01005359.1, read as the reverse complement.
ATCGACTTGGATCATGTGATAGAAGTGATTGATTTAAGCACAGGATTGCTAATTTTCTATTGTAGCCATTTCTTCTATGGAGCCAGGTTTTACATTATCGGGAGTTATTTATTCTGTATTTAAAAGCAATTAATTTTTTCCCTTACAGGTAGGAGTGCCATTGCATACATTCAGAATTACATGTTTCACTTGTGAGAGATGTTTTTTCCAATGTCAGATGTACCCTTTGTTTCCCGAGATCTTTGGATAGGCTGGGATTTTGAATAGCAGATAATAACATGCAGTGTGTATTATTGATGTTGTCTTAATTGTCTTATTGACAACTCACTTGCACTTGAAGAGGCATGCTAATATCAGACATTTTATGAGATTGCATATATTTTCATGACTGGAAGCCATAGCTACAAAATGATTTAAAAAGCACGCAAGTGTTACTCGTTAAAACATGTAGAATTTTTAAAATGCATTTTTGGGTCCACGTTCTGCATCATCACTGTTTGGTTTTGTTAACCCAGTCTCTCTCACCCTTAATTTTCCTTTACTAGTCCCTAATTAAGCTACTCATCGATATTTAGCATGGAATTGGCTCCAAAGCAAAGTGCCATGCACCACTACCATTACCTGAAAAAAAAGAGCTTATAGGAATAGCAAATTATATGCCTGGAAGGTGTAAGAAGATGGTCATATAAAGGGAAAATACAAGCTATTTGCTTCTCCAGTGACAAGGAGGGGGTGTAGAAGAGAGTATACATTGCGTGCAGCTTAAAATTATAAAAACCTAGTTATGAATTTACTAATTGTGGCTACTAATTCACTTCTGGTGAAGTGGGTTCATTAAGATGTTGGAATAGTTTAGTTACTGTTGGTCTCTTCTAAAGACCTGTGAATTAACTTGTGACATTTTTAAAATTTAAAATCAATAAAAATAAAGCTACAGTATGTATCAGCATGAGCTGACAGATGTAGACAAGTATTAAGGAAAATCTCTTGCTGAGAGTGATTGTAGCCTGAAGTATTCTATATATGAATGATCCAAGCATATTTTAGATTTCTCCTTTAGAAAACCTCTGTGTTGGACATCTGGGTCTCTTAACATGTCTGTCAGGGTGAAAGGACCAGTTGCTGACATTACTTCTGGCAACAGAGTCTTGTGGGTGCTGGTTTCTCTTGTTGCTCAAAAGGGGCTCCATCAGGGGCTGTTTATTTCCAGCCCTGTTTGAAACGTGAGCCCTGTATTCCTTTATTGCTGTGAGACATCCATAGGCAGAATTTAATGTAAATTCTGCATGTCCTTTCCACCTTGTATTTTTCTGCCTCATGTTATTGTAGTGGATTTGCTCTAGAATATTCAAAGGAAGGAGATGGTTTTCAGGTTGGGTTTCTCCTTCTCTTAGTGTAAAAACCTTTTTTCTTGGAGAAATTTGGTCTTCTACAGCTCTATTCCCTGATACCTTGCCATTTTCCTTCAGATGTTTTTCCTGAGATACTGATTATGAAGAACTACAAATGAATTCTGCAAAATACTTTTAAAAATTGGCAATTATTTGCACCTGTCTTCTAGCTCCATTCAGCATGCATTGCATTACTTTTGCAATTAAGATTTGTCATGTGTCTTGAGGCCAAAGAACTTGGAATTCTCTTTTTAAAATGGGCCTCTGTGATCAGGTGTTTCATTAAGTATCTTAGTGACCTAAGTTTTTGCCACATTTATACCAGTTCAATTTCACCTCAATAAATCAGAGGAAGGTCTAACGCTTGGTATTTCTGTAAGTGGGAAAACGAAGAAATTTTTATATCATATGTAAATTCATAGCATTGAATTGTTTTTATATGCTGGAGTGCCCTTTTAGGTAAAGTTATAGATTTGGGGGCAAATTCTGTCTGGTGGAATTGATAACTGATAAAATCTGGTTCTAAAGTATCTGAATCCAAAGGTTTCATCATTGATCTCTAGGTTCTTGTACCATGTTTTCTTTCTACCCACCCCCTTTTGTTTTTCTTCACAGAGGAAAAAGAGATGTTGCAGGGGGAATAGGGAGTGACAAGGGTTCTCTATAAACCCTGGTGGCAGTTCTGGGTGCACAGAAGTCATTTCCAGTAGGCAGTGGTGAGGCACAGCTCAGAAGTGACCTCTGCATAGTGCTACCCTGCATTGTGAGTGTGTGGATTGGCCCTATCTGAGGATCTTGTGCTTGATTTCTAAAATAGATCAAGTAGTGTATGCCTGGAGCAAAAGGTGTCCATCTGTGAAATATGAGCTTGAATGACCATAATATCAGAGAAAAATGGATGACACCTGAAAATTAAATTTGTTGATAAAGCGCTGGACAGAACTTCATTCCTAATTCTTTTTCTGACTTTGTGTGACCTTGAGAAATTCATTGGGAGGTGATTTTTACAGGTGTGGAAGGCCTCTTGCTAGTAATGAGTCTTGGGGTTGCAGCTGCGGCACTAATCACCTCTGAAGCTCAGACAATGCTTGCATATCTGTCTGTTAAGTGGGTAAAAGGAGTTTTGCAACCTTTAAGAAATATTATGATATTATTGATGAAAACTATATGTATATGATTTTATCTTAATAATTTGATTGGAAAAAAGAGGATCTGGATTGTTTGAATGAGTATAGATGGAGGAAAGTCATCTTGTATGTTTACAGGGTGGTAACTTTGGCTGGCATGACAGAAATGCCCTTGCAGAAGGCCAGTGGCCCACCTTGCCCTTCTGCCTGGTGCTGGCAGTGAGAGGTGCTGGTTATGGAGGCCACATGAGCCCAGACGCTTTTGGTGGTCCATTTTCCTCACAAAATCCTCGTCCCCACTGTCATTGTGGTGATGTTGGAGCGTCCATCCTAATCCTCACAGTATGCATCTACAATCTACAAACCTGTCCAGTCTGCAGTTTGTGTTGCCTCACCTTCTATGGCAGCATGGTTCCAAGCTTACTGATGTTTGTGCAAAGAAGTATTTTAATCTTTCCTGTGGAGCAGTCACTCTAGCTCCTGCATCATTTTATTTGACCTTTCTGATACCTCTGACTGTGCTATGTCCTTTCATAGGAGAAGGCCAAGGCTTTCTGCTGTGGCAGAAGGGTGCTATCCGCCCTGTTCTTAATGCTCTTCTAAATGAATGACTAAGGCTGTGTTTAGTCTTTGCATGTTACTGAACTAATGATTCCAGAGGACTGACAATTGCAAGATCTCTTTCTGTGCTTACATACCTTTTCCAAATTCAGTGTTATTGTACGTGGCTGTTTAGATTGCTTTCCCCAGATGTTAAACCTTCACATTTTTATGTGTTGATACTCATCTGCCACATATAAGCTCACTTGATCTGGCTGTGCTGAAGCACAGATTCCTCACCCCAAGTTTACCCTCCAGCCACAGCCTTTGAACAGAATGGCTCAGCCAGTGATTGCTCCTAAACCAAAGCAGTTTTTCTTGACCCTTTAGGAAGTTGTTTGAGTTCCAACCATGTTATGTCACAGAAGCCATGAAACAATTTCATCTTTGATACTGTTCCCCAGAGGATTTTCAAATCTGTATTTGACAGTTTTGCTCTTGAAAATACTCCTGCTCTCTGGTTAAAAAGCACAATTTTGGAAAAGCTGGCAGCAAGAGGTCAAGCTTTACTCTTCACCTGTAGAGATTAGCCCTGGAAAAAACCTTCCAGTTGGTTGTCTTTCTAGAGAGATACACCTGAGTTTTCCCGTGTGGATGGTTTGATAGAGGGGTTTCTTGGTGAAATGATTCAGCCAAGAGGTCAGTTTTGAATTGCTATAATATTTTTTCTTACCTATTTTTAGAAAATAGAAGTAAAAACAGGAGTGCAACTTCATGGTATCATCGAATGCCATGATCGGGTTGAGTGGTCTTTGTCTGTTGGTATTTCAGAACTCTGATTCCCCCTTAGCAGCCCTTTGATTCACAAGCAGGTGCACACTGAAGCAGTTTCTCCAGGTAAAGAGTTTCTGTGCTGTCTGCATGGGACTGAAAACTCTCGGATGGAGACAGCTGCTGGGAAAGTCTTGTAGGAGAGCATATAATGCAGTTGGATATTTGCTAGAAGAGTGAATTCTGACACTTCTCTATTTGAGTGCAGTTAATGCTGCTCTTTGTAGTCCCTGTCCATTGGCAAAAGAGCTCACTTGCAATATTTCCCATGCTAGGAGATGGTGAGAGTGTAGAGTCAACTACCTGCCAGGGCCAGTGGAGCACAACATGCTCTAGTTACATCACCTTCTATTTGTGAATTGTTACCTTGGTTGACATGGATAAGAGAACCAGCACCCTCCAGCATTGAAACATTCAGTGTCTATAACTCAAATAAAAAGACTAAGTGCTCTAGTTATAGTTATTACAATTGTGGATATCTAGGAGACCTTAAGGTGAGACTTTGTTTGTGCCTTTGAAAATAATTTTATGATTTATTTGTGTTGCAGAAGTAGCTCAAAGAAATAAAAGTATAGATTTGTTTAAGGTAAATCAGAATTAAATGTTTATGATGATCTGTTTGAATCTTCTCTCTTGTTTATAAGACCAGTCCACAGGAATCATTCATAGTCCCTACTGAAAGTGAACCACCTAGTCCAGTTCCATTCACTGCATTCCTATGTGTTGTCCAGTTCTGGTTAATATTTGTTGAAATTTTAGATATGAAATATTATTGGGAAAACAGGTAAAAAAAAATAGGTGAGGTAAAAAAATAGCTGTGGAGTCAAAGGGGTGTTTAAACTATTCCCTTTTTTATTGTTTATCTTCACATGCTGTTTCAAGCTGATCTTTTCTTCCCTAGACTGGGACATCTGAGCTTGTACTTAAAAGAGTAAGAGTGTTGGTGGAGGAGTCTCTTCTTACCTTGATTGAAGTTACCAGGCTCATGTAGCACCCACAAAACTATCAGCAGTCCTCTGGCACCTTTGCCAGTATGTCAGACCATGGCGTGATGGGCGTTTTATGTTTAGAAGAGTGCTGACATTTGATTTTTCTAGTAGTGCCTTTATTGTTATCTAAAGGAAAAGTAAGGCTACCAAATTGTTAAATCAGCTGGAAAACGAGGACCTTGGTTCCACAACTGTGCTTGCATCACTTGATGGCTGAAACAACTGATTGACTGGCTGAGTTAAAGTTAGCTTATCATTCTTATCATTGCATCTCCTGATGCCTTCTGGCACTCTGGTGACACTCCAGAGAGCTGACTTCATCTCCACAGAGGGATCAAGGCTGAAAGCTCAAGAGAGTAAAAAAATTTTGGAGTTCATTTACAGGAGTGAAACAGTGAGAAGGGGTGGGAAGATGGCAGGAGTTACTTTTGAGGGTAAGGGAAGAAGGGGGCATGCTGTTGTGAGGTTGCTGTGATGTTTGGCTACCACAGAGGTTGTTCAGTTCAGCTTCCATTTGAGAAATCAGTTACCCACTCTGTTGAACATTTGTGTCATAATTAAGTGTCAGACTGTGACCTTTAGTATTCTAAAAAAGGAAAAATTGTTACCTTAAGGAATTTCCCATACCTTGAACCAGAACAGAATTCATGTCTATGTTCTGGAATTATCTGTGTCCTTGGAGACAGAGAACTTCCCCAAAATTTAGTGCTCAGGGAATCTGCCTCTTTAGCAGCTCTAGTGGTTGTTTCTATGGTTAGACATTGGTGACCTTTTGGAGAGCATCGTGTTATCCAACAGACCAATCAACTCTTTAGCAAATGTATAAGATTCATCTTCATTTAAGTATCTAAGTGTAGAATGAAATTGAATGTGTGTCTAATACATAGATTTTGCATTGCATTTGCCAAAGACATCATTTATTTGGTGTGTCTGATTCTTGGAAAAATAATCCTCAGAGACATAGGACTTGATTTCCTGAGCACAGCTATTGTTGCACTTCGTAATGAAAAATAAGTGCTTGGCCCTTCTGGGAATCAAAATGCAGATGATTCAAAATTAGCCTCCAAAATTTTGAGCATTCTAATATGAGTGGTTAAAGTATTAAAACTGAGACTATCCAGAGCAGAAAGCAAGGTTCCCCAGTGTTAAAATGCACACATAGGGACGAACATGCACACACACCACACACAAAATTAATATAAAGGATTAATATTCAGCTCTGATAAAACTGGAAAATATGCACTGTGGAAAATAGGGGAGCATGTCTTCAAAGGTTGGTTAGTGCTTAAGGTGACAGAAAATTAATGCACGTGAATGACAGTTGCTCCTGAGAGAGTCATCAGATGCAACTGTGAAAAATCTCCTTTCTTCGAATCCCACTTTAGTTGAGAAAGTCGTTATAAATGTTTGATAGAACAAGATGGACAATTGCCCCAGGTAGGTCTGAGGCTTGACCTCTGCCATGAATGCTTGCAAGAAGCCGTTTTCCTGTTCCATTTAATTTCTTTACAGGATGACACTGGAATGGCTAAATCTCCAATTTCTTTGTCTTGCAGCCCTTTTGCTCCATTGGTAGATCTGGGGAGATTAGGGATGCAGGACACAACATCACTATGTACAAAGTTTGTATCAAATAAAAGGATTCAATTTTCTGCCAAGTTCGGGTTTAACCTCTCCTAGATCCTGAGTTGTGCATAATTAATGTATTTTCAATATCTTTCAGCATTTGACTTTCAGAATTCTCTCCCAGAATTAATCTTAAAGATGTTTCAGTATTCTGCCTTCAGGAAGACAACTTGCTTTTAGCTCATGCCATAATTTTTGGTTTCAGTTTTTGGATGTCATGTATCACTCTGATTAAATGTCTCTTTCTTGCAGAAGGCTATTCTCACAGGAAAAAAATCAAGCTATTATCTAACAAATGTGTGGCAGTTAGTGCTAGCATGGGCTAGTGTATTTTTAATGGCAGCAATCTCTTCCATTTTGTTGCATGTGAACAAAACCTCTTGCCTGCTTTATATCATCAAAGAGCTTGTTCAGATTTGGTGGTTTTAGGTTGGGTAACATCATGATGGACGAGTTGACAGTTCATTAAACCAAAGATTTTTTCCATCCACAATAGTCTGTCTTCTGTGTATTTCCTATTATTAAAGCCTGCACAATAGCATCTGTAAATAAGACATGCCTTTCCTCTGCACTAGTGTCGACTACTGATGGTGGATGCCTACTAACAAAAATAAAGCTAGGGTCCTGCTGAGCTAACTTTTAATTCAACAACGCAGTGTGTGTAAGTACACTAGTGCCATTGTGAAAGAATGGCTTTCTTCCATTAAAGCAACATTACTGTCCTTGACATACTCCTGCCTGTCAAATATGCTGAGGTTCAAAACAGTTTTGTCTGTATTTGCAGCAGTTCAGGACCCAGGTTGGCAGTAAGTAGTAGGTATGACCTGTGCAGTTTTACAGGCAGTAGCTAGCTTCCTAGCTTGTTGAGCTCTTGTGATGTTTGGGATGTACATTCTTTGAAGATCACTTCTAAAGAAAGACATCCAAATCCTTAATTCTAGATTCTGTCTATTCCTGTGGTGTTTACATTCCAGTATGGCAGAAGATCACTGAAAAAAGAAAAGATGAAAATGCACTTAAAAAAGGGTTTCTCAAAACAGGTCTCCTTCAAAGCATCGCAGTCCTCCACCTCCAACCCTCTTGTAAAGACTGGGATTAACGTTTTGTGCAGGAAAAAATATACATTAGTAGGCAACTTTGCAGTTTTGCCAGAGTGCTGCTGCTAGAGAGCCATCCATGGCGCAGCACTGGGCAGTGTGTGAGCGAGAGCTCTTCCACTGCTGGAGCTAGGACATTTTTTATTAACACAGCTGCAAAGTTACTTGCTTCTGTTTTTCTCTGTGTTATCTTGGTGCTATTGTTTTTACTTGCTACTTAAAAACTACAGCCTCATCATCTTCCAGAGTGCTTGCTTGGTTTTTTATTTTTTTTCAGTTTCGACTGTATAATAAAAGGATCAAATATTTAAAATTGCTCGCATGTTACTTTATTAAACGCATTTGTAGGAGAATGGGAGTAGTTACTGTGTGGCTTTCTTGTAGCATTGAAGCTTCCAATTGTTTAGTTTTGAATTCACTCTACTTAAAATATGCAGCATATTTTTTTATTTATTTTGTGTGAATATGGCGTTCATTAAAGAGCCTAATAACAAAGGCTAAAGCTTGGCACAGGGTGGCTGTTATGCAAGCTTTCCCACACGCAGCTCTGCCAGTACCCCTCAATTCTGACCTGCAATAATACCCTTGCTATTCTAGTCCTGGGCCTTGCCTGAGCAGCGGCTGCAAACTGTGTCAAATCATGTGTGTGTGATTTTTGTGATATAGACAAATGAGACCTTTAAACTCGCTTTTATTTCTGACCTTACAGTAAGTCATAGGTATTTTTAAAAACAATTTCAGCAAGTAATTTCTTAATAAACCAGGAGCAATGGCTGTAACAGGAGTGGTAAAAAGAAATTGATGAACAATTTCAAGATATACCAAACCCCTGTGTTTGTATGGGAAGGTAATGATTTAGAAAATCTGTATGCTGGTGCAATTATTGTTAACTTTTAGAAATTTTTAACACCTCTAGTGTGAGTGGGATTCTCTCCCTTTCTGTGTTTCTACCAGGTATTTAAATGATGCAGATGGATGAGATTTTTTTTTCAGTTTATAATTTATCTTAATAAAGATGGCATCAGACATTCAGCCATCATTGTGGTATAGCAGCAGGAGTGAAAGGATCAATTCCTTGAAAGGATTTATGCCCTTGTAATTATAAGGGTTTTTTTGGGCTGTTAATAATTTAAGGGAACTTTGGTAACTAGTGAATGATCAGCAACATGTGGTATATAAACTCTGATGGAGAGCAGGCTTTAAATGCAGACAATGCAAATAAGCATTCCAGCAGGCAAAAGAGATTCACCTACACATATGCAGATACTAAATCCCAGCAAAACATTAATTTTAAGATTAAAAATAGCATTTCTGCTACCCGAGCACCTATGTAACGCTGCTTCTGTCCTTTAAAAAACAGTTTTATGAAGGAGCAGTTGAACCAAAATTGAAAAAAGGGGGCATGTAGCCTTTCAGGCTACGATGATTAGTATTAAGATGAGTTGCACTTTAGCTAGGCTGAAACTTGTTCGTAACAGAATGTTAAATACTTACTGAAAAGAAAGATTATGTCTATCTAGTTACACCATTCCTTGATATATGCACCATGTCAGAGTGCCATTGTCTCCTGGGTAAAGACTGAGAGTTCAAATACCCACTATCTCTCCCCTGGTGCTCCAAATGCTCTGCTTTGAAGTTTTTATAATCCATCTGTCATCTTCTAGCAGGGAGGGCACATGTTCTGTACCACTCAATTATAGAATTCTCTTTCGCCAGCTACAATGAGACAGGAAAGAATGTTATGGGTGGTTGAGAGAAACTGTCAGATATACTAAATTCCTGGGATTCATATGGATGATGTTATTCCAGTGTAGGAACACAGCATGTGTTATTGTTAAAATGTATTAAGGATACATCTTGTATTGTACCATTTAAGCATTTTGATATTTGCATAGTTTTGTTACTATTTGATTTTCATTTAAAATGCTGAAGCAGCCAAACCGTCTGAGGTTTGATAATTTCATTTGTTTTGGGTGGCAAAAAGTGACCAAATATGCATATATTTTGGAATAACAGAAATTATCGTTATTTCTATTACAACGGTGAAATGGAAAAATTGTATTTTTTTTTTTTTTTTTTGTGTAAGCACTGTGGAACAGTGGAAGTGTTTATAGACTGGTAATATTTGCCATACCAATTGTTTGTATTATGATATGAACTGAAGGCCTGAAAATTATATGTGCTACCATCTGGTGAAAACAGGAGTAGCATTTCATTATGTGGTACGTATAAACAATAGCAGCAGTGTATTCTGAAATTATAGTTAATATTTTGTTTAAAGAAATCTACCTTATAGGGACTGAGTTTGCATGATAGCACTCTGGCTTTTCATGTACTTTGTCCCTGGGGTGATTTAATTTGTTGTCTTATGTGAAATGAGTTTGATGAGCTCAGCTAAGTCTCTCGTGGATATTAATTCATGGTGTAAGAGATCCCACATAGTTTTGCAGAGGCTGGCATATTTTTAAAATTGTGTGGTTTGCTCAGAACAGGGTTAGTATGTGTTGTAACAGAATTTATTGGAATACATAGTATTTCAGGGCAGATTTATGGTACCAGAACTTGCAAATGGTTTTGTTTTTTTCTTTTTTTACATAAATGTATAGTCTGGCATGAGTCAAACAGCCCCCCTCAAATTCAGTTTCAAATATACTCCTTTATGGGATCCCTTTAAGGCTCCTGAAGTGGGCCAGAGGCTGTAGGAGTCTCCAGATGGTGCAGACCCCTTCGTAAGCTGAAATCAAACTCCCACAAACGTGTTCTGAGCAGTCAGCAAGACAACCTCTTGCTCAGACCGTATCTGCAGTATAAATACATTCCCCTGTTCCAAACAAACAGGAATCCTGCCATTTCTGAAATCTGGCAACTGCTTCCAAATAAAATTTACTCTCGTGGCTTGCTATTTTGCAGCCTGTCTCCTTTCTGTTGGGTCCTCCAGGATGAAGGGAGGGCTGGGGCAGTGGAAGGGGGATGTGCCTTTCAGGTTAAGGAGGCAAAGGGATTGCCCAGTGGCCAAATTCTGGTAAACCGATCCCAAATGGTTTTGGACTAGGAACAGAAGGCAGTATCTCTGTTTATCTGGCCTGGGCTGGTTACAGTAAAAGTGGAAATAAGTCTTAAAAAAGCTCCAATGGAGAAACGTAATAAATTGGGAAAAGTATGATCCAAGATGGTCCTTCCCTTTCACTGTGTGGGACCAGGACAGGAGTCAGAAGCAGTTTTTGTTGTGTTTGCCCACGTGGAGCTGGCTAGTGTTACTGTCTCACTCTTCTGCACCAGCTTCCTGCTGCTAGTGACGGGAAAATGTGTAGAATTAGACTCTCCTTGGCCAGTGCTCTCTTCAGGTCTGCCCGCAGGTATCCCACGGGGAGGTGGTGACGAAGCACCCCTGAGAAGAAGGCTGTGAAGTGCAGCCCTTGGTGACAGAGCTGTACTCTTCCAGGTGAAAACATGGGTTCCATGAAGAGGTTTTTGCTCGGAGATGGCCTGAGGAACGGGCTGAGTGTGGACTGGAGGGGCTCAGCTCTCCTGCCCTGCGCTCCAATGGCTGGCCCTGACCATGGCCAGGAACAACCCGCGTGCACCGAGGGAGCTGCAGTTTCCAAAGCCTTTTAGCTCTAAAATAGCCAGACTATTATTAATTTTTGTATTGGATCTTTCAGTCTTACTTGCCTATTGCTCCCATTAGCCATGAGTTAGCTGAAACCTAACTCTGATTCTGTTGATAATGCCGAGACTGGACACTCTGAGCTCTAGGGGATGGAAGCCCACTTCTGTTTTTAATTGTATCTCCTACAAGACGCCAGATATTTACTCACTATATTTATTTAGCAGCCAATGCAAGTTTTGAAAAACATTTCCACTAACTGCAGATTTGTTTTTTATATATGCTTTACCTTTAGTACGTTTATCTAAACTATACACGGACAAGGAAATATTCCATTAATCCTGTACTGTGATGCTTTATTCACATGTTAGAAGCATTTTTTAAAATTCAAAATATGGGGTTTGATGTTTTGTTTGCTCTGATATTTGTTTTGTTTTCCTCCCTTTGCCCAGCTCTCCTTGCTTATCTTTCATAATTTCTCTTTAGCAGCTTTCTTTTTTTTATTTCCTTCTCTTTCTTCTTACTTTCTCCTTCTCTCTATCTTACAGGTATACACTAAAAGTAGAAGCCCCAGTTGGAAGATTATCAGTGAAGAACAGAGTTTTTAGGTCCTAGCAGAAACTTCATCACATTGAAAAAAAAAAAAGTGAAGATTGCAGTTTGCAGGATCTTGTGAAACCCTGAGAGTGTGAAAAGTATTTGCATTTGCTCTCTGACTTTCACTGGGTCTCCTAACCTGCACTCTGAGGGCTTCCACTCTATTTTAAGCCTGCTGTATCAGTTTTGTGTAAATGGTAATAAATGAAAGTAGCCACGCTGTTGTTGGTATGTTACAACATCAGCAAACCTTGAATGACTATTTTGACATAGACATCTCTTATAAATTTCTATTTATTTAAGTTTAATTGTGGAAAAACAAACCCTCCAAACAAACAACAAACAGACAAAAAATCCTCCCAGTGTCCCCCCATTATTTTTAACACACATATTAAACTATGATTGTAATAATACTCTTTGCCAGTACTGAGACAAATGTAAAATATTTATTCAGTGGAATTTTCTGGGTATAGCTATCTTAATCAACAGTGCAAAATTCTCTTTGCCCAAGCAATTAATATTTTTGATGGGCAAGTAAAATATGTGGGGTTTTTTTCCAGTTTATACATCCTCCTCATGGTAAATAATGCCAAATAGATTTAGTATCTGGACAGACAAATTTTTCATTATCATTTGGATGCCTGATTTAAAATATATTACTTTGAGAAATACAGCATTGAGATTTTAACCAGCCATATTGTGCTACAGCTTATTGTTCTGTTGCAGGGATAATGTATTAATGTTTATTGAGTTCTTTATAAATTTATATACATTATATATAGCCATAGTTTCCTTTGTGATCCTCTTTTTTATTAAGCTGATAATTTATAAAGATGTGAATTTTAAAACTCCTGGTCATTAAGTAGCATGTTGCAGTTTGGGAAATATTTTTTTGTTTTGTTTTTAAGCTTAACATTTTTTACTGTCCTTTCTGTATTTTCCCATGAGATTAAGGTCGTATTTTTTATGCATGTTGAAAAATATTCACTTATCAGTATGGGTGCAACTGTAAACAAGTGATAAAGTGACAACATTTACAACAGCAAAACTGACAGCATTTGCTTTAATTTTCTGCCATTTTTGTAATTATATCAATCAAGACCAAAACTAAAATGATATTTTAGCATGCTGTAAGAAATGAGGAATTCAGATCTTAAAAGACCATTACAATTAGCTTTGAAACATTCACCATTTTAACATAATTGTTTCATATAGCTTATACGTCTTCATTTACAGGCAAATATTCTGTTGATCTTTTATAAACAAAGTAGCACCCATCTGCTTCTTGAGACACTCCTGGCGCCTATTCATTGCAAAAATAATACATGTCCTAATGACTTCCACATATTTTGAAATCTCCCTTTTGAAATTGGTCTTGGCAGATTATTTGCAGGTACTTGAGTTGCATCTGTTTGCAATTTTGCAAATGCGGAAGACTTTAATGTTGAGCACTGCAAGAGGGCTATTTTAATCCTCAGATAACATAGGCTGTCATCAAAAGCTACATTTATCTTTTCGAAGGTGGGGCAAATGTTTAATGTTAAAAGACAGTAAAAGGTCAAGGTCAAGGCTGAGGTCTGAATATTTTCCTTTCATAAAATTGTGTCTTTTGTCATTTACTTCTTGCATTTTTTTCATTTAAGTTTCAGCTTAGCTTCCCATTGCCAAGAGGATGTTTTGCTGATAAAAATGAAAGATCAGGAAGAGAGTAAATCTGAAATAATTGTGAACTTCGGTCTGTTGTACTTATTATTACCATGTGGTTAGCAGCTGACCAACTTAAGCCGTTTTTATTTACACTACAAAACTGAGCAGCATTGTCCTAGGAAAGTACAACTTTTCTTTTATTTAACCACTAGACTATGTTAAAATGGAGTTCAGGGTCTCCCTTCATCTCACAGAAGCAAGGAGGTAAGGTTGAAATGACATCCTTAATGTACCTCATTGGGCCTTGTTATTGCAGCACATATGGTACACTATGAAGGATTACCAATTGTTAGAGGACCCCTGCAAGAGTTGGGCACGGTGGGGGTGAGTTAAGGATGACATTTCAGCTTTAATTCTCCTCTCGTTGTCCCTATTACCTTTTTAATGTTAACATTTCTTTGTTTATTTTTGAGACTAAATTTTGCCTCCTGAACATTAAAATGCCTCTTCCTGCTTGAAAAGGGGTTGGTGTTTTAATACAGAAGGAATTGGAGACCAAAAGCTTTTAGAAATGGTTATTTCAAGTTCATGTTGTTGTGCAGTGAGAATAGCTGGAAACCCGAAAATGTGCCAAGGTTTTAAACACCATGAGGTTTAGTGTGAAAAAGGACTGAGTGAATATTTCGTGCAATACACATTATTTTCATGTTTCGTGATTAGGTCTTTGGCTAGAAGAGAAGCGTGTGCTTATCTGTGAACTTTCACTCAAGTGCCCTAAAGTTTGCTGCACCTACAAAGTTTAACAAAATGACTGTGAAACAGTTGCTTAAGGTGGTTTCCTACTGAGAAGCAGCCACCTCTAAGGTGGAACAATAGAGCTATTTTTACATCTTGTAGCAGAACAGGACAGGAATTAATACATCCACCAGATAAAATTGCTGTGAGAGCTGAGGTGGTGGGATGGTAGCATTTAAGATAGCATTTGACCAGGGGTTACGACTTCAAAAGTGTCTCAGGGAACTACATGCCTGTGGCTTATATCTTCTGAAGTGTGTGGCCTTTTGGGTTTTGAGGTGCTTGAGCTACATTTTAGTGGGATTTAGGTGCCTGAATAAGGGTCAAGGGCTTGCATGGCTTTGGGCTTCTGGCCCTGCGTTCAGTTTTCAAAAGCCCATTATGCACATCCCTTAAAATGTTTCCCAGGGTGGTAAATTTAATACAATCAAAGCTCTGTGCACTACTGTCAGATGTTTACTATGGCCAACCAGAATTCTGCTTTTCAGAATTAAATGAAAATTCAGTTTATAGATGCCTGGTTTCTCTCTATTATCTTGGCACACTGATTCGGTGCTGTCTTGTAGGATGTAGTGCCACCTCCTCTATCAGCATGCTGCCTCCTCATTATCATTTAATTATTTATTGTTTCTATTGCAGAACACTTGGGCCTACTCAGGGAACAGCTGTCTGTGCTGGGGTGGAGCTGAGTATTTGGGGAATGAGTAAGTAGACGTAGTTGCAGTAGCAGTCAGGATGGAGAAGTTGAAGAGTCTTCTGTTTAGAAAGAAGAGATTGTTTCTTAAACTGGGGTCATGGGTAAAAGCAGCAGGTTTGGGAGTTACTTGAAATCTTTGAGACAGAGAATAAGGACTGACATTGAAGGAAGTAAGGAAATGGCATTGCATATGAACAGTGACAAAGAAGGGAATGGTATCAGACTGAAAGGAAAGATACATAGTTCCACTTTATCCATTCAAGTTTAAATTAACAATATAATTGGAAGAGGTGGTCTCAGGTGCAGGCAGGTGTGCAAAGCTCAGATGGCGACAGGTGTAGGAGGTAGATGTGGGTATTAGTGACATAAACTTGGAAGAAGGCACATGGGCAAAAAAGAAATGGCCCAGTCAGAAAGCAGGGAAGGAGAGAAGGGTAAAACATCGTTGTGTGGGACTCCACAGAAAATTAGAGATGGTAGAAGAGTGTTGTAGCAAATGAGATAAGGAACAACTTAGCAACAAGAATGGTAAAAATATAGATTCTTGGAGCAATCAAGTGATCTTGGCTGCTCTCCTGCTTAGGCACTGGCATGGATACATTTGTTAGATCTGGTGGGATGGCAGCACAAAGTGGTTATCTAGTTGGGAGCAATTGTCATATTATTGTTCATATGCTCTGAAAAATGTATTTAGCGGTTGCTGCAGCCAATTTTCAAATGCCAACTTAGCCATTATCCTCACTTTTTATGGCTCAAAATATGAGTCCACATTATGGATTTGTGTTTTGAAAACCAGCAACCTAACACTAAATTTTTATGGACTTCTACAGCCCAATGTGTGCTGATAGCCATATTAGATGTTTTTATATCAAAATTGTCTTATCCTTATCTTGCCTATAATCTTTTCTCTAATCAGTTCCCTCTTGTTTTCTCAGCTAAAAGAATCTATATAATCCTTTTTTGGGGATATGCAAGAGAGGTTATTCGAAGTTACTGGTCCTTATTCAGTGCTCTTTAAGCAGGTTTGTGCTGCCTGCTCTGCTCAGCCATTCCTGTGGGCAGGAAGATACTACCTATCTCTGCAATCTCTCAGACACACTCTTTGGTGGACATTTAGAGCAGGGTGATGCTCTGCTGCAAATTTCTGAGGCCATGTGAATGTGTAGGAGAGATAGGGTTGCTGTAATGAGCTTCACTTCCTTTTGCTATTGTACAAACTGAGTATCTCTAACAATTCTGCTTAACAAACAAGTCCTGTTCTCTTGCTTCCCAATTTTTATTGTCTTTAGAGGCATATTGATGTTCACCTGCCCAGATATCTTTACAGCTACTAATGAAAAAATACCTACATTAACAACATAGACACAAGTGCACCTTGGGATGAATGTATTATTTATAAAGACTTACCATCACACCCCTCACAGTTACATTTTATGCTGCTTGTGGGTGTACTCCTGTGTCTTGTTGGCAATGCAATTAGTTGCACTGTGGGAGATTCCCAGGTTCAAAGCCAGGCATGTAAAATCTATTTCACCCCTTTTTAATATGTGGGTCTTTTTGTAAACGAAAAGAAAAACCCAAAATCGTGGCACCCCTTCACAAACAAAGCAGAATAACACTATTTGTGAAAATCCTTACAAAGTCAGATCCAGCCTCTGCTGCTGCTTTTTATACATTACAGCTCAGCATAGTTGTACTAGACCAGTACTGCTCTGCAGGTGGAAGTGTGAGGGCCATTGAACACTTTAAGTTTTTCCAGTGGATCACAATTACAGAAACATCTGTGCTAAATAACTTTGTGCAGATGCACTGTGAAAATTCAGTGTTCAATAGCCCTCAACATTTCTAATTTCTTACTTGTGGTGGTGTAGTTTAGAAGTTGCACATTGGGTTGCAGTATAAAGCATATTGGAAACATTTGTGAAAGGCCTTTTCAGAATGCTTATGCTGCAGTGAAAGTGCTCCCAAGCGCTTTTGTTTCTTTATTTAGACTTATTCCATTTGAAAATGGACAAAATGCATGCTAAGGATACTGTTGATATAATGCTGCGTGAGAGGGCAGTGGTCTGTGATGTTGGTTTGGAAAAAAAACTAAACCGTAATTTTTTGGTAAACTGGGGTCTGGTGGGAAACTTGGAAAAGCTGAATTTCAAAATTTTTATTTAATGCTACAGTGACGTCATGCAATTTGAAAAAGTTGACTGCATATGTTTCCTCAGGAAACGCATTCCCTACCTCCATTCTCTTTCCTCTAGGTGCTCTATGTTAGAACAGCAGGAATGAACTAAAATATTGAGGAATCCAGGAGTAATTCTGTGAAAACTTTGGATGGTTCCAAGATTAACTTCCATAAAACAATTAGAAGGTCTAAATGCAGGTGGTGTTTTGGTACTTCTTTTTAAGAGGTTGACACAATCTTTAACACGATCTATGGAAATGCCTTAAACAGGACTTGATTTCAGATTCAGTGACGTCTGCAACACAGGAATGATTTGCTGGAATCTTCTTCTATGAGACACCCACTGAGGGACTTCTCATACTTTTCTCCTTCATCAGGGTATCTATGAAATTGTCTGGACTGGAGTTAACTATGTATTTCAAATTTAAGCCCAGTCTGTTGGGATAGGCAGCAAAGGGACAAGTCATGTGCTACAAGTAGCGTGATATTTATCCTCTGTTCCTCATAGGCTGAGCTTATCCTGTATCGTGGCAGTCAGCCCAGCTCAGCAAAAGCCATTTCCACTTCATTTCTCAATGTCTGATTTTGCTTCCATTGAAGTCAATGGCAAAACTCCCACTGTCTTCAAGTGCATAGGGATCAGATATTCAGAGAGGTTGGCTACATTTTTTGTGCTTTCATCTACTTGGAAGTCAAATTTTGCACTTAACTTCTTTTGGTCTCTTGGAGAACTCAGGCTTTACTTATTTTGTCCCAACTATTTCTGTAGCCTGATGTTACACATTTCTGTGATTTTATTGGTTGGGTGGAACTTGCTATTTCTATTTTATGTATTGGTGCACAGAATAGTTTTACTTCAATGAAAGACTAGAAATTTGTTTCCCTGTGATCAGATTTTGTTGCCGTGCTTTAAATCACTGCAACCCTTCCGTGGACTTAGGCTCTTGTTAACAAAGGTCATAATGACTGGCCATACATAATTATTTGTCTTAATGAAATACTTGGCTGCATTTATGGTCCATTCAGAAACAAGTATGAGTCTGATAGAGACAAATATGTTTTTCAGTGTGGATTTACATACATTTATGGATTAGAATCAGGCATTCCTCCTTTTATAGTCAGTGTAGGTTTAACTAGGTTAAAAGGTTTTCCTGAATATTCATCCAGACATTTCTTTTGAAATAAGCTTCTGGTTTAAGTTTTGCACAAATTAAAAAGTACATAAAAACTGGAGGAGGAGAAGAGAAGTGAGTTGAAAAGAAATGAAAAACTAAGTATATTTAAGTTTTAGGGCTTACAAACTCCCAGATTTCAGAGCTTTGTGAAATTAAAGGGTTAGCTATGAATAACCACAATCAAATCTTTTCTTTTGTCCATATTTAATTCAAATGAGATTGCTCCATATTGACTTCTAATGCTAAAAGGCCACCCATCATGGAATCCCTGCAGCCAATGAAGCAAGCAAGTGAATGCTTTCTTAAATGATGCTAATCAGTCCAGAGAGGCCTGCCCTCTATCCCCATCAGTATTCTGTAATTCAGATGTGCTGATAACCTGAAATTGAATGTGTCAGTATGCAGACATGTGAAGAAAAAAGGAAAGTAAAAGGCAAAAGAGGCAGCTATAGAGACAATGCCTGTTTGATTTTTTTTTTCTTCTTTAAAGGGAAGAATAAAAGGAATAGTTAGTAGTTGTTCTCCAATGCGTACTGAGTGCTATACAAGAACATACAGAAAATTCATAAATAGCCTAGACAGCCAATTTCCAGATGGAGAGAAAACTAAAAAAAAAGTAAGCAAAACAAACAAAAACTGCCAACAAACCATAGATCACAAAATAAAATGTATTTTAGAAAGATAATGCCAACTGGTTAAAGTGTTTCTGTGTACCTAAAAAGGTTCCAATCTGAATGCTTTAAAAAGGGGGCTCTCTAACCCTTGCAGTATCCAGCAGAGTCAGTTGCTATGTCGTTTCTGCATCTTGATTTTTCCCAAAATTTAGATTTCAGCTGTTTTATATCACATCTGGTTTAAATTTTGAACAGACACTTTCATGTCAGATGCAGATTTTCTTCCAAAAATTGACATATATTTGCTATTGTATTAGACAGTTTTGTATCAAAAAAATAGATNTTTTTTTTTTTTATGCTTCCTTCAAGATAATAATTATCTAGGTTTCTGAAATAATCCTCGCAGAAACTTTGGGTCTCCTTCGGGCCTGTTGTGCATGTGTAAGCAGAAGCATACATCTGAAGGCAGAACTGGGTCCTTTGTTCTTCAAATGTTCTGCTGCTTCTCACAGTGTGTGTTGAAGATGCTGCTTCAATTTGGATTTGACCCTTTGGACTTGTACTCACGTTCTGCCTTATATTTTACAAGAAGAAGCATTGCAATATATGTTCTTATTACATATAAATGTATAATGTAAAAAGTCTATGTCATGTAAAAAGTCTATGTCATGTATGTTTTTTATTATGTTAGCAGTGGAAGATCTTTTTTCCACTGACAGCTTCTATCACAAATTTATCAGAGAGAGGAATAATACTAGTGGTAGTGCACAGTTGAAAATTGGGGCACGGAGAGAAGATGTGTTAACTAATTTATACTGATATAGTTTGCTTATAGGAGTTGAAATGGGTGATGCTGCTGAAAGCCATTTAGTTTTTCTCGTCAACGGGTTGCAAAAGAGGCAAGTGTTGGCATCCCCATTAACAATGGGGAAATGGGGACATGGGGAACGATGTGGGACAGTCCAAGTTAGTGAGTAGGTCAGCCGGCAAACCTGGGAGATGAGATGTCTCTTGAGCACAGCCCGATGTAGCAGTTGGTGCTGTCAGCCCTCGGTGCTCTCCCGGCGCCCGGGAGTGTCCGTGGCGGTGCCTTCGCCAGGGGTGTGTGCAGCACTGTGCTGTGCCTGCGGGATGCTCCGCTGCCGCGCGTTTACCTGGCCTGCGGGCAAACGAGCTGCTGACTGTGGTGGCCGTGACTCAAAACTTAGCACTGAGGAAACCAATGAAAAAGGAACAGTTCCCATCTTGAATGTTGTGTTTAATTTGTCACTCTGTCTGCAGTTATGGGGCACCTGCAGACGTCGTTGTAGGCACAATTGTTTGAGGTTACTATGGAACAATCACATTCTCTGTTGGAAAAGATGGTTCTTTTTCAATTCTAGTTAAAGGTTGGTCTGCTTTCCAGGTCTGACTGACAGTATTTTAAAGGTTTTGGTAACTGCTTTAGCCTCCAGAGGACTCTGGTGTGCACTTTTGTGTTCCTCAGTGCCCCCTCCCCGCTGCCCAGCAGGTTTGGAGCAGGAGTGGACGGAGGCTTTCATGGCTGACCAGTTCTGCTCACAAAACCGAGCTGGGAACAGGGCACCAGATTCCTCACAGCTGGTGGGCAGGTTCACGTTGACTTGCATGTGGATGGCCTAATGCTCCCGCCATTAGCCTGATTTTCAGAGTGCTGAGAACTGCAGCTTCTGTTAATCAGTGGGATCTAAGTGTAATTAGCGTTTACTAAGGGACCACTCGGATGCCCTGCTGCCATGGCTTTCCAAGTCTGTTGATGGAATGGAAAGAGACCAAGAACTGAACCCTGTTCTTTGGTCCCCTGTCTGTCACTAGGAGATTAGAGGCTAGCCTGAACAGGATGGAAATGACATCCTGAATTTTAATTATTTATCTGTGCACTTTTTTATATCTTCTCATTGCTTGGATATTTCATCTTATCTTAAAAATATTTATTTGAAATTGTCAGTGATCAAAGGCTGGGAAACAAAACCGAGCTGGATATGATTTTTTTTTTTTCTTTTGGAGGAAATTGGAGTGTCAGGATAATTCTAGTGTATGCAAACTTTACAAGACGAAGCCAATCCAAATGTTACATCCTTAAGCTTCGTAGTAGAAGATTAAAACTAACATGTATGTATAAGATCAATTATAAATACCATGAGAATTCAAAGATAACTGGTATATCTTGTTTTTAATTCAAATTAAGTGATTTTTACTTGATCATTTTATACACACACATGCATGCACTCCCTCACAAACACACGTCTGTGTACTGAATTGATAAAGAAAGAACTCTGGTTAAATAATCCACTTTTGTCTGACAACGGAATCAGTTATAGAGGTGCAAATATGCAGAAAGCTATTTGGAAATGCATCCTCGTAGTTGTCAGGTTTTATTATGCAGGAAGGTGTCATGTTTGTTACGAAGCTGAGTGCAGATGGCAGAGTGGAAGAAATGGATCACTAATTTTAACAATGATTAATGAACAGAGATAGAAAATGAATTACATTGGACTATCGGAGGCAAGAAATATTTTTGAGAAAATTTTGACTCATCTGCTGTGCTGTTCTCTGTAAATTATTTTCTGAAATTCTATATGTTGTCAACAGTTGACTGCATTTTCCATTACTGTCTATTTCTCCTCTTAAGTACTTTTGTGTTATTAGAGATACATAATTTAAAAATACCAATACATTCCTGATTACTTAGAGAAAGTATATGTAACAGTATGAATGTTCCAAAGGCTCTGGCCACGAATGTCCTGTTTTATAATACTTTCTAATACTTCACCCCATTATTGCTATATTAGAAATATTTTGTGACATTTTATCCCCTTATTAATAAAAGGAGGTGGTTGGGATGAGGAGTCCTTCTGTGTTCCTTATAAAAATAAGGAAAAAATGTAGATGCAAAGTTAACAATAAAACGCAGCCAAGTGGGTTAACGTGCTTTTAAGCTTACAGTGCTGATTCTACCATTTGTGATTTCACAGTCTAACTGGGAAAAACATACACACAGCTGCTTTTTAAATTGCTACCACCCACGTGCTCCCCTCCTTCACTATAAACTCTGCTGGCGCATATGTACTCCCCGCACTTACCCACGCGCTCAGTGGCCAGTCTCGCACATCCCGGGCTGCAGGGGGAGAACGGAAGTTGCCACTAAGTTATAATTTGTTGTTTATCCTTGTTTTACAACCTGCTGAGATGTGCAGCCTCCCCAGCTAACCAGAGCCTCTTGCCGTTTGGATTCGAGGGCTGTGTGGGTCTCGCCCGTCCTCAAAGGAGGATTAGTTCTGCTTGGAAAGAGCTGTGTCCTCACCCCCTCTTCCTTCCAGTATTAAAATATATATTAAATAGAAGAGAAAAGCAGGGACTGAAACAGAATTAAATGTTTCCATTGTCGATTATGTAGAGGTTCAGAAGTTGAGGTAAAACAGGGTCAAAGGCTGGCTGGGTCTTCAGCAGTGCTGTGAGGTGTTTGCAGGGGGAAGAAGGGAGCAGAAGGGGTCTGACGGGTGGGATGCCTCATGCCTGTGTTGCTGCTGTCT
Source organism: Daphoenositta chrysoptera (assembly GCA_013397915.1). Lineage (NCBI taxonomy): Eukaryota > Metazoa > Chordata > Aves > Passeriformes > Daphoenositta > Daphoenositta chrysoptera. The sequence continues at coordinate 648,534 of VZRO01005359.1, read as the reverse complement.
GGGAGGCATGCAGATGAACTGTGTTAGAAGTGAGAGGAACCCAGGGTAATCAGGAAAGCAGTGTCTTGGTGTTTTTTGAAAGCTCCTTGGTATGTGTACATAAAATCCCAGGACGATTTCACATCCTGGATCCCTTTTCATTGTGCTCATCTCTTCTCTGGTCTCCAGGGCTGGACAGTCTCCTGTGGTCTAGTTGTGGTTATTGGAAGGTAGATGGCTATGTTTTTTCTGTGTCTCTAGGGTGTTTGTTGTGTTATTTTGGTGATCATCATGCTGGTAAGCTTTGGCAATTCATTGGATGATGGTTTAATTGCATTGCTACTACCTGACACTACACACGAAGCAAAGCTTAGACCTCTGTAACAGGTTTTGTTCCAGGCAGGAAAGTGCCCCTCTTTACATTTCATCTGAATTTGACCTGTCACTTCTCATTAACCATGTGTGGTAGGTGACTAAACTTCAGTCCACTGCCGAGACCTCCTCCTGTTTGATGCTTTATGTTAACATGGTCGTCTGTACTTTCTGCTGTTTAAGGACCTGATCCTTTTACTTGTGTGAAGAGCTCATTCAAGAAATCTCATTGATTTCAGGAAGACTGTTTGTGTGCAAAAGAAGTGCTTGGCAGGATTTAGTCTCAGGCAAGCAGCTTTATTGCTAGAGTATCCTCTTCTCTGTATGCAAAATGATATCCTAAAGATTGCTTGCTGTTGTGTAAAAGAAAACAATAACTCTTGGGGTAGGTGTAAAATTATTCAATAAATTTGTACACTTTCCTCATAAATGATCTCTTTTCTGCAACATCGGGCTATGGTAGGAGATGTATCTTCCCAAAGAGAGATGTTGGGCTAGCAAGGAAATGGCAATTCCATGTCCATTGCCTCTTTTACAGGCATCAGGCTCAATCCTGCTGCTGCTAAGTGTATGGCACTTGTGATTTTTAACCTTAGAAAGCTGCAGGAGAAGTGTGGTTTGGGAACTTCAGACTCAAGTTTCCAGGAGCTTTAGTCATAAATACAGGTCTATAAGATACTCATGAATGATTAACTCTATCTAAATTGTGCTTACACTTGCAGAAATACCTGAAAAATGCACTGCTCTTGAAAATAGATCAGGGGACATTTCCCTATAGTATTTTGGGTTGTGGAATACATAAAGTTACCTGGAGTAATTTGAACTTTTATCATTGGTTTGCATCTGTGCTCAAGATTTGTCATTTCTTCCATATTCTGTTTCAAGATGTGCCTTAATCTTGCTAGAAAGTGGTAGAGAAAATTTAAAGTGACTTTATGAATGACTCTAACTCTGGCATTTTGCATGTAATTATGGTCCTGATGGGAACATACTTTAGAAAAACAACTACTGGAACAATACAAGTCCTGCTCAGGTTACGTAGCATATGCTAAACACTGCGAAAACATACCCTGTGCTTTAGTGAACAAGGTAGAAATGCTCCTGGGAGCCAATTTAGAATGTGACTTAAGGCATGCGTGGCTTTTTGTCTGCGTTTCTTTTGGCAAACAGGTGAAACAGCAATGGTGGTTTGGAATCCCTGGTAATCTCCTTGGATTGCTGTGCCCAGACCTTCGTGAGGATGGGCAGTTGTCAGCTTTGGACCTTGCCTTTGTTTTGGAAAATTATTTGCTCTCCTGCTTCTTTTTGTCTTTGCATGGCAGAGCTGAGTGTGGGATGTGGAACTTGGACAGAGGGACAAGAGAAATAATGAGGCTTTGACAAGCCACTGCTTTCACTACAGCAGTGCAATTTTCCACCTTGGTCATAAACAGTTAAAATGTCTTTTTTTCTGTGTGTGTGTATAGGATCAATATATATGCAGTGAAGTGGCTGTGATCAATGTGCTGATTTAGGTTTTCAAAATTTCCTGTTTGATACTATAGTTCTACTTGAATATGTTACTATATATATATATAAAGGCATGGTTTTGTACTTCTTGAGACATGTTATTTAGCTGAATGTTGATAACACTGTAGACATGAGGGTATGGGTGTGAATAAAAATCCCCTGTGGTCTTTCTTAGACCTCAAGTGGCTCGTCTTAATTTCTTATGGCATCTTATTAGTTGAAGCTAATGCAAGTAACCTTAACTAAATTTTGCTTCACTGTTATATAAAAAGCAGGCAGCACAATGAAAAAACCATGTTTTTAAAGCATTAGTTTTCTTGGTGTGACAGCTTATGTGCATAAACAATTGCAAAATATTTGTGAGACCGACATCTTGGTTATCACCATTATCTTGGCTTAACTTGAAATTCTGGGGAAGAAGAGTTGGGTTTGCATTGACATTGATATTTTCCACTTGAGTGCTCCTGTCCTTATGTTCTTCAGGGAATGTGCAATACTGTATGTTTTAGAACACTTAATACATTTATGGAATATATACATGCAAACTAAGGTGTATCTATAGATGTTTGAAATATAAAATATTAATACTAACATGAGCTATACCATGATCTAGAGGCTATCTAGGAGGCCTGTCATACTTCTATTACTTCAGGTAAATAACTGATTGACCTTTGTGGTGTGCTGATACTTCACTAATCAGAACCTGAAATCTGTATAACAACACTTCATTTACTTGATAGACAAAAGAACAATTGCACTTGAAGTAATGTGATTTCTAAATAGACACTGGCTGTCAAAAATAAATGCATTAGAAGTAAAATGTAGCTCAAGGAGACAATTAGCAAACAGAGGTGACACTGTAAACAGGTGCACCCATTATTCCCAAAGCTTGTGGCAATATATTCACATCTTTTAGACTGATGGAAGATCATGTGACAGTTTGGTGAATTATCTATCTGTATCATCTGACTGATGAAGCCTGCTGCAGTTGCAGATCATTTAAAAATGCATCTCACAAATTACATGGTAGCTGGGAAAAAATGCAGGTTTTTCTGAACAATGCTTTTCTAAAGCTATGTGCTGGAATACCTAATTTTTCTTTGAAAGGATGTAGACCATTTCATTATGCTATGTATACAGTCAGTTAAGGTTGTGCAAATTCATTACAATGTTTGTTAATCTATAAAACATTTTCTATTCCAGTTTTAGTGACATTGAATATTTTTTTATGTGCTATTTCAGAAACATTTTTTCCTATGAGCTGAAAGGGAATAACACATTTTTATATAGACTTCTTAAATCGCTACTTATCAAGGAAGATTTGAGATGAGAACATTTGACCTACATCTTTTTGTGGGTTATTGGATTTTTTTTTCTACATAGAAAATGTAAAACAAACAAGAAAGAATCTATAAACAAATTCCCTCCTTCTTTTTCTACTAGACTGTGATGAGAGCAGTAACACTTATGAAATGTCCTCTTATGTGATGTGGTGAAAACTGCTTCAGATGGTGTTTTGTAATTTGATGCACTAACAAGATAGTTAGGAATGAAAAATGCATTTTCCTTAGCTATCATTCCATAATTTATATTTTCTTCTCTTTAAAACTTTGAATTGATGATTGTTTTCTAGAAGTAGAATTGAGTTGTGTAAGAGTGGATAGTTGTTTCTGGTAACAATTAGGCTCCAACACCTTAACAACTCTTCTAGACTCCCGCACTCCCTTTACACCTGATGATATTATTGTATGGGGTTTTTTGTTTGTTTGTTTTGGTTTTTTTTTTAATTGGTACAAATTTTGATTATGATTATAATTTGGGACACTTCCAGGGGACTAAAGACACAATAAAACGGCCTTTTGTCTTTTGGCACATACCTATTCCCAAAAGAGGTGCTTTTGAGATGCTCCAGGATTGGAGATTTTGATTTTCCCCTTACTGTTGCATACCAAAATCCTGCAGGTAACACCTATCCCTAAATGAGCACAAGTGAAAAAAAATTTTAAATCTTTTCAGCAGTTAAAAGGTAGTGGGTTTAGGCCTGCAAACCCTTTAACTTTTGTTATTAATTTCACATAAAAGCCATAGAAGTGCAGAGGTGAGCTGAAGTGAAATAGTCCTGCAGATCTTAGGAAGACTCTGGAAGAATCTAAGTTTGTTCATTTTGAGGGTTCTCACATAACTGTTTTCTATTAACTGGCTGGAGAACTGGCCCACGGAACATTTTGAGGCTGGGTTGCTCCTGCAGGCTTGTCCTGCCCTGGGTCTTTGTGTACATGTTAGTAAAAAGATTCTGCTCTACCTGTTTGGAAGTGTCTTTCAGATGTCAATCCTCTTGAAATAATGCATTTATCGGGAATGGAGTGATCTGTCTTGAAGGCTTTTGGAGGGCCTGGTTTTGGTGGGGGGGCTGCCCTTAGTAGCCCCTCTTAGGCTTGACCAAAAGGGCTTGTCCTGCATGTTAGGGAAGGATTCAGGGGAGGGATGAAGGGCAGGTGAGATGGGCCTGTACTGCCCTTCTCTGGCACTGCTGCCCGGACACAGCTGCTGTATTCCTCTGCAGCATCTGGACAGCAGAAGAAAATAATTGTGGCCTTCGTCAGCATTGATATGTCAATGATTGTTGTGGATTTGTGAGGGGCATACTTCTGCTTTTTTTGTTGTGTTGTATTTGTAGCTTTTTACTGGTTCCTCTGTCATCTTTGGTCTGCGTCTGCAAGCTA
>VZRO01005359.1:613951-638951 GCA_013397915.1 Daphoenositta chrysoptera | reverse complement strand
GTCAAATGTGTTAGAATAATATTAGCACAGGTAAGTAAAATACCTTTTTATAAGGCTTTAAATCATTTCTGTTACAGTTTAATGTGTAAAGCTACAGATTTTCCCAATTTGTTCGTAAGGTTATGTATCACAGACCTTAAATCATTTAAGGTTTTAAACCTGAGGGGTTCACTCTCAGTCATGAACTGGGAAGCAGATTGCAAGAGACATTGACATGCTGATCAATGACATGAAGCCTCCAAACAAATCAGTACAGGACTTTAAGAGATGAAGCCTTACTGTGTTCTGTCTGTCATCAGAATTTATAAAGCATCTTAGTGAAAGCCCCTTGAGAATCATTCCTAGAATTTTGCAAGTCATGAGCGTGTATGTAAAAGCTGAATTTTTTTTAAACACAAGTAGCCTTGTAATAGCATAGCAAAAATGTGGTCTATGATGTTGGTGTAGGAGTACTAAGAACCTGTTTAGTGAGATAACATCTTTTAGAAACCTAACAGTTTATTATCTTTGTTTCTTGGCTTTCTTACACTGAATGAGCTGCAAGTGAACACTAGAAAGGTATATCTTTGAGGTTTTAAGACATCAACAACAGCAGAAATTCCAGACTAACAAGCTGTCACTGTTTTTAGATACTGTGCAACTGAAAATGTTGGATGGGACCTGTGTTTATCTGCAGCAGTCCAGGAATTTGCTGTTCCTATGTGTTCAAATATAGTAACTGAAATTCACTTATTTAAATTCGAAAATGGTATGGGCCTTCATAAATGGGATCTGAATTGTATCTAGATACAATTTCACGTTTAGGAAGACCAAATCTGATGACAGGGGTTTTCTTTAACAAGTTACAAAAGGTTTTTTATTCTCTATGGTCAGCATTGTAGGTGCTTGGCTTGACTTTCCCATTGGTTTTGTTCTCGTGTAGCTGGGTTTACCCACGGGGTGTGGGGTGCTGGGTTGGAGTAATGCCTTGCATCTGCTCACCACCCATTCAGCTCAACAGGAAAGTGTCTCATGAGAGGACAGGCTTTGCTGTTCAGGGCTTAGCATTCAAATATAAACCCAGAGATAACTGGCAGGTAAAAGAAAACTGGGCATGAGGAGAGAGCAGGGAAGAATGTCTTCCTACACATGAGGAAGAAAGGGGAGGGCAAATAAGGTGACTACTGAAGAATTGTTGGTGGTTTGCTGTGGAGATGTGAGTTACAAAGGAGGGGTTTGAAGCTTTAATTAGAGTAATTCTCTCGTGTCAGAAAAGTTGTATGGCAGAATTATCAGTTGGAAAAGGTTTTGAAGCATGTGGCAAAGACCGGTTCAGGCTGCAAGCGAGGAGGGGAGCAGGGGGATTTGGGAAGCCTCATGGTGAACCATCACAATGGCAGTAAGTAGGCTGTGGTTGGTGTGCTGGAGAACCAAAGCAGAAAAGAGGAGGTGGCTTGGGCAGAGTGGGACACTGCAGTAGGGCCTTGCATTGGATGTAATCTGGACAAGGTGGAGACTGCAGAGATCTTAAAGGATACATGAGAAGTGTTGTGTCAGTATTGCACTAAGGGAGGGCTGTGCTGCTTAGTAGCCAACTTCTGTTTTCAGAATTATATCAGTGTTTTCATCATCAAGAGGAGCCCTCGAAATTGTTGTTTACCCTTCAAGCCAACAAATAGCATTGTGCAGCAGTGTGGTCCTGTCAGTGCTGACCGATTTAAACCAAATGCAGTCAAATGGCCAAGCTCTTAATTACCTAGAAATGAAGGCTGCAATTTTGTCCACACTGACTACCACAGCCTGCCACTGTGGCTCAGAGCAGCCAGTGCTTCTCTGGGCAGTCAGTGTTGGTAAGGTGAAGCCCTGAGGCTGTGGGGCTTGAACTGGGGTTTCAGAGCCCTGCTGTATGAAAGAGTTTGGTTGATGTAGATGTACAAAGTGTATTATTTGGAAGTGACCTTTAATTTCATTTGTTAGACATTCATAGGAATAAACATAGTTAGAATTCTCAGTCATAAATTCTTCAGATTATAGCTTCAGTCAAGTGAACTTTATTTTGCTCTAAGAATGCCCTTTGTTTTTGTTTCTATTTTGCTTACTAATGTAATGGCCCTAAATTCACTACTGACAAATATCTTGGAAGTATTCTGCTTGGCTTTTACTGCTGGCTCTTATCTCTTTTAAGTAGGGTTTATTAGATGAGATCATCTACAAAGGACTTATTTCTGTTATAAAATGGAATTAAAACAAAGTAAAAATACAATTAGTAGCTGTTCTCTTTTTACTCAGTTTGAAAGATTAGAATATCAATGTCAAAGAGAATAACTGGGTTTCTGGAGTATGCTATGCAACTTTTGTTTTATCCTGTTTTGTCCTCTTTTGCTGTACTGTCTAGGGGAAAGGATCAGAAGAATTTCATTCTGTTCCTCATCATTATCTTGAGAGGAGGTTTTCCCTCTCAAAACAATCCAGAACTGAAAGAAGTTTTCAGTTCCAAACACGAAATGACCACCAAACGCGTACATTATGAAAGCTAAAAAATAAAAGGTGTTAATCCCATTAATATTGTAGTTCTTAATGCTCTCTGCTGTCCTGTAGATTGTCTGCTTGAGGTGGCATTGTAATATGTTAATGTAAATGTCTGATTCAAACACTGAGTTTTGACATATTAAATTTCTCACAGGTTTTATTTTTCCAGTTGTGACCTTCAGTTCCTATCCTGTGTCTTTTAAGAATTTCCTCATCCAGGGAACAGATTCGTTGGCTTAAGAATAACTGGTAAGAATACTTACATTGTTCTCGTAACGTTTTCTTCTGCTTATGGATCTGAGTCTCAGTTTGCTTTTCCATATTAAAAAAAAAAAAAGTAAAATGAGGTACCTAAATTAGATTTTAAAATCTGTTCTCACTTTTTTTTACATCTTAAAAATATAATTTCTATGTCTCACAAAACTTTTTATTGTAGTTATTTCAGGTTGTAGTGAGCTACAAATAGATTTTTTTTTCTAGAAAAGTCTGCTTGGTAAAATCATGAGCATTCATCTTTATGCAGTTGATATGTAATAATTGTGTTGGGGATGAATCATCATTTATTACTTTATCATCAGACTGCTGATTTAAAAAAATCCATGACACTCCTGATTAAATTCATTTTAGAATTTTTTGGTTGTTTTTTTTTTTTTTTCCCTCCCGTAAGTTCAATAGAACATCTCATGCATATTATTAAGAACCATATTCTGTCGTATATTAGCATGAGAAGAACACCCATGAAAATCAGTGGGTGGAGGGGTGTACTACATTGTATATGTGATATTCCTCTGAGCTATTCCAGTGCAGTAGAAGAAAAGCTCCTGTAAAGTCTGAGAAATCAGATTGGTGTGGAAATAGGTGTGAAATCAGAATTGGGTTATTTGGCCCTCAGTTTGAAATAAAAGTCTAGCTTCCTAGGAAATAACCAATAATTAATTCCACATTCCACATGCATTAATTGATTCTTAAATCAAAATTTCTGATAGCTTCTGCTCCCAAATCAAATTCTTATGTTATTTCTTTATTATAATTGTTATACTGGGTTGTCCATTCCTTTTTATATCTTGTGAATTAGTAGAAACTCTGTGATTCAGAGGAATTGTGCTGATTTATAGCTGATGTGAGAGGATATCCAGGCATATTAAAGCTTCAGTACTGCAAATGCATAAGCAGGTATTGAATTACTGATGCTAATGGAATTACTCACGTGAGTAAAGTTAAGTAGAGACGTAAGTGTTTTCAGGATTGATGTCTGTACTTATGAATTTATATCATTTAAGAGTATGGCTCACAATTTTTAAAACTTACTAATTGAATGTGAGCTACTGGATTTTATTCTAGACAATTGACTTGAAAAGAATTACAGTGACTTGATTCTAGAATAATTCCATCAGTTTCAGAGAAGATATTTGCATTTTTTAATGCTGTAAATAAGGATGTAGTTTGACCAATTCACTCCACTGATCCCCACTAATATCAGGAAATACTTGCCAGAGTAAAGGAGGAGCACAGGACCGGTCAATTAGTGATACAAATGGTTTCAATCAAATGGTTAAATAGCTCAGCAACGACGTGGTTCGTTTTGTAATAGCATTTGGAATCCAAATAAAACCATCTGAGGGATGTGCTGTTTGTTGTGACGTTAATGCACAAAACAGAAAACTCTCAACATATCTTGAATTTCAGGGGGGTGTTATGAAGACATTATATCCTTAAAAAAAATAAAAGAAAAAATTCCAAGCCCACAAACTTAAAATACACATGCAGAAGCTCATACTCTATTCTAATTAACAAAGCTTACCTTTCTCTTGACCATAGAGGTCATCATGTAAACTATTTAAATTGATAGTAATATTATGCAGCACGAAATTAATTTTACATTGTATACAGTTTTTATTGTGACTTTATCTTGTTTCAAAAGTGCTTACTTTCTGATTTTGTGGATATTACTGACTGGATTACTTTTATTTTGGTTTTTACACAACAGTTATATTAGAAATTTGCTGTTTTATTCTTACCTTCTTAGTAAAAATCCTTTTATCACACAATGGGTAATTTATATCCATTACCAGCCCTTTCAATCCTTTTCAGTGGTGCTGTCAGTGCCTTTGGCACAGTAATGATTAATGTGATCTAATAATAGTGTGCCATTATATTACCTTAGTAAAACATGTACCAACATCCTATTCAGATCTACCAAATTCATAGCTTCCTATAATATTTTTGTTGAAAGACAGGATTACTATTTTTCAAAGCGGAATTTTTTTTTTTGCCTTTAACATATTTAATGAAATTCACAATTCTTTGCCATGGTAATCTTTGTGCATGCATTTGGGCTTGATGGGTGAATTTTATATCATTCTGCATTATTATGATTTGTTAGGCAAATTGTTTGACACGTAAAGAAAGATATGCATTACATTGTTTTGCTTTGTTAAGGGTGCATTTTAAGCATTCGGTACCTTCTGATTATTCTGCTGTATTTATCATAGGGGATATATTTAGATTGTAGTATGCAAGAATAAGTATTTGGGCTAAAATGTGTCTTTTTTCTACATTCTAACCCAGATACTGCAGAAGGCAAGCTCTCTGCTCCTCTGCCCAGCAGAACCAGTTTTGGTTACAGTTGCTTTACTGTGGTGCTTGCTCTTTGGCACTTCCTTGCTTTTTTTTTGCCAGTAGAAATGTGCAGAATGGTGCCCAACTGTGAGCTGGAAACTGGGATCGTGCAGTGCTATGCCTGTGGTTTTCAACCCAAGGTAAATACACCCGACAGCCAAAGCCACACGCATCTGCCCCGTGCTTGAGGTTCCACCAGATATAGCATTGCTTGACCCCAAACTCCAGCTGCCAGGCACTGCCACTTCACCCAAGAGGCAGAGAAACCATCCAGAGGACACATTTTGGTGTGTCACAATACAAAATGCTGGTGCTTGTGGAAGTGCTGGAGTGGTGTGTGTGTGGCTGCCTGCCTTCCAGTCACCCCAGTGAGGCACCGGTGGATGCAGGGGGGGTTTGGTGCCGCTCCTGCGCCGAGCACGGATTCCCCCCGTCCTCGGCAACAGGAGGGGCTGGAGCCACCGCACTTTCCAGTCTGGGGGTCATCTGTTTGATAATGCTCCTAATCAGCGTGGCTGAAGAGTTGGGATAACGCTGCATCCTTGCAAAGCATCTTAAATCTTCATCACCCCAAGATGTCATTATTGCAGTCAGCGAGTCACATACTTAACACTGTCGCAGCAAAATCAAAATGAAACAGCATGTCCACATTTTAACTCTACTTTGTGATGTTTGTTAAATACATACTCTTACTGTTTCATCATATGACAATAAATAATGAATGAGGAAAATATTTTAATCTTGTCAATACTGGGAATGTCTAAAAACAAGCAAAGTGTGTGTATGCATTTATGTGGATTCCTTATTTGATTTAGGCTAAGCGATACAGCTGTAACACGATTTGAAATATGCAATCAATGTAAACGAAGAAAAATATTTTGAATGCAGTATATAAACTGTGTGGTTCTTTAGACATATATTTAGGAAGAGAAAAAAAGATTATGATTGTCATACCATGTAACAATAATACTGCCACTGGAAATATATGCAGCAGCTTTATTTTCTACCACAGTAAAGACAATCTTAAGTCTTGGTCATTTAAATCAAAGACATTCTCATCTCTTCCACATAGCTGATTCTTCATGACATAACAAGAAATGAGGGGGAAAATAAAGCCTGAAATCTTGGTTTAGCATTGTATTCAAGAGGCTTAAAGAAAGTTCCAAAAGATGCTTCCCTGTTTTTAGTAATAAATAGTTATGCACAAAATAGAAAAGCCTTTTACTCTCCAAAATCAGTTTACTAATGGAGATATAATTATTTAAAGCTCTAACTGAGCTGTACCAGCCTTGAATGAGAGATGCCTTAGGTTGGACTGTGTATTGTGCAGATTGCATTATACCTTACTGCTTTATTGCTCCTGCATCCTGCAATTCTACCAGTCAGGGCCAAGCTCAAATGAAAAACGGTGGCTTCCTTTTTTGGGCTAAGAATAGAAAGATCAGTGAAATGTTTCTCTCTCATTTCTTCACATGCAACTCAAAATAGATGTAGCAGACTGCAGAATAGACTTCTCCATGGTCTAAAGCATTTTCAGGGTCTGGTTGGTTGTTTATGATATTGCTTCTTTCAGTGAGAGGTTCTTGTACCAAGTGTGTGAGGCACCAGGTTCCTCAGGGTGGTTTTATGTCTGTTTCGTTGGTAAAGCAGGATTGGAAGTCAGTGAATTGGCCAGCCAGGGATTATTTTATCTGCACATCTGTCCATCTTTATTCAGATGGGACAGAGGCTCTGACGTGTCCTCTCTGGGAGCAGGGCTGGTTAGAGGAGGGAAAGGAGGACCCTGATGCAGCTACACAAGCTGCTGAAGAGCACCATCACAGTTCACTGCCCTTGTTTAAGCTCCTGCTCGTGTTGCTGTACTGTGATCCTTACCACTTGGGTAGGTTAGGAAGTGGCTTCTTTTGTGTGACTATGAAAGAAAGGCCTCCCAGAAAGCAGAGGAAGAAGAATAAAATAAAATTAAAGAATTTTGGCCTAGTCTTGAAAGATGGAAAAGCATTTTTGGCTTTTAAGGCTAATTTTATCTCTTGTGCAGCCATCAAGTCAATGAGTAGAAGTGGCAACTGGCAGTTCTTGGGTTATATTGCTAGCCACTGGATTACTGTGTGACTTTAGTAATGAAACATAAATGTTCTCTCTGTTCCCCAGTGGGCACAATACCATTTACCTGTCTCAAAAATGCTTTGTAATTTAATTAACACTTGGAGTGCTCTTTGAGATCCTTAGATAAAAGCAGGCAAAATGAGTCAATTGTTACAGAAATCCCAATTTATCCCCATTTAAAAAAAATTACACTTTGTCTTGACTTTTTCAAACCTCAGATAATGTTTGATAGGAGTTTTGGGCTTTGTTCTTACTGGTCCTTAGAGTCACTTATTCTTAGTGATTTGCATAGGCACGGTGTAGGTATTACTTTTTTGTTCAACAGAGTATTTTGGTGGATCATAAATTACCAGTCCCTGTGCTGGGAATCTGCTTCTGAGAGAAGCATACATTTTCAAAGGAGAATTTGAGTTGTGCTAGACAAGTTCTGCATTATTCTTCAGGATATATCTTTCATTGTTTGGGGAGAAAGATTTCTTAATTTTTAGTTGTGCACTGGATATAATAGCTTGTTTTTTGTTTCATGAAGTTTTGCTAGTATGTTACTGATAAATTACATGAGTGTAGTATTGTAACTACGGCTCTTCCACAGCCGTGTTTAATTACCACATCCTGTCCTGGCTGCATCACTGACCAGCGACCAAACCAATTCCTGTCTAAATGTACACTCTGATCTGCCTTTGACTGAAATATCTAACTGCATATGACTAAAATATCTAATTGTATATATACTTCTGCTTTGTAAGTCGGCTGAGATGTTCATTTCAGTTGACTTTTGCATCTGCTCTCACCTCCAGTGAGGAAGTTTATTTTTAAGGCAAGCAGAAACACTTGCAGCAGGTGAGCTGCAGCTTCAACCATCCATGCTTTTCATCTTGTATTTGTAACAGCCAGGTCCTTCTCTCAAATCCTAAAGCCCATCTCTTTGCTCCTGGGTACCTAATTCATTCTCACACTTTTTCCTCTGCAGCTTCATGCATTCATGTGGGCTTTGCTACCTACCACTCACTTTTCTTTCCAGAGACTGTGGAAACAGCACACACAGACCTGGTTACAGCTGGGCTCAAAGTAAGGTTCTTGGCAAAAAGTCTGTGTTCATGCATTTTCTCCCTTTTAATCTACTTTCTGCCACTGTCTTACTTTAACTGCTCAAAAGGAGTTTAAACACTCTCGTAGATAAGAAGATAATCTCAACAAGCATCTTACCACTAGCAAAAATGTGGCACACCTGTTTGTACACAGGCTTGATGAAATATCTCAAAGTTATGCTAAGCAAGTCTACCATTCCCTTCTGGTATTTAAAGTGTCATTATCTTGAAGTTCTAAGTTGCACTGTTTGTGTAACAGCACATAATAAAACCTAGAAGCAGTTTATATCTTTCGTATTCTTTCTTCATCTTCTCCAGCAGTTGTTTCAGAAGAACCCTTTTGCTTTTGCTTGATAATTTAAATAGACAGTCTGATGCAGTTGTGACAAACTGAGGGCTGACTCTCAGCTCTCACGGAAATCTGGCAAAACCAGAGTAGCTCAAGTGATCTGCCACTGCTTTTCAAATATTTTAGAGTAATAAAAGCTCCATTTATCAGAAATTGTTAATATTTTTCTGACTCTACATCTGACTATCCTTCTGTATAAATTTTTTTTTTGTTTCACTTTTTAAAGCATATTATGTCACAAAAGAACTGGAGAAAAGGTAAAGATGGAGATGTTTGTGAGATCATACCTCTGCCCAGCTGTAGTGACAGGTAGCAGTGGTGGGAGGAGGTGCAAATGTGCAGTAGCACTGTGGACACTTGTGCACATGTACAGGACTGTCCAGGAGCAGCTTGCTTGAAGAACAGGTGAAAGTGTGCAACTGGAACAGTCAGAAAGCAGAAGCTTCTCTCTTTCTCCCTCATGCCCTTCCCCTGGAATATTACATTTTTACTGGAAGTGGCTGGATAAAAATAGAGCACATCTTAATGCTCTTAATAGATATCCCAAGTGTTGCTTTGAATGGACATTGTCCTGTGAGCTCAACATTGGAGGAAAATTCTTGTGTTCCTTTTCTTTCCTGTGGGTAACTGCACATTGCATAGCTGACCAAATATGCCCAGACTATGGAAAAAGAGAAAATGGCAAGATGACTATTTCCCCAAAACAGTAAACACACATTGCAGCCTGGCTTCTTATTTGAGAATGCAAGATTTTACTTTTTGAATAACTACTGTATTTTAACAATAGGCATCAAGTGGTTGCTATGTGATACACAACAGTGTTTTTCATGAACTTTTGGCTGCTAAATAAGCCCAGCAAATATGGGTTCTTACCCTTTCAGTTTTCTGGGTCAATTCATTTTGCACAAAGGAGAGAATGATAATTTGAGTTGTAGGCAGAGAATGTGTTCTTCACATGGTAGGGAAGATGAAAGCTGTTTTTATTTGATTCCTTTTTAAATTAAAAATTATAATTCTTTATAGAGTTACAAATAATTATCTTATTACTAAAGGCATCCCGTAAGCTTGTTAGAGTCTTTCTTTGTAAAATAATTGCTGATTGTCACTGCAAACTAAAAGTGAGGGAGAATGAGCGGAAACATATAAATATATATGTAACGTGTGTGTGTGGAAGTTATTTTATTTTTTCAAAATGCTATTTGATTACCTCAAAAGTAAAGACTTAGGCAAATGCTTTGTTTGTTAGGCGGTGCTGGCTGGTTATAGACCATATAGAGTTGTTTTCTGAACTGCTCAGCCCTTTCCTGCTTATGGGTCAGAGAGGACAGTGTCTACCAGATTTAGTTGGCTTCCTGATGGGACACCACATTGAGGGTGCTTTTATGTTCTTATCTTCCGTTCTTCTGTTGTTGGAATCCCATGGAGCAGGATTTCTGCAAAGTGTGGATCTAAAATCTGTGTGAGGGCAGGGGCTGGCACTCAGAATAATGGGAGGGGAGGGGGGCAGGTGAGGTGGCAGAGGAGCAGGAACATGTCAACAGCTGCTGGGAACACACAGAGGAGCAGTATTAATGGCACCTTATGTGGAGGGAGAAGGAAGATTCCAGAGACAGGGATAAAGGAGGGTGTTTGGAATAGAGGAGGAAAGGCATTCCAGTTATGCAAGGGAAGGGAGAGAAATGATTTCTGGCTGTGCAAAGGTATATGAGAACATATACCTGTCTAGTTTCTCCGTGAAGTACTCATTTAATGGTAATTAGCTCGGGAATAAGTACACTCACAGGGACCTACTCAGAAAGGCTTTGGCAGAGAAAGAAGGGCTTGGTTTGGAGAAGAGTGAAAATTGGAAGAGTGCTGTTGAGGACAGATCCATCGTGTTCAAGGACAAAGAGGATGGGTGGAAGGTTTATCATGCTCTTCTGTGAGGTGTTTCTAAGCCATGAGCTGTCCTGTCCTGTATCAGATGTGGATGGGCCTTTGTTTAGTCTTGGCCGAATTTAAGGAGCACAGAGTCTGTGTGGCAGATTCACTGAGGCTCTGGAGGGCAGCTGAACCATGGATGTACTGCTGGCCATGGCTGGTGCTAGAATGGATTTGGTTACTTCAAGGAAAATACAGTTATGATTACTCTTCCTTTTGCTGTCTGTGTATGACAGCATCCATCAGTGCTCATCCATCCACTCAAGTGTCACAATGAGACGTGTTTGAAAATGACAAAGATGTACAGATTTCATCTGAGCATTGTGGCTGTTCATTCTCTAAGGCTTTTTTCTTAGCCCCTCACCATTCTGCCAAAACACAGCTCTAGAGCAAGCTCCAGAAAGGCTTCATTCCAAGCCATCTCTTGTCTAATCTGGACATAACTTCAATCAATTCTCACAGTGGCTGTAGTTCTCCATTTGTGTAATTTACATAATTCCATTAGGTTGAATAAATTTACACAAATTTTTACCTTCTTCTGCTGAGGAGGTTTGTGTTGGCTGTTACTGCTTTGGGATTTTTTGAGCGTGGTCAACCTCTTTCTGCATACAATTACTGACAGATATCAGCCAGCAAAGCACCTGTGTTTCACCTTACTTAAAGATTCCCTTATAGAGAAGAATGAAGTACGTTACAATATACCCCAGGTCACTGTGTCCTGACAATGTTCAGAAAATTCTCATCTTACCTCTGCGTTTTCCCAGTTGCCCTTCTCTTAAAAGTACCTAGTGCCTATTTTTGGTTAGGTTCATTCCAAGTCCAATTTTGAGGGAAATACCTTTTCTGTTTGGTCTCAGACACAGCAACACCCCTGCCCCACAGATGATAATAGGGATTGCTTACTCAAATAGAAAGAAAAATTCTTTTGTGAATGACATTTTTATTTTATTTTATTAGATGTTCCATGTAAAACATTTATCATTGGAATAATTTTCCCTCTCAAAGTCATATCAGACACAAAGCTGTCTTCGGGGCTATTTCTTCTAGTTCACTGGACAGCTGTTCTGCCTGAAAAGAAAGAAAAGATCATATATCAATCAAAGACTTCAGGAGAATCCTTATGTTCTTTATCTAATAGGAAAATCCTAACTGCGAGTTCTTGATCTTCTGACTTAGGCTTTTTCAGTTTGAAGAACTGCATTGATATATTTTGCAAGACTATCTGTTGGGTTT
Source organism: Daphoenositta chrysoptera (assembly GCA_013397915.1). Taxonomy (NCBI): domain Eukaryota; kingdom Metazoa; phylum Chordata; class Aves; order Passeriformes; genus Daphoenositta; species Daphoenositta chrysoptera. Next base: position 627,128 of record VZRO01005359.1, on the reverse strand, counting down.
ATTTTTTTTTTAATGTATCTTTTGTGTGTGGTTTTGATGCTTGGAGGGTGTTACAAACTCATCTTCACTGGTGACAGCCACATCATAAGCAAACAGTTTTCTTATCCCTGTGACTCAATTCATCCTCTTCTGAATGTCACTATGGGCAGAAATTAGTGCTACTTAGCAGAAACAAGGTTCTCATCTCTGCTCTGCTGGTGCTGAACTACTGATTTCCAGTGGAAAAAGACTAAAGTATCCCAAGCTGCAGCCTTCTAAACTGGTACAGATGTCTCTATTTACTCATCATTCTGCAGTTCTGTAACTCCATTGCAATGAAATAAATAACAGGGAATAAATTTTTTAAAAAATATTTTTATTGCTAGTTATACGTGTACTCTAGTCTGCCATGCTAATTTAATGAAGATTCAAAATACATTAGAGTTCCTGGTCTTTAGAAAATTGTTCAGAATACTTTATATAATTTACTAACCAATGTGTACACAGTAGCAGAATTGAGGTTAGTGTCTGTCCTTTCATCTGTAAGTGTAGACACAGAATGAACTTGGTTTCTGCCCTTTCAGCCTAGCAGTGATTACCTTCCAGAGTGGAAACCACATCCTCTGGGTGGGGATTCCTGGCCGTGTCATGTTCTGAGCTGAGTGTCAGAGCATGTTTGCATTGCACAGGTACACTGGAACTAGGCTGAAGGCCGACTTGGGGATGCAGGAGCCCAAGGCAACTATTAACCAAACTTGGAGATTTTTGCACAAGGGAAAAGGAAAGGCAAACTGAACTCTAAGAAGATTTTTGTGTGCACCTGTTGGTGCCCTTCAGAGCAGTCTGTTACATGTTCATCCTGTGTTGGCATTCGATGGTATCTTCAGAGACCAGACAACGCCATGTGGGGCTCAGCACTGTAAAGATTTGCAGCGTTTTGATGTGTTTTGCTGAAAGAGACCCTCTGTTCTCTCAGCCAGCAGACCTTGACTTTGGTAAGGCTTTGCAAGGGCTGTCTGGCCTGGATTCCTTTATGTAGGATTGCAAGCAAAATTAAGGCATGACGCAGCTAATTATGCAGTGGAAAAGAGGTATGAGAAAGGAAAGATGTGCCAGCATAATTGCAGTAAATTCTTGTATTTACATATACTTAAAGTCGTCTTGATCCAAAATTTCCTGAAGCAAATGAATTTATTGATTCCAAGCAGATCTTGGATCATATTGCTTGCCACATTGGATCAGAATATTGGGTCATCAAGTGCCATTGATTATGACCAGGAGCAGAAGATTTAGAGGAAGAGGCAAGAAACCTGTGATCAGTCATTGCAGAATAAGCTCTCCTTAAGGATGCTGTAATTATAAGCAGGATGCATGGCCAGTGTGCAAACTGTGATAGCTCCAAACAAAGGGAAAACAATGGGGATGATTTAATTCTCTTTTGCTTTGGAATAAAAAAAGATCAGTTTTATTTAATCAATAGACTCTAGGGTTTGATGTATGGATGAAAACTTACAATCAGTGGAATAATATTTCTGGTTAAGCACTTCTCATCAGGAACTTGTTTGACCTGTGAGCTGCTTCATTTTTTAAACTTAGATGTCTCTATTATAGAACTTCTAAAGATTGTTGCAGTGCCAGCATGGGGAGCGTGTGTGTGCTTTAATACAGATGCATCTTGTAGGAGAGGAGATAAACCTTTTTCTTTGTACACAGACACATACATGATTTATCAAACATATTGTATTACTCTGTCTTTACAGTAAAACGTACAGTGGATGTGAATTACTCTATCTGTGAAGGATTAGAAACTCTGATGTTCTGTCTTGTATTCAAGAAGAGGATTACTCTGCAGATAACGTGCAGATAATTTACTTTTAGTGAGGCATTGCAGTTTAAGGACCAAAAAATCAACTTTCTTGAGGCAAAAGGAATAGGAATTGTTATGGAAAAATAGAGGGTAGTTGACCACTCAGGGAAATTTCAAGAGAGCATCAGAAACATATCATTAGATATTTATTGAACAGTTTTCATTTCTGTCTTCCTAAAATGATCTTTTGATTTAAAAAATATTAAAAATATCTTGTAAATGCCGAGTACCTTGAAATTCACCAATTTTATTGCATGCATTGGCATGATTGGCAGCATTACATGCCAACAGCTCATTTAAATATGAAACATCTGTACATTATTATTTAGGGATTTTTCATCTGTTGATTTTAGAAATGAGGATTTTATGAGTCCTTGCATGCATAATTGTGTGTTACTTATATACAGAAGCAGTCAGTAATGAAAGAATTGGCCAAAAACATACTGCATATGGATTTGTGATTAAGATAGGAAATGCAGTGCACAGAGAAATACAATATGCACTGCATTTGATTTTAGGTGTGGCAGCAGCAATTATGATTTCGTAACAGTGGAAGTAACATGACAGTTCAAAAGCACAGTGAGGAGATTTTGCTTTCTTATACACAACAATGTAAATTCTTAAAATAACAATGTAATTTTTACATTTTTCACTGGATATCAAGATAATCCAATTTAGAACAATTTATTCTCAACAGGTATGGTAAAAATAGATATATCATTCTGGAGTGTGGTATAATACATTAATTTTTATGAGTGAATTATGAAGATGTACAACTCAGGACCTAGGATAAACATCATATTCCTTAATTAATCCATTACATTATGGCACATATGTGTCACTTTTATTACCCTAAAATGAAAAATGCTGGGGAAAGAAAAAAAGCCTGGGTTTTTTTTCTGTATTAGAAAACCTTTCTTCTAAAACCATAAAAACATAAAATCTAATGCAGCAAACATTATTAATGAGTTAAACATCTAAATTTCTTGAAGACTTGTAAGATAAAGAGCTATCATCTTCTGGTTATCATTCAAATACTTTCTTAGCTCAAACATATTAAAGCTTCTGCATGCAGTTTCTATATGTTTAAATGAATCCAGACCACTTAAATTCCAGCTAGAGAATGCAGCTGAAGCTGTGAGTGAGCAACAAGATAGGAACATAGTGGAAAATGAAGAAAGAAAATCATCTGTCCCTTTAATATCCCAAAATGCAGTGATGTATATTCTCATGACTACAGAAGCCACCCATACAAATCTACAATGAGCTTTTCTGTCCTATGGGTCTCATTCTAGCCAAGATTCTCCCTTCTGCCCCAGCACAGATCTCCAGTGATGTGGTGTATTTGTTTAGTGGATAGAAAACCCATAATTTCTAGAGGAAGGCTGGCAAAATGTTCCCTTTGCTTGAGTGCCCTGGCCTCAGCTTAAGAAGTTGTTCCCTTTGGCTCTGAGTGTGGGTGGGGATCACGTTTTAACTGCAGAGTTTTATTTACAGATTGGGATGAATATTAGGCTTGTAATTATAAATATTTTGTATTTGCAGCAAAGGGTCTACAAGTGTGTTCGTCACCCATTGATTAAAGAATTAAATCTCACCACACTCCAGCCAGGTAAGTTCTATCAGCCTGCCACTCCCAGTATCTGTGCTTTGGGAAGGTGGGTGATTGTCTAAACAGTGTTCACTGGCAGAGCTGCCCAGGGCAAGTTTTGGAACAGGCACCAGATCTCCCTCGGTTCCTGGTCAGAGACTTCTTCTCAACAGAAATTATCTATTTGGTTATCTAATATGGGAGCTCTTTTTACAAAATGTGGTATTTCAGTTGTATTTAAGTGCTCGAGCTGGGTGCTGAAACAATCACTTGCATCTTGTCTACTGCACTGCATTGGAACTTCCTAATATTAAACCCATAAGATTGTGAATGTGTGCTTTGTTAGCCCAAGAGCAAATGATCTTTTACGTATCTATGCGAATACATTTTCATGTGATTTTACAATGCTAGGTTATCTGTCACTCTTTGTCATTTCTAAAATCTGATACTAATAGAATTTAGTATTTGTCGTTTTACATTAAAATAAGAATAGACGTAAGACAACACAAACCAAAACACTATTAACGAAAAAACTAAATTAGAGATTCTTGTGTATTGAAGACACGAAATTTAATACAAATTAGCACAATACAAAGAAATATGTTTTTCTGCTATCTCAGCATTAGAAGAATAGCTTTGCTTTTCTCCATATGTCTGTGTCACCAGGTTGTTATTTCTTTTGTTTAGTCATATAATAGAATGTGTTGAGACATATTATACTCAACTTGTGTAACAGCCTACAAATACTGATTGCAGTTTGAGCTTGTTATGGAAAAGTATTGCCCTGTGGATTGAGAAAATGACCAACAGCGGACTATAATCTATGAAGCTGAGAGTAAAATTGCCAACTAGAGGTCATTTTTCAAACCAAGGGGCAATAGTTTTCTACTATAAACTGAATATTACAGCCAGTATATGTTTTATTAAACCATTTCAGAAACTTGGGAGCAGTTTCATTTAAACTTCTTGCTTGATGTGGCTCAGAGAACAGGCCCAGGGCAGCCCACAGAAGAGGCCTACTGCAGTCTCTATAATAAATATTCTGTATATTCAGTAATTATGAAGGCTTTAGGGCCTTTATGGTGAATGGCCATATCCTGCCACCATTCTGATTCCTTAGCAGCAATTGAAGTCATTAAGATTTGTGTATAAAAATTAGTGCAGGCTGCTGTTTCTCACTATAATACTGTGACAAACTGGAGCCGAGCTATATAGAAAAGCCAATTATGGCTATTGCAGCCTCAAAGATTAAAAGGAAAATGCCTTTTCCTCCTCCGTATCCTCTTACTGTTTTTCTTCCCCACTGAAGTATGGGGATGATGGCACTCACACAGGGGTGATTGCCTAGTGCCTTAGTCGGTAAGAGGATTTCCACTCTGGAATAACAGAAATTACAACAGGCATGGGCAAAGTGAAGACTTTAACCTCCTCCAATAACACACCTTGCTTATCCATAGAGGGTTCTGCCATCCTGTGCCTGGCAACAGAGGTGTTTTCTGCAGCCATTGCTTGGAGTGACTCTTAAATGTTAATATTTTTTCAATACAAAACCCTCAGTGGCCTTCAGGTTTTAGGAAGAGTGATGGAGAGTTCTAGCTTATCTCTAAAAGTGGGGTGCAAAGAAATATCAGAAGGACCAGAGTGGCTTGGGCAGAAGGAATCCAAACAAAATATTTCACTTTTTCCTTGAGAATCCCTGATGAAAATATTTTTGTATAGAGCTCCTTGTAGGACTTCTCCTTAGCTTCTTTTGCAAGCTTTGACATCAATTTGTCTACCTTGCAGGGTTTCTGATTTTCTATTTTGGGGCAAAGCTCAGAGTCTGATCCTGGTTTTGTGGCATAACCGTACCTCAGACCAACACTAACATCTTGTTCACAGTACACATATTTAAATTCCTGCATGCCTAAGTTGGAAATTCACATGTCACAATCATGCATGTAAATTGTGTATTCACATAAGCATAATTGGAGATTTCTGTCTGTATTTGCCAGATTATTGCATAGTTACAGCTATAGCATGGGCAAATAAGGTGCAAAATATGTTTTTCTACTTGGAGTTTTTAAAAACTAGACCTCACATCCATATGTGTGTATATATTATACAGACACAGACATAATTTTCAAATGGTCATAATTTTAAAGGTCTACATAAAACTTCACCTCAGCAAGGGTGATGGATTAGAGTAATAAAAAATGGAGCAGCAAAAGTCCTGTTATACATCTAGTCCATCTTCTTGATATTACAGGATTGTTCCCTACAGGGTACTTGCTGATACTTTGTCCAGAGCAGGTTTAAATGTCCCAAGCAGTGAAGTTCCCACTAAAGTTTGACAGATATAATTCAAAGGCTGTTTTTCTGACCCTCTATCTTAAATTGAACAGTTTACCATGTTATGTTGGTCATAACTTCAGGGACCTGTCCTGTGTGTATCTCCTTGGTGCTTCCAGGCTTCTAAATATTTGCAGAAAATCTCTGTAAATTACTTTGGAATTGACCATGCCATTTTCTCTCATCCTCTGCCTAACACTGTCACTGGGCAGATTGAGGGGTTTTAAGACTGGGCCAAATGAAGATAATGCTATTAATTTAGTGCTGCATGTATTGCCTAATATATACACACTATATATACAATTATGTATCTAGTCTGTGTTCATTTCTAGGAGGATGTTGTTTAGAGGACTGTCTGATTGTATTGGGCCTCTGCAAACATATAATTAATCTCATTTTTAGCAATGCTTAGCTCCAAGCTGATGGTGTAGAAATATAGGGTTATTAGTTTCTAGAACATTTTTATTATGTACTTTCTATTTTGATTGACAACTATTAGTATTTTAAGATGACAGAACTAAAACTTATGCTGCCAGATAGCATCAAATGTAATGTATACTAAGTAAACAGAAGCATGTGAGCAGGATAATATTTATTGTATAGTTACACATCAATGTGTAAGAGACTAGAGAGAGAATTATTCTTCAAGAGGGATAGTTGATATTTTACGCTCTTTAGAAATACAAACATAGGACTGAACTTTGTACCCCGTTTCCTCAGGGTAGCATGCAGATTTTATCATCTATCCTGGATGGGTTGTTCTTGAAAGCTTCCATTCTTCACCTTCCTTTCTCTCTAATTGTCTGTGTAGGAGATGAGGGGGAGAAGATCCTTCCAAGATGAATTTTATAGCTCTTCTGCTTTACTATTTGATGGTTTGTTGTGTAGCTCCAGCTGAAACTTGTGTTGAACCCTTCATATCCAAACATTTTCCTGGAGATCTTGAATGTCCAAGTCAAATCTGGTGGGGTGAGAGGCACAGTCAGAACTGTTGTGCAATAGAAGATTCATGACGAGAAGGATTGTAGCCACTGTGTCCAAGTCAGGTTGCAATTCCTCATTTGGAGGAAAAAAAAAAGTAAAAAAAATAGCCAAATAAATACTTGTTTTGTCTTCAGAACAAAAAGAATAGTTACTATGATGTGTATGCTAATTCCCTGTGTATTTCTGGTGAATATTTAATATAAAGCAATTAGCGGCAGGGCAAGAATTACATAGCTTTTAAAAACCAAGGAATAAAGAGTCTCCCTTTTTCATGACACAATTCACCCACCTAAGATTGTCTATGGAATTCAAATTAAGAGGAAGAAGCTGGAATGTTCAGAAGGTTGTTCTTAGGTCTGCCATGCTGGAGCCAGGCCTGGCTTTAGAATGGGATGGCAGTGTTGCCCTGACTTCTGCAGTTTTTCTATGTGTTCATTCTTTGATAAAGTTTCTCACACCTTTCTGTAAACATAGTCATGTTTTGTTAACTGTACTCTATTGTTTTTCATACTTTCTTCAGAGGTGGAGAGAGTTTGATGGACTGTTCTGTTAACCAATGGATGGAAGAGGTTGTAACCTCATCCTCCAATCCATGGTCATTCCTAGAAACATATAGATATGAAAAGAATAAACAGCCAGGCCTCTTTTCCTGGCTCGGCGACCTGAGAGAGAACTCGTGTCTGGAGTGCTTCTTTTCGTGTCCTAGAGCGACATGGCAGAGATGTGCATCTCCTGAAAATGCATATAAACAGTTCAAAAAAAGTGCATGAAGATGTGAATTCTTGTGCTGTGTTAACAAGTAAATTGATAAAACTAATATTAATCAAAAAGGAGGAAGACTTTGGGCTTTCTTTTTTTGTGAAATTATTTCAGCTTGCATCCTTTAGAGCAAAAAGTGTCACAGGAAGTTTGTCAGGCACAGAATATAATAGGCAGAAGTACCTGGTTTATCTTGTGTAGTGAAGGGAATAAAGATGTGTTAACCTCGTGTCCTACCTCTACTAATTTTTCCTAATTTAGATCTAACTTGACTATTTCAGTGAAGTACCATGCGTACCTATCTTTAGTAGAAGAAACTCTTAAATTATTCTTAGTTCAGATATTCTATGAATGATGAAGAGCAACCACTTGTGTCCTTTGCCCACCACCAAAACAAGTAGCTGTAAAATCACAAGATAATATCATTAGGCAGTTGGTTTTGGAATAGCTGGGAAAAAAGGAATAGGAAAAATTGGAATAGCTGGAGAAGAGAAAGAGAGTCAGGGGGGTTGATATATTTCACCTTTCTTTGCTGTCTTAGGTAAATGACCTTTTGTAGTCATTGAAACAAAACATACCCATGTGTGGGGCGTGTTAATTTTTCCCTGAATGTGCCTTTACATACGGTGCCTGACTCCTACTGGGACTGTTGGGCAACACTTTTAAAAGTTGCAGTTTCTAGCTGCAATTAAAATGTTGCTAAACACAAAATTATATACTATATATATATATATATATAAATACTTGATCTCACAGCACTTATTATGAACTGTTTGGTGAAGTTTTGCATTCATTCCTTAAATATAACACATCATGTTTTATTGTTGTAAAATTCTCTTTTGGGTTACAACCTCCTCTTTTCTCCTAAGTGTATGTGGTTGACTGCTGCAGCTTTCATCCACTGTGCCTTCTGTATTTTCAGCTATTCCATTCCTTGCAAGTGGTTTTCCCATTGACTTGTGCTTGGCATCAGGTTGATGCCATTAGCAAAAACACCAGTCTTAAAATGTTTATTATGAATCTTGATTGGAGAGGGAATTGCAGGTGCTCATGGAAGTACAATTTGTGAATAGCAGTTCTTGTCGATCAAGGCAATGTGTCATCGTGCCTGACGTACTTGTGACTTGTTATCAATCCTGTTACCAATTTATGTCTAATCCCTTCTTGTCCATCTGTGATGCTTACGGTTCATCTCTTCTGGGCATTAATATTCACGTTTCAGAACGATACATCTAATGACCGATCTCGCTTTGAGGGAACAGTGCCATGTCATGGTGGAATAGAGTGTCATGATGTCTTAGGTAAATAATCCACTTGGTCTGGGAAGAGGGGAAAAAAAACTTCCTCTGGCAGGAAAGAAATAAAAGGAGAAGCTGCGGTGTGTGATTCTTATTGAAATGAGGGTACTACCCAGCGGAGTATAAGTGAAGAAATGTGCCATCATGTGTAATTAGAGTAAGGATGGTTATATGGAGGTTGGGATCATGTAAAGTGCCTTTCAGGTAACATTTTTGGATTTTACAGCCATGGTTCCTGTAAACTTCTCTACTGAAGTCCAGCCCAGTGCAAATTGTAATGCTTTGTTCTGAGATTTGGGAAGAATTGCGTCAGGGATGTTACTCATAAGGACCTTAACTGCAGTCTTAGATCACCAGGGTCAGGATTTCAATGCTAGTACTGTTCCCATCTGAGCATCTCCTTTGTCTCCTGTAATGTAAATCCTATCCTCAAATGCTTGAGTAGGGTTGGCAAGGATATTCAATGAGAGCAAAGGCATCAGAGATCAGATGGAAAATATGAATATACTGTATCTGTGTATTGTATGTGGCAGCCAGGCAAAGTGATGGAGCAACACTTCAATATAAACAGGATCTTTATTATACAGTCAAGTGGGGAAAAAGTGGATGTTTCTATTTATCAGTTGGGGTTTTTTTTTGTCTTGGGTGTTTCTATCTTTGACTGATACAAATATTTTGGAATCTAAACATATCTCTGCAATACTGTTGTGTCTTTGTTCTGGATTTCTTTCATCTTAACTTATCAACACAGTATATGAGCCATTTTATCCTACAGTGTGATCATCATCCTAGTGTGTATTTGCTCATTAATGTCAGGTTAAGATCTAAAGAAATACGAAAGTAGGAGTGAAATATCTTTCTTTTTTTTTTTTTTGTTTTGTTTGTACTAATCTTTTTATACTAATAATGATGGAAAAAGGAAAACTGTTCTGTGGCTTTAGGTAAAGAAAATGTATACACATTTTCCACAAGCGCTCTACTGCTTCCAGACTTGGGTTGGCTTAAATATTAGAACTCAACCATGACCTTAAAACAAAAACTGTGATCAAGTCTCTCTTTGGAGTAGGGAATAATTGGTTTGGTATTTAGAAATAATTGAAATATCCAAATAAAATATCCCTTAGAAACAAATGTATGTGAAATGTGCATTCTAATATTTGTATTTTTTCACTGAATAGATTTTTTTTTCACCCATAAGTTCATGGACAGCTGGTTCTGTTTTTTATGTACCTGATATTCGTAGTAAAGAAACTTTGAAAAGAGAAACTACCAATGGAAAAATGTAAAAGCTAATAATTTTTTTAAACTGCTGTTGGTTGCTGATGGGACATGTATTTGTTACACAAGTCCTCTTCTTTATTTTCTTTTCCTTTTTTTTTCCCTCCACAAAGTTACCCTAAAACTACTTTTAAAGAGCTTTTGCATTTCTAAAAAATATAGAAACAAAACTAAAAATACTTTCTGATTTTCAACTGAAAACTGAAATTTTTCTCGAAGGGTGCAGGCAGAAGAAGGGGAGAGGGATGCAGGAGTGGGCCAGGGAGACCACAATTTACGCATCGGGGTCTGGGGGTTTTGTCTAACACAAGGTGTTGAAAATTCTCACAGTTGGAGCCTGCTCCTCTCCACTAGCTAAGCAGGAGCAGAATTGTTCTAATTTTAGTTTTATGTGGCAAGAATGTCCCAGCAGCAGCATGGGGTGAGTGGTTTGCAGAGCATAAGGCTGGTGGCTGGGGGAACCCACAGCAGGTCCCACGGGCAGTGGTGGGGACTGATCCTTGTGCTCAGAACAAGGGTCAGAGCAGGTTTTGTGCTTGAGCAAAACCCCGAAGCACAAGAACTTGAAGGGAGTCATTTTGGGGAGCTCAGGCACAGGCTGAGGGTGTTAGATGGACCAGGCTCCTTCAGAGCTACTCTTCACCCCCCACCCTTCACCTGAACCTTCCAGCCCTTGACACTGCTTGTTTTATTGTTCAAAATCGTTCTTTCCTTTTGTGGGGACACATCACCACCCACAGTCTCATAAAAACGAGTACTTAAGAATATGTTTTGTCCTGAAAACTTTTTAATTTGATTGCCAGGATTTCCAGCATATGATATACTTTCTGAAGTTTGCAGGGGGAGGTATGCAAATGTTTTTATGGAGTTCAAATGCCTGGTTTACATCTGATGATTTCAGTTTCTTAGGCTATATTGTAACAGAGCATACTAGAGCATAAATGACAGAATTTAAGGACAGTGTTTTGACTTTCCTAAGGTAAACGTTTTCATATTGCAATGTCAGTTTTGGCCTGTTTTAGGTTGGAACCAAATTGCCTGCTGAAAGTATCATTTTTAACAGATTTACCTATGCTAATGAGTTTAGCAGCTCTGGCTCTTTCATTTCAGTCCTTCCTGAGAATCACCATGTCTGCCTCTACTTGTTGTTTTATTATTTTTCAGAGCTGTCAGTTTTCAGTCCTCTTCAGACTCCCTCCCCAGTAGCAGGAGGCACAGAGGTCTTTTTTCTGCATTCAGAGTATGAGACACAAAGAAGCCCACAGTCTAGTTACTGAGCTAGGTTTATTGCAGTAAGTTGGCATTGTAGAGCACATTCTTCCCAACATCTTGAAGCTTTTAGCAAGTCTTTTCTCTTATTTGAAAACTGACACAGTTTGGCTTCTGTTTCTGAAGGAGTCACAGCCCTGCAACACTGATTTGCGTTTTCCTAACCCTGTTCTAGTGTGCTTTCAATAACGTAGCAATCCCGTGTGAAACCTTGCAGCTTTATTTACTACATCAACTTCAGGAGTAGGCAGTGCTTGAATTTGAGTAAAACTTGTGTCAGAAAAGCTCCAGAAAAGTAAAAGAAAAGGGGATCAAAAGCAATTCTTAAAATTTATTTCTGTACTATCCTGTTTATGTGTGCATTTAAGTTTATAATTATATTATTTATTATAATAATACAATGTGTTAAGACTTGCTGGATTTCTCAGCTTTATGGATCAAAGGTCTTCTTTATTGACTGTCAATGCAAATTTTCCCAGATCAGCCGAATACTTTATTTGAAGAGACTGACCTTCCAGCCTTGACACTCATGCTAAAAATATCAATTTATTTACTAATTAAGGTAGTACTGACTTTTTAATGACAGTTTGTGTCTGGTTTTTTTATGCATGTTAGTACATGAGGCTAACTTTTTGCACAAACTCTCCATGCCATGTAATCTGTCTCCGTTGAAATAAAACTGCTATTTCTTCCCTTTTGAGAAAGATTTTTTTAAAAAAAAGATTGTTGGCATCTGACTAATTTAGAATTAAAATCATCGTAATTGAAATATTTCAAATATATTTTCTGAGCAGTTCAGATCTCCATATAGTCTCCCAGGTTTCTGTGGTGTACAGCAAGCCCCCTTTGTTTCAGTGGGGCCCTCTGGGCTGTAAGAGTGGTGTGGGAAATGTACTCTGAGAGGGTCTAAAATAGCCAAGTGGGACAGTGCTCCCGCCTCCTCACTTCCAGTCAGCCCTGTGACCAGCACAAATCAGAGTCATAACTGCAGAGTGGGTGCTGGCACCCTGTCCAGCCTCACCCTGAGCGTTGTGTGCACCCCCAGAGAAGATCCCCGCTGGCCCGTGGTGCCACCTGCCATCCTGTGCTCGTGGCCTTGGGTGGGGGCCTCAGGGATCACCCAGTGCACCTTAAATTTTAAGCAGCTAGGCAGGCTCAGCAAGGCTGTGGGGCGATACAGACCTGGAACCTGGGCATGTGGCAAGCCCAGGTGGGCATCCAGGAAAGGAAAGGGATTCCTCTACGGTGGCCCAGGGCTGCTGCCGGGTGGGAATGGCTTTCCTGAGGGGGTCTGCTTTGGGCAGCAGCCTCTGCAAAAACTGAGATGGTGGTTTTGGAACATCTTGTGGAGCTGGAGGGAAACAGAGGGAAGGGAACCACCTCACATTTGAAAACAGGAGTAAGGGCCAGTGAGAGTATTCACAGATGAGAGTTGTCAGTCTCTTAAAATTAGTGCAGAGGAGGAAGAAAGGAACATAAAGATTCTTCTCATTCCCATGCTCAGCTCGAGAAACCAGTAAATCATCCCTCTTAAAACGACCCCCCAACAAGTGTTTGCATGTTTTCAGGATAAGAAAATATTTCACTAGGGATAGGCATTTGACCAGCATTTAGGTGTAAGCAAAGATATTAAAATTGGAGGAGAGGGAGGAGAAACTGGTAGGTTTCTCCAACTGTTTTTTTTGTCCAACTAATAATTTGGAGAAAAGTTCTGGAAATAAAGGCAAAAATCAGACTAAGAGGTGTGAGAGGGCGAATGGTACAATCCAACAGCTCCAAAGAACAAACAGACATCTGGGAGCATCTCTACTTCAGTCTGGC
>VZRO01005359.1:588951-611451 GCA_013397915.1 Daphoenositta chrysoptera | reverse complement strand
TTAAATCCTCTCCCTAAGATTTAGCTTTTTACAAAGCCTGGAAGTGCATGCTGGCGTTGGATTGCAGCCCATCTGTAGTAGTCTCTGCCATGGGATTTGTAAAGCTGTGATTTGCAAGGCCATGACTGGCAAATCTCTAAATTCTGACCTTAAAATCAGCACCACAGAGCTGAGGAGAATGTGCAGTCTCAGTTGATGCCACAGATAAATTCCATGCTGAAGATTTATATGCATTTACTATTGGCTCGCAGTGATCAGTGAGCTTCCTTTTATATTTTACTATTAAATTGCTGAAGGAGTGAATGGTTGAGATATAAAATGGTATGTGGCCAGTGTGAATATTCCAACACAGCACACAGCAGTGAGGCTCCAATGCTGCTCACCAGGGAAAGGAAAGATCATTTAGAGCTGTGGAAAGGACAGGTGTCCACTAATAAATGTGGGCTGAACCCCACTGAGAAATGGGTGGTTCTATTTGGATAAAGACAGATGAGCAGAGGTGTGTTCATCAGAGTGCCTAGGGCAATGCTTCTCCAAAAATCTGGACCAAGAAGAATGTGATATATCTTGTGACTTAAAGCTTTTGGCAAAATGAGACTTGATCACATACCTGCTGTTGTAAATAATGTGAAAGAAAGAGGCTGTATTACTGTTCAGCAATTTCTGTGCTTTGTGGAGGGGGAATTTCAAACATCAAGACTGGTGAGAATTGTGGATCATCAATGGACTACTTGCTCTGGAATTGTAGACAGAGGCTGGGAGAACAGCAGATGTTTACAGCCATGTGTGAAAGCACGGCCCTCCTGACCCAGAGAGGGAGGTGGCAGTGCCTTGGGGCATGGTTTCTGTGAAGTCACATGCAAGTTTATCATCCTTGCTGAGGGTGGCACACTGTGAGCTTCCTTGGTGGTTCAGCCAAACAGTTTGCTACAGAAACCCTTTTTGTTGCAGTAAAATACATATTGTTCTCACACTTCTCTAAAATTTGCAATCTCAATTTTGAGATGTTGCAATATAACATAGGGTCCAAACACATGACTAACAAAATGTACTTTGCCTCTTTTTCTGTGATATGTAACAATGTGGGGTAATTTCTTAAGGGACAGTAAATATGCTTCATATATTTTGATTTTATCAGTTAGGGTGGCTTTTTTTTTATTACTGAAGCCCCAATTTGCAGAACAATTGAGTAGTCTAGGTGTAAGAATAACCTTATTTAAATTAAATAAACAAAGTGTTCTAGGGAATATGTAGATAGTCCAGCTGTTGGTTCTAGCTATTGATTGGACAGTATTCTGCAGTTGCATGGTCATATAGATGGCTTCCTGTGATAAACAGGCTAATGTGAATCATCTTTTAATATAAAATAAGAAAAAATGAATAAATATTGTTCACAAATTAACTCTGATTTGGTAGTTGTACCTATTCAAAAAAGAAGTCTATAACTAAAACACTTAACTCAGAACTTTGGAAAAAAATTACCTTGTTCCTTTAAAGTTGTGTTCCTGTGAAGTTGCATATGCCAAAGGTGTTTGAACATAAGCAGAACCTTAGAGTAAGACAAAAATGTAAAACATCTGCTTCAAAAGAGGATTCATACACTCTACAAAGACTCAATTGAACTTAGATTTCTAAATCTTTGGCTTAGTGATGAGCAATTCTCCACGCACCCAGGTACCTTATGCAGGTGACTGTCCTTCTAAGTCCAGGTAGTTCTGTATGTCCCCAGGACTAACACCTCTTTCTGCTCACATCCAGAGCTTCCAGGTTTTGAGTAATGGACCTCAGGGCTGGATGCAGGATTCGGGAGCTCAGCCAGATGCATAATAGATATTGCAAGACTCCAGTCTTAGATGAGTGCTGTATTGGATGTAGGTAAAAGTGCTTTGTTTAATCAGGACTGTGGCACTCTAGGAAATTCTAGAGTGATCATATATGTAATTCATTTTTCTTTTCAGCATTTGTGAGTCCTGTGTATTAGCCAATTGTGAAATATTTGGAAAACACATCATTGAAAGTAACATTTCACATTTGTATTTTCCCCTAAGTGTATTTAACTGTTAATGAAAGCCATGGGACTGAAAGCTGTTGAGACAGAAATCTTATTCAGGAGACTGGAGCTGTAGTGCTCTCTGACTCATTTGATCCTCCCATGTCTCCTTTGGGATTCAACCATTTTTAAAAGGAATTACAGATAGCAGTAGAAGAATAGCTTTGTCACTGACTATTCATTCCATGGTGTTTCAACATAGGGCACAGATTAATGTAATTTATTGTGTTGAATTTTGTTTTCTGGACATCTGTTCAATATACCCAAACTCCTCCTGTATAAGACTCTGAGGAGCCATCATTTGGTAGCAGCTAGAAAACGTTGGGCTGGATATTCACTGGTGACTTGGAGGTATAACTCTTTATGCATTGGATCTCCAGTGCCCTGAGCTATCCAATTGTCTGTGTCAAATAACCCCAATGTGCCTTGTGTCAAATATTACTGATGTCACTATTGACAGTGTGTCAAAAAATGTCATACCTAATGTCTGTCACTGAAGAATGGTGGCAGAGTCAAAATTTGACAAAAAACACTTAAGGACAGATAATGGAAGTAGTGTGCATCTTTCTCGTTCCCCTAACAGGGAACCAAGTAAATTGTGAGTGTCTGTTCAAATTTTCTTATGGTGACCACACTTGGTGTTGTATACTCCTAGCTGCAGAGATTTTAGATCTGAACTTCTTAAAAATATTGGAAACAGGGGAAGTTATTCAAAACAAGTTTAAAATGAGCCAATTTAGCAGGCACAGCTACAGCTGGTGTAGACCAGCTCCATGTTAGTCCAAGGCAGGAGATTCCTTCAAATGTACAGTGCAGTAAGGACAGAGACTCTGGGCCATGAGAAGCACAGTGCAGAAAACAGATTTGTTATTCTCATCACAGTTCCCTATATTGTCTACATTGTATATATAATGTCTATTATTTAAAACTTTTTAAAATTTGAAACTGATGATCACGTGTCATGTGATATTTGTTGGTTTTGAGAGAAGGTGTTATTGTTACTTAAACTTTTCTAAATGTCTTCATGAGGCTAATTCCTCTGGATCTTCTTATAGTTCTTATCTCTTGCCTGTGTGGATGTAGCCAAAAAAATACTTAAAACTGTCTCCAAAGAGACACTTTTTCAAGCTCTTTTGCTTACGGGAGTTACAGGAAAATTTAAATTACCCTGATGCTGATTTATAGATTCATTTTATTTATATTTTTTTTAGGATTTGAGTATTTTGTTTTTAGTTAGAAGTATCTCTTGAGTCTCTCAGACTCATGGAATAGAGGTCTGTATCCCTTCAGAGGCAGCATCAGGGAGTTCTGCTGTTCTTGGATTGGACTGTGAGCAGCAGCATCTGGAGGGAGTTTGGCTTTGAGCAGACAACTTTAGTAATTCCAAAGTACTCCTGTTAAATAGTAGTAATAATAAAAATAAAATCATAGTGGACTGTACAGCAACCTTCTACTCTGCTCCAAAGCAACTGCCTACAGTTTCCTCAAGCAGAGGCCTCGTTGCCCTGAAAGCCTGTGGACTCATGTGAAGGAATGCCTGCTTGTGCTGTCCAGGCAGTTGGTGTGATTTGTTAGAGCCACGAGGTCAAATCTTCCCAAGCAGTAGAGAAATGCCAAGAGACGGAGCCTGATGTATCCGTCAGAAGGCTGACATGTCGTGAGCTGGTTTGGTTTAGCAGAGCTTCTCAGGAAGGGAGGGAGTCGGATGCAGACAGTAAACATCCTGATGTCTGGGTCAACACACAGAATCAAACACGGCGCGGCTGCTCTGTGGGAGTACCTGCCCTGGGCCCTACCTGGGCTGCTGCTCAGAGCCCCAACGCACTGGGACTGAATCACCTGCGGCTGGAGTCCCATGTGGGTTCTTAGACACGTAACTATTTTTTCAAAGTGCTCTGAATTTTGAATCCCTGCTAAAATTATGTTTCTGAAACATTTTTGCCTAAAACACACTAACAAGAAGAAAATAAAATGCTCCCAGATAATGAATAAAAGCTGGGCTGCAGGAAGAATAAAATCCTTCAGTAGAAACACTCAGGAAGGTAACAAAAACACAGAGGCATAGCATTTGCCTAATTATCAGCATAACTGGATGTAACAAACAAGGTATAAATCACTTTTTTGGCTCCATTATGTTAAATTAAAAAATCCAGTCTTGGGCATTTTACCTCTGAAATATACAGTATTTTCAAGTTCAGTGCTGCCAGGATTTCTCAAATACGTGAAATGGCTCAGGTGATATTTAAGATGATTTTGTGTATGATGAATGGCTCATTTACCATCTTACATTTAAACTCAGAGCACATTGAAATGTGTGTTTGAAAGTCGGGATGAGTACATCGGGACTCACGGGCAGGTTGTCTTCAAAATAGCAAACAAGAATCTTCCAAAGTTTTTATAGGAACTATTCTTAATCTAGATCCTGTCCCTGAAAGGCTCCTTCCCACTTACCCTCCATTGCTTTGAGTATCCCTTATCACAAGAGACATCATCTGTTGGGGCCTTAAAAATATGCTAATTTTGAATTAATAAGTAATACAGGAGCTTTTCCTGGTGTAGTCTTGGCTTCCAAAGTGAGAAGCTCAGCTCTTCCTCTGTAGATCTTGGTTCTAATCTGAGTAGTGGGATTGAACTAAAAGGAGAGAATTTTCTTTTCATCCTTTACAAATTACATATATTAAAAAGTTTTGTTTCATTGGCCAAAATTGCTCAAGCTGTTCTCTTTGAATAAATAATATATACTTTGAGATTCCTGAACTCTTTTCCTTTTGACATTCACATGCAATGATGAAGTTGTAAGTTAAATGCTTTCTTCAATTAAAAAAAGGGAAAAGGACAACAAAAGGGGGAACTCCAGCAGGAGTGGGTGAGTGAATGTGCTCTACCAGAATAACTGAGCCTGATGCTCAGGATATTCACTTATCATGTGTGAAGCTAAATCCCTGATCTACCTTTTCAGAGCCAGGCATGAATGTAAGCCTCTTCCATTCAAGAGGAATTTCCTTATTTCATCCCCCTATAAGGCTCCTGTGGGTCCTTTGTTTTCCTTTTTCTTTTTTTTCCTGACCACTACTTTTATGAAATCCTGGTAACGCTGATTTGTTCTGTTCATTGCAGGGCTTTCTGCATCTGCCTGCTCTCTGTAGCAAAGCCTTGAATTCTGTATTTGTAGTAATTCTAAGAACATTAATTCCCATAAAAATAGTTAATAGCTGGACTTAATGTTTGACAAAAAACTTAGCATGGTCAAGTAAGATGGTTAAGTTTGTTTAATACACAAATATAATATGTTTCTATCCATTTAGTGTAAAATTCTCTTCCTCCTGTTTAGCAGTTTGCTAATGAGAATACCTGTATAACAGTAATACTTTGATGGTATTTACTAACATAAATATTTGCTTTCTAGAAGCAATGTTACACAAAATTCCTGAACTGCAGTCTAAGCAACTGCTGGAATGTTTGAGGTAAGAAACCTGACCTTTGGGAAGGATCAACATCAGGAAAACAGAGTTTCCACTGTTTGTGACTTGTGTCCATAGTGAGGGGCTTGGAATGGCAGGAAGGTGACTGACACACACTGTGTCACTGCTGAACCCCAATGGAAAGTTCTTGTCTTTATAATGGTATTGGTAAGAGAAAATATTTTACATTAATTTCAGCATATCCTTGTACATTCAAAACAGGCAGTTTGTCAAGGTCCTTCTGTAACAGATAAGGGAAAATAAATAGAAAGAGGCCTTCATTTATACTAAATGTTTGGAATTGCAAAACCTGTGTGGAAAAGAAGAATTTTGAGTCAGCTGCTGCTGAAGTTACGTTAGCTGCAGCTTAAAGCAGAACAAAAAATTCTTCTTTGAGGCATCGTGTTTTCCACATAAATTCTGCTCCTTCTCCCTCAAATTGTTTAGTTGCCGGCTGTTATTGTCAAGTGCTTGCATTCAACATGCATCACAAGGTGTCGTGTCCATGTGGCTGCAGTCGATGCTCAAGTGGCAGTCCTGGTGCATGACCAGGGCAGCTCTGGCCGGGGGCACAGATGGCAGACAGCGATGGGCACATGGAAGGGCGAAGTTTCACCAGCCCTTCCTCCACTGGGGGCTTGTCCAGGTGGTAGATGAACATACAGATGCCTTCTAAAATAGAAAACCTCCCACAGGTTTGTTCTGGGAAGTGCAGGAGTTTGTCTGGTATATCCAGGTGAGTGTTGACATGAGACTGGGGCAGGAACAGTCAGCTGGTAACATTTCTTCCAGGGTGGGCTTACAGTTGAGATCTGGAATGGAGATGCACTTTATTTATGATGCCACTTCTCTTATTCTAATTTTTTTTTAAGAACTTCTTTGCAAAAGGTCTTCTCTTTTTTCTTTATTTTTTCTTAGCAAAGTACTCCTACTTAGCTTATTTATTTTTCAGCTTTAAAACATCAGCATTTTATAGATCTGAATTTCACAATGTGAGGATGATTGCTACGTACAATTTGCAAAATTGTGATTAACCAGCCCCTGTTTCGAGTCAGTTCTCCCTAATTCACAAAAGGCTTCCAAGAATAGTCTGCACAAAATTCAGTGTGGAAATTGAAGGGCAGATTTTTAGAGGGCAGTTTAAAGAATGAAGTCCTAAGGGTTTTATCTATATTTATATCTCTTGTTAAACCAAACTCTTATGTAAATGTTACAATCTGTAAATAACAAGCTGAGCCGCTTTCTTAAAGGAAAGATTGCATCCACATTTTTTGAGATTTGGCAAAATTATTAACTTGCACAATAGACTAATATACAAGTATATTTGGAAGCAACTAACTCTAGCCTGTGTCTTCATCTGTGTTTTATGGATATTTAAAGGTTTAAGAATACATAGACCTTTCATTTTCCTGTAAAAATTGTCTCAAATTGAAAAACACTGCCCTTAGTGATGGCTTGAAAAAATGGAGATAGCTTTTGTATACTTTTACTTTTTATAGCCATTAATGTTGTAGTAAATCTTGTATTATTGTATACAGTCTAGATTATTCTTCATTCTTTTGCCTTTGGACAGGAAAGAAATTACTGGCTTCCATCAGTGTTATTGGCAATCCCCATATTCTGACATCTGTTCCTTTCTAAACATTTTACCAACCTTGATGAAATGTAGTTTAGTGTTAGAAGCTGACTTGAAGAAAAAATTGGATGATAAAAAAATAACATTGATTAAACACCAGAAGTAATTTACCAATGACTATCAATATTTTGATGGCCATTGCAGTTTATTGCAGAAAAGCTAGACATCTTATAGTAATTTTAATCATATATAAATCTTTGAATTAAACTGAATAAATGAATTCTCATTTTTTAAACAGAAGGATGAGAGACTGATTTTACTCAATTTTAATCAAACTCTTTGAGCCATAGTCCTGAGAATGTTTGGGGCATATTTTACAGATGCTATGCAATGCGCAACTCCCCAAATTAAAAATCTCAATTAATATTTTCTAATAGAAAGTGGAGATATCATTTGTGATGTTGTGCTTTCCACAGAGCAACACTGGATCTGGATTTGCCCTCTCTAGACCAGGTGCTGGAGTGGGGGACACTCCAAGGGGCCTCTGGCAAGAAGGGTGGTGGGTCTCTGGTAAACCACCAGCTTTATTCATATCCCTCTTTATTAACTGTGCTTCATTAAGGTAAAGCAGAGCAATAAAAACAAGTGTGATTATTTCCTCTCAGGTGCCAAGCACAGAGCATATATGGTGTGTCTTCCCCCACTCCATAGGGCGGCGAGCTGCAAGAGGACCCTTGCAAGAGGTTGTAGAGGGTTGGGGCAAAAGCAGGGGCGAGTGTTTCATTTCCAAGGACTGGAACAAGTTAATTACACAGCGAAGGAGGAGGTATGAACAATATCTTCTTGGGAAGGGAAGTATGTGGGAAATAAATTGAAAAGGGCTACTACAGAATGTGTGTTCTGATATTGCGACAGGTAGCTATACAAGAGGATGGGAAGGTGTGATTAGATATTTTGAGAAGCACTTAGCAACAGTGTTAGTGGAGCTGTTGAAATCATGGGGTTTACTATGGACTAGGAATGTTTGGGAGCAGAGTTTGGGCAATGCTGAACTACAAGCCCCATGCCCTGTGTGTGGATCCTCCCTGCAAGGTTTTCATTGAAGCTGTAACACTTCAGAAGGGTGAGGAAGGCACATTTCTCCAGCACTGTGTGTGTCTATGGACCATTGAGAACAAAATGAAATTGTAACTCTTGATGAATTCACTTTGTTGCACCAAGATTTTCAAAGGTGGAATTACTCCTCTAGCAATAGGGTCCTAGAGGACTCCCAAGCTAGTTTTTGATTCCCTTCCCCTTGAGAGAAACTTGAACCTTGGAGGGTTCAAGGTAGTTGCTAGGCTGTTTGAAGTGAAGGGGACTTGAGAGATTTGTTTTCTCCGTTTTACAGAAAATTTTAATTTGAAGGAAAATTTTCCTAACAGACCTCCTTTAGAAGCTTCACATTTATTATCAAAACAGTTTTCCTTTAATTTCCTAAAAGTCATGTATGGTAGGAGTAACTCAGTGGTCTAGGTTAAAGGGGGGTATAAACTGACAATTTTTGTATTCTAGTACTCAGTGCTAATCATATAAAAAAAATCACACATTTCAACCAGAGACCTCTCAGTATGTTTTATAAATTCATTCAAAGATGAATGAATTCTCACAGTTCCTTGCTGAAGATATTCAGTAGAGAAACGAAGCATTATAGACAAAATGTCACTTTTCGAAAGTGCATTTTTTTTTCTTAAAACTGTTTTTTTTCTTTATGAAAACACATTGGATTCAACTGTGCTTATATGTACCTACCAGGAGTGCAGTCTGGTGGTCGGGAGACTGTCCTGGGAAATGGGATGACCCAGGTTCTGATCATGTAATTCCCAAGCCTGAGTGTCTCAGAATGAATATATAAAAACAAGAATAAAACAATTTCTGAACCAGACAAAGGAGCAGGATTTGGCTCTCCTCTGCTGTAGTGTGTTCCTGTAACCACCAGGAGACAGAGGTCTTCACTGTCTTCTCCCAACAAACTAAAGTCAATAGCCAAAAATTATTTTAATGCAACTGTGCAAAACAAACATTTTAAATCCACTAAAAAAATTCTCCTTCACACCCCCTCCGGAAAAAAAAAAAAAAAAAGAAAAGAGAAATTAGAGAGACATGAAAGAAAATTGTCATTGTGTGGTCACATTTAGTATTTCTCATTCATGGATGGGGAAATTGTGGGGAATGCTCAGTTGTTTGCCCCAGCATCCCACAGCTCAGCCAGCAGGAGCCTGACCACGGGCCCCAGTGCCGACCACCCAGGGCCATGTTCAGGCAGTGGGTGCCTGCCCTCCCTGTCAGACACAGAATGCCTGGTGGCCTTCCCCTACCCTCTCCCAGCCTCCCTTTAACATATGGTTTCAAAGCTGTTGACGTTCACCTGCTCAGATATCTGTACAAACTACTAGTAGGAACTACATAAATATCTAACAGATGCACGCGTTCACCCTGGGATTAATGCATTCTGGACTCGGACCCGTCAGCATCACACCCCTTCACAAAGGCATTTTATTTTTTCACTTGCTCATGTGGTGTACACCTGTGACATGCTGGCAATGCACTTGCTTGCAGTGAGAGAGCCCCTCAGGTTCAAAGCTATCCTTATATCTTTGTTCCTTTATGCGTGAACCTTTTGAGGTTTTCTCTTAGTGTTCAAAAGGCTTGAGCGTGGCATTACATCTTTAAAACCTCTTCTGACCCTTTTTTGAATATGCTGAATATAAAAGCAGAAACAAAGCAAGGAGAACTAGATAAATAGATGCAGGGAGACATCATAAGGGAAAAAAAAGCTCCTGAGCTTGCCAATATTACTTCATGCTTTTTATTGCAAACCTGTAAACTAACAATAGCCCACCACCTCACACAGCTGGGTGTGTGAATTGAAGGTGTGCTGAATGTGTGGGCTTTCCAAATGGAGCACAATAACAGCAACACCTGTGCTAAACCACTTTGCATCGATTTTCTTTTTTTTACAGTATTTGCAGTCCTTGTCCTTTTAGAAGTCTGTATAGGGTGGAACACACAGGACTTGTCAGATTTAGTTTCAGTTTTAGGACTTCTCTCTCAGGGTTTGATGGACCTGTTAGAAAGTCATGTGGATTTACATGTACCAAACCAAATGTAAGATTGAGTCTTAGAGGAGAGATTGTTCATCTTGTGGACCCAGCTTTGCTAATGTATATTGGCTTTGGCTAACAGGCTTCTTGCAGCTCAGTCCTGGTTTGCTTGCTTGGTTGGTTAATTTTAAATTTTTTTTTTAAACTAAGCAGCCAGTGTTTCAATAGCCAGTTACAGCAACAAAATGGTTAAGAAAAATACTAATAGTCTGTAAGTGTATATCTTAAGGCACATCACTGATTTAAAATTATTAATATTCAATAATTCATGGTTGTTTAATGAAATGACATATCAAATAAGAAAAAGTAGAAGTGAGACATTTCTGTAACTTAATTCTCATCACTGCAGAACCACAGAGTTACTATCACTGCTATTATTATTATCCGGTATCGTAGATTACCTTTAGTGTTATGTTTAATGTTAAATTTCAAGCATAAAAATGAGATGCTTTTCACTGCCAAAAATTTACTGTAACATTCTGGGCTATGAATGTGAGAACTATAAAGATGGGCATCATTGGTAAAATCTAAGCATACCTTTTTGGTCACTTTGTCAGCAATATAAATGGGTCCAAGGGTTGCTCACAGGGCTAGTTAACCTTTTCTCCTCTAACAACAGCTGAATTTGAGGTTCTTTTTCACCTAAGTACCTACCAATTTATGTCCGTAATTCCTATTAATTCTGAGTCGCTCTTTCTTACACTGTTGTTACTTGAAATGGAAAATATTGGTTACAGTCCAAGAGAAAAATTTATAGCCTGTCATTGTAGCCTTGTGCTATTTCAATATAATAATACAAATGCATTCCCTCTTTGTGATAAGTGTATTTTTCCTTTTACTTTCTCATGCGATGTTCAGACCCTTTCCAGACTTACTTTGTCTCTATGATCCCAGAGATTATAAATGCTCAAGGAGCCTTTAAAGGTATTTGTTACCCTTTAAAGCAAGGGAAGCAGACTCTTGTTCTCTGTCACACTCAGGCTGGGGCTGCAGAAGGCAATTTCCATCTCGTATAGCTAAAAGTGGGGGCTTGTGGTACTTCCCTTGTAGGTCACCTTATCACCTTGTGGATATTTCCCTACATTTTCCATGGGAAATAGAGCATCCTCCAATGTTAAGGAAGGTAGTAAAAGTTTTTCAGGCCCGATCAAGTTCCTGTTGATGTGTTTAGTGAGACTGAGATGGAGCATAGGAACACAGAAGTGCTGCTTGTTTTAGAAGTGAGAAGGAGACCCACTGGACAAAATTTTCTTTCCAGTAATCAAGGGAAGATGGGAGTCTCGCAGCAGTAATGCGGACTCCTCTAATTGCCACTTCCAAGTTATTAGCATCTGGAGCCCTTTTTCCCTTTCCTATCTAGCAATTACAGAGTGGGATAGATTAGTATGTTGCAGAAGCTGTAGAGTGGACTAAGTTTCTCTCTGTTGGCATTTGGTTGTTTGCTGAAATTGATACTTTTAGCTGAAGTCCAGGCTTTTTCCCTGCCCTTGAATCCCAGGCTGTTCTCTTCCTCGATAATGTATATTGAAGTACCACGCAAATTATTTATTTACTTCTCTGCTCCCTGCCCCCAACAGAGAAAAAGAAACACATCTTAAAAAGCCAAGGAAAACCAGTCAGACACATGTTTTGCACATGAAGAATCATGTCTATAGTAAAATGGGATCCATATGTGTGTTTTGGATGTGAGCATCAATGCT
Organism: Daphoenositta chrysoptera; assembly: GCA_013397915.1. Lineage (NCBI taxonomy): Eukaryota > Metazoa > Chordata > Aves > Passeriformes > Daphoenositta > Daphoenositta chrysoptera. The sequence goes on along the minus strand of VZRO01005359.1, from coordinate 599,521 downwards.
CAGTTTAGCTTTGCCCACATGCCAGGGCGTATGTGCTGCTGCCGAAAGCTCAGAATTTTTGTGCTAAATCACACACAAAATTTGAACTTGAGGTTGCATTAATGTCATAAGTTCATAGTTTTCTGTTGTTTCTTTCCCCATGTATAGTGTCCTTTGTTTATAACTCAAATCCTCTCAAGATTAAAGTTTAAAAAGACTCTGTGATTTAATGGACTTAGGATCAGATTCTAACCTCCAGCATGAAACAAGCCTGACTGTAGCACTCAATAGCAATAAAGGATTGTTTGCAGTTGTGAAGCAATGACCGCCAAACATTATTCAGAAAAAAGATGCTGGGACTAATTTTTGCATGGATGAAATATTCAGGCGAATGTTAAAAAAATGCGTAACAATAGACGGTGACATACACAAAGGGTAAAAGAGAAATTACTATCATTCCAACGTAGCACTGCGCTAATTTTTTTCTTTTCCCCACAACCATAAATATCTTAGTTTCAAGTTGGCATATTTCTTTATGTAAAGTCTTTTTCTATCTTGTACATATGTCCTGCAGAAGGATCTGGGCAGATCGAAAACTGTCCTGCTTGAATCTGTTTGCAGTTTTAAAATTTATAAAGATAATTGACTTTTCAGTTAATCTTCCAAGTTTTGGACTTGTTTATGCATTTACATTAATTTCATTCCTTCCTTTCACTTTCATCCAAATAAGAGCTATCTTGTAAGTTTAAGACCAGATCCTTGCTGTTGCTCAGGTACTTTGTACTGCTCTGGTAGTGGAAAACATCTGTGACTTCACTAGCCTCCAGAGGATTTGAAATACCTTCTTTAGGCAATCCTGGGCAAGTGGCAGCAGTAGCAACAGTATCCCATCCCGTTTTCCCCTCTGAGGATATAGTTGGAGCAGGGGGAACAACCTGTGACTCTGTGATTAGTTCCTGGTCTGGTGAAACATGATGAATTGACTAGGGAGCAGTTCTGAAGCTTGTTCTACTCTATGCCAAGTTGTTAGTGGAGAATCTGAAAATTATTTTGGTGACCAGTGCTATCACATCTCAGTTATTTTCAGGGAATGGGAAATGAGGTTCAGATTTTAAATATGGAAATATCCTTCCTGTTTCTGCACAGTTTAGCTGTTTTGGGGGCACTGAAGCTGTGTAATATAAACAAAGCAAATTTGAAAGCAAGTAATGCTGCAAGCCAAAGGGGGTTGAGGAGGGGAGAGATGTCTTTGTGGCATTTATTTTCTTGATTCTCTCTTCTTGTCATCATGGTCTTGATCCTGAAAGATATAGCAAGCTGCTTGCTACTAATATTTTGTTATGTAGTAACTTTTGAACCTTCCTACTGAGGTTAGGTGATCAATTACTTTATAAAGAAAAAAGGGTGTTTTTTCAAAAGCTGTGTTTTATTTTCATTTATAATTATCTCCACATCAGTCTTCAATCTGGAATCTTGAATTGGCCACATGTGTGCACTGACTTGCATGTAAAAGATCTCTGACAGCAGTCACGTGATGCTTCCATACCGTAATTATTCTCTGTATCAGGCTCCCAGTCCTTGAGAGATCTGGAAAATCTTCAAGAAAGCCAGTTTGAGCATACCTGTGGGAGTCAGAACTCAGCTCAGGTTTTTATATCATCAATAAATATACTTTTAAAAAAGTAAAGGAAGTGCCTTTAACTTCTTATTGTCTTGTCTTTGTATTAGAGAGCAGTTTCTTAAAACAGTAGACCCATAGAAGGAATGTCATCAGCTAGAAATCTGGTCCATGGGAGTGTTTTTGTGAGTCGTTCTTGCATCTTCCCCTAAATTGTTAAGTTTTGTGGTTTAAGAATCATCTCTCAAATTCTTCTGTGGAATGTATCTCATTCTCATCTGTTGCATAAGAAATCCATATGAAGATAAGAGGGTTTTGATTTTTCAGGGGGAAAATGGTTAAGCTGATTTTACTGGAGTGCTATTGCTTGCTGAAAGTACATGTATAAAATACATAGAAATAGCTTCATTTCCTATCAGGTGACCTGAATATCTTATCTATAAATATGTTATTTCAGAAACATATACATACTCTTCATCTGTGAGTTGGTCTTTTAAAAACTTGTCATGACTTTATAGGAAATCCATACTTCTTACATACCTTAGGTAATAATCTTTGCAGCAACAGTAGATCCCAGGGAGTTTCATGGGACTGGGCAGTATGTCAGGACTGTAACTGTAAAATGCACTTGAAAATAAGGCTAAAGGAGATCAGTCCAGGTAACTTTTCACTTGGCCAAAAAAAAAGTGAAAATATTATGACTGCTCTACAGCCAGACCTCATGAGAGCCTCAGGTGGGAGTTCCTTCTGTTCTGATGAGGATGTGCCTTCTTGCAATGGCATTGCAGATAAATTCACAGAGATTTCTTTAGAAATACAATCACCAGTGCTTGCATGAACTCTCACATGAAACCTTGGTTCCATGCCTTCCTATGGATGGTAACTGCCTTATTGTGAACCCCAGGACCCCTCTGGCAGGTCACAGAATCCCCCAGTTGTGCCATGCAGCCCCGGCGCTGCAGAGGCCAACTGGAGCCGTCGGAGGACGACATCAGCAAATCAGTGGCTAATAAAGACAGGCAGCAACAGCAGCAGCAGTGTTGGCCTTCTCCACAGCAGGGTACCACAGATGTTTCAGATAACAAAGTGAGCTTCGCTGACAGAACATGTGTGTAATATATAAAATAATGGGAACCGAAAGAGGGGGGAAAAAAAAGGCCACTCTAATCCACCCGTGTAAAAATGTTTTTTATTTATAAGTGAGCAGCTGAATACGAATGTTGTCTGCTTCCATAGAAGTAAAAAATAGCAGGCTGATGTGGATGAGAAACTTCACATGGTTTCTAACAAAATAGACTGTGCATTGAAATCTTTTTCTTGTCCCTAGGGTGGGTCCAGACCTACAGCTGGGGCAAATCCATGCAATTGTATTTTCTAGCAATTATAATTTTACCTTCTCTGATGATACTCTGATCTGTGCTGTGGTTGGAGCGCGGATCATGGCCAAAGTTTCCTGTGTAACACTCTGGAACGCTGGACAGTTTTTGGACAGGACAAGCTTTACCAAAAAGTTGCTATGCTAAGGAGTTTTGCAGGGTGGACCTGGAATATGCAGTGATGATCCACAACTTCCTGGAAAAAACCCCCATGAGCACCTCTCAAGTAAGATAATTAGCTGTGAACTGAAAGAATTACAGCAGAAATCCCTGTTTTTATGATATAATAGGCTTACCATCTACTGTTCAAGTGTCCCAAAGTAATAAGATCAACCTCACAGTTGAGGAGTCCTTGGGTGAAGGAGACTTTCACTGTTCTTTTCTGCACTGGTCCCAAGGGCATGAACAAGGAGCATGAATGGGGCACCCTAGAAATTGCCAGGTCACCCAGTGCCGCTGGCATCTGGTGAGTGGTACCACCGTGTAAGGGCCCCGTATTGACTCTGTGTGTGGTCTGCTGAGTAAAGGTCTGCAAACAGGCCAGGAAGATAACCTGGAATGCTGGTCATGGCCCTCCGTGTGCCCTGTCTGTCTGTGCTGCACAGCCAGCGCTCAAACACCGCGAGCGAAGAGTCGCCTGGGGGTGTGCAACTTAGCCTGCTTTTGAGGAGTAACAGACAATGGGATTCAGCAGGATGGAACAGGAAGCTCCCATCAGAGGCTAATAAATGTTTTCTTGTAAAACGGGGAGATGCTTATGTGAGTCCAGATATAAAGTGAAAGTAAGACAGCCCTCAGAGGGATTACTGAGGTAATAAATGTACTTACTAGGGCAGTGTGTGCCAGAGCAAGCCAGAAATGGGCTAAGACCAGAAGAAAATTAGAACCTCAAGCGCAACCTCAGTGGTCAGGTGAAATTCGACCCTTTCCTCTGAGAAAAGAGTATCTGCCCTGACTTGATTATCTGAGATTGGCATGGCCAATGAGAAGAACAACAGTGTAGGATTTCTGCCATGTGTCCTGCTTTAAGCAGTAAGGCATGAACACAGAATATGGTAACCAGCTGAAAGAGGATTTGGCTCTCAGCATATGCATATTTTATGTACAGATTGTGCTGTTGCAACTCCAGCACCTCAACGGGTCAGAGTCTGTCCGTGTGTCAGATTATTGCGGCATGTGGCTCGGCATCGCAGGGTGGCTAAAATCCTTTGAGACTGCTTGTGGGATCTGTGGTTTGGCCCAGCACAGTTCTCCTCTGCATGTGCAGAATAGAGTCATCCAAACTGTGAGAGGTGAGGGCATGCAACCACTCACAGTGAAATCAACATGGAATCAGAGGTGGATGATCTACAGTCGATGTTTCTGTGGCTGAAATGTAACTACAGGTTACTTTTATCTTGTGGCTGTGTATGTGTTATGGTCACTTTATCAAGGTTTATGATTTTAGTGCTTCTCTAAAGCCAGGTATGTAAAAGCAGGACTTGTATAATGTATTCCTTAACTGAAGGAAGTAAAAAAATCCTGATTTTTTTTTTAAAATAAAGTATTTTTTTTCTCCTCTGAGCAGCATCTTATACTTGAGATCCACCTTGAACATACCAAGGTCAGAATTCAAGACACAGAATATGCTCATGAAGCTGCCCAACAAGATACCTTTATTCAGCCAAATTGGAAAACTTGTGTGTAACTCAAAAGATCAGCATAGAGTCCTTATTGAGCAAGGTTAGGAGGGATAGAAACAATCGGCTTATATGGAGTATTTTTACTTCATAGGAATGTGGTTCTGATTGTTGAAAATGTATCCTTTGCATGAAGTACAAGCATAATCCTATGCCTACTTTGCCCTTTGAGTAAAAGTATGCTTAATAGCAATTTCAGGGGGAAAAAAAAAATCTATTTAAAGGCTGTTGAGCAGAATATCCACTTATAGAGGGAAGCTATAAGTGAATAATGTTAATGGAGTTCTGTTTTGTAAAATGCATAGGACAACTAATAGAATCAAGCTCCTATAACAGTGAATGATTGAATTACATTTAAGAGAGTACCTAATTTATGACCTTTAAAGGTAGTTTTAGAGCTGTCTTTTTGTAAATCCTGGAGCACCTTCATACAAAAGTTTTTAGAAATCTCATCTCTCACTTTATATTATGGTCAGACGACCTTTTGTGCTATTGTATGTCAGTAGTTCCATTAAAACATTTAAGTAGGCTAATTACTGAAAGAAAAAAAAATGCTTTCTGGAGAAAATTATTACACCTGTTTATTAGTGTAGGAGAAGTTTTTAATCTGGGAGTAAATTTTGAACAGTAGCTATGAACAATGACCTGACCCAGGACTCCTCAGAAAAAGAAATTAAACCCTATAAATACCAATTATTGAGCATTTTCCCCCCAAAACAAGAGATTTTTAAAAATTAGAAATTTGTGCGTAACTTCCACCAATCACTGGCATATTATGTATAGGAACATGAAGTTTTATACTCCTATCATTTTTTTTCCTCCCATTTACTTTTACAGTATGTTTTTGTTTTATTGCTCTGAAACTCTGATTCAGTGTTATTTTGTGCAAAGGAAACCCTCAAATTTACTGCACACTTCATTAAAACTGTTTGTACTTTTATCAGTTTTAAAGAGGCTGCTCTTGCAGTCAGCTGATGCTGGTTTTGCCTTGCACTGTTAAGGAAAGTCAAGTGAATTTGAGAGCCCTTCCATGTAGCACTGGAATTTATACAGAGGTTCTGTGTGGGAATACCTTTCCATAACTCTCTGTTAAGTTTTGCATCATTCCTTAAAGCATTCTACAATTTTGTTAGCTTTTGTGCTGGAGGGTTCTGCCTGCTGTGCTGTCATTGATTGCTCATCCTAAAAGAAGGCAGAGAACAAAGGTGGAATAAGCTGCTAATCTTCTGGATCAGCCAGATGTTATTCAGCGGTATATGGGAATTTAAGGCACCAATCCTTAGGGAAAAGAGGTGCAGGAGAGGGGCTGTGAGGCTGCCAGACGCTGTCACTTCCTTGTGGCACCCCGGTTGCCAGAGCGCTGCTGCGTCATGCTGCCTTAAATGTGGCTTTTGCCTGCTGGGTGCAATGGAGCCCTCTGTGGAGCATCCCATTTCCAGAGAGCTACAAATGGAATTGGCTACTTTATAAATGTGATCATTTTATTTTATCTTATTTTAAGATCAGTTTAGCAAGGAAGACCCTAGCATTTTATAGGTCTTGTTTGTTCGCTATGAAAGCTCTGGCTGTAGCTCTCAGTTCCCGTTGAGGTAATCTCAAAATTCTGCAGAATCAGAGCCAAAAGGGCTGGACTGCACATGTACAGCTAAAGAACAGACTAGAAAAAGACTGTGAAATTTCTGTGGCTGATCATACTTACGGTTCTGTCCTTTACAATGTAAAGTAAAAAATGTATTGTTTTACACAGAAGCTCCATTATAGGTCAGGCCTTTTCTTAACCAGCCACTTGAGAGTGGCCCCACTTGACTCCCAACACAATTTATTCTGACCATTAGTTAAGGACTGTTTCTGCTCTGTTTGTGGTGTTCCCAGCTCCATATGGTGGTAGCTTAAGGCTGATCTAAGAGTAAACAAGAAGTGCAGGGTTTCGGTCACACAAAGGTGTGGGACTCAGTCTATAAATTAAAGAAGAGATTAAATGCAGGGGAAATACTCTGTCTTTATTTCACACCATATATGCCAGGAATCAGAGGTTAGGTCTCATCTCTTTTGGTCATGCTTGTTGGTTCGTTATTCCTAAGTAAAACTTTTTTGGAGAGATTTTTTGTTATCTTATGGCTGCTTTTCTGAAAATGAAGCTCCTGCACTATGTTCAGTATTCACAACAAGGAGGGATTCTGGCTTTGCCCCAAACTGCTGACAGTCTTGATACTTTTACAGTGAATATCTCTGGAGCACTGAGGAAGATTTTTGGAGGATGAGAAGGCATGTCAGGCTAAAGTACCGTAAATAATTTATAGACCTCAGATAATTGTCCTGTGACAGCTCCCAGTGCTTCCAGTTTCTTCCTACCACCCCTATTTTCAGCTATCAGTTATAGAATCTTGACTTAATATTGCTAATTGCATAGTAAACAGAACAATATTGTTTGCCCCAAGACAGATTACCATTTCTCATTACAGAATTCACATAGACCACAAATCATTGATACCATCTCCACCAGTTATAATAAAGTTTATCTTCAATCTGATAAAAAGCATGTACTGAATAATAACTGTTGCTCTTATTGTAAGTGGTTTAAAAACATGCTTTTTTAAAAGCTGCGTAGTTCACTGAAGTTGCAATTCTGCATTTGCCCTAGCCAAGAGAGGTGAGAGTTGGGGACAAAAATGGTCATATTTCCAAGCATGACTCTGTGGGTGCAGTGTGTGTGGTGGCACTTGACAGCTGATGAACCTCTTGCTGTTATCACAGTCAACTAAACACAGTCAGTCCCACTTTCCCTGCATTTATCTACGTTTGTACTTGAACCCATTGTTCACTGTGTTATGGATTTGCATCTTTAGCTTATTCACAGAGAATTAAAGTGCAGTGGATGCTGTAAGAAGGTTTATCTCTTCAGTTCAAATTGTAGAGATCCTCGATGGTCTGCAGGTTTCTGCCTCAGTCCCAAGATGAGCACTTGCACCTGCAGCAGTGCAAGGACAGGCACTAAATCCTTATGGAAAACTGCCTGAAAAAACAGGTTCATTTTACTTATCTCCCACCACTGCTAATGCATGCTCATAGATGAAGAAGAAATAATTTAGTACCTCACAAACAACACAAAATCCATAAAGGGAATACAGTGGCAGAAGTATAGATACTGCAGTACTTTTCAGTTTTTTACAAAGGTGGAAATCTTCCAGTTGTGCATTTCAATCTACCCTGGTGAATTTAGATACTCCTTGGGGAAGCTACGCTTTTAGCCCTATATGTTTTTATGTCATATATGCTGAGATGAAAGCATTTGCATAATTTTGTCTCATTTTTGAACAGGTTTTTTTTTGAACAAATGTTAGCTGTCACAGCTGAATTTTGCATTTTGCTACCTCTTTTCATTGAGGTGAGGCTCAGCCAGCAAGTTCGGCTCTAAACGCAAACTTCCTCAAAGCCTAGTTCTGCTCCTGAACCAAACTGATAGTTTGGTGAGAAGTCCTAAAATCTGGAGCCAGTTTTAAAGTTCAGTGATTTCATAAGACAACTGAAAATATTGTGCAAGTCCATCAGGGTTTGGATCGGGGTGTGTGAAGTTGTGATTGAATCAGGTTCTATAATTCTGTGGGGAAGCAGGGATTCAGAAGGATTCTTTCAGAGTTGAACCCCAAACTCATTAAAATATTACAATAAAGTAATTAATGCACATGGCCACTAGACACTCTTAAAATGTAAATTTCACAGCTGTAAGAAATTAGATTTGTTTAAAAATAACAGAAGGCTCAAGTACAAATTATGGAGTAAAAGCCTATAAAATTTCAAACTTGGTTTTAAGGCACAGGCTTTTTTTTTTTTTTACTAGCTCATTTACTTCAGCACTAGTGTTCAGAAACTGAATTCCTTGTCTGCCCTTTGCCTCTGAAGTTGTAGTTAGGTACCAGTGCAGAACTGATTAAGTTGGGAAGTTTTCTTATCAGAAGGTTGGACTTGGAGAACACGGCAAAATTTGTGAGGAGCCTGTGCCCCCTCTGAAGCCCATCCTGTTTTCAGCAGGTGCAGGCACAGGCTTCCCTGAGTGCCTGTGTGAGTTCTTTGCCCAGCTGGGAGGACAGGTAGGAACAGTTGTTGAAAATGCTGCTTTTTCACTGCATGTGTTTTGGCTGGCATGAGCAGAACTTAACCTCTAGGAGCTACTCAAATTGGTCAATGCCCTCAAATCATTCTGTGCCACAGAGGCCAAGAAAACTAAAGTCATGCCAAGATTCAGGAGCAATGGAGCCATCTGGATTTTTCAAGGGATGTAACATGTCTTTTCAGTGCAGAGGCCTAAATCCAGATTGTCCAGCACTTTCCCACCCATTGGTGTTTACAAACATGAGCCTGACTATAATGCAAGAAAAGACTTCGGCTACCAAATGTTCAGCAGTGTATTTCAGTCCGTTTACATTTGAAGCAATGCTGAAATACAGGGCTCCACCGTGGCCTTTTGGCACACCAGCTCCAGCAGAGTACTGAAATGGTTGAAGGAAGGAATTCCAGTCAGAATATGTTCCAGATGAATCCTGTTGGAGATCCATTTCTAAATGTATGCTACGTGCCTAACTATTAAAAAGTTCAGATTATGACCCCTCTAATGTTATTTTAATGCTAGTTTTTAAAATGTAATTATAAATCAAATTGCATTTGAGATCTGAAGCTGACAGTAGTGAGCTGGAACACTCGAAGAGCTGCTTTAAAAATAACCCCTCTCAAACTTTATTACTGGTTTCAGAAAGAGAAGTGCAAGTGGACTGGCCAGATTCATCCATGCTGTTCCCATCAGCAGACAGGACAACTTGCTAAGTGCCAGTTGTGTTCTGGTTTACAGAGACATAACATGGGAGCTTTTATCTTTATCTAGAGATTGCATTTCCAAAGTTTGAATATGTCTCTTGGAAGATGTAAGCTCATTTAAACTGTGCTTTCTCCTTTCTTTTCTTGTTCTTTACTGTAATGAATTTCCCTGAAGATTAAGACTTCTAAAACCTGCACAGTAACCAAAAAGTTGAAAAATGCAGGACATTATTTGACAAGTGCAAAATTTTGGGTCAATGCAAAGCAATCACAGGGAAGAGATGCACTTAGTGACTGTTGTGCTAGTCAATGGTATCTGTATGAATGTAGTAGAAAAAAAGGGCTGGAAACAATACCAGAAGGACAGAGCTGAGAGAATGCAAGCATTCAGCAGGGTTGAAATGTTCTGTTCAAATAATGGCTATAATGATTTTGGTAACTTCATATTTCTTTTTCCCCCCTTTTAGTAAATGTAAATGTTTACATTAGATACTCCTGTAACTTGCCTAAAAATTAACTAATCCACAAAGACAGTGCATTAGAAACTATAGGCTTTGAATTTCCATTTATATAGGTGTAGTTTAAGGGGGAGGAATGAAGGGAAGAATAACTGAGTAGGTAGATCTGAACAAACAAGTCATAGTGACTCCTTAGGTACATTTTGGATTTTTCTTTTCTTATGAATGTGGAAAGTATTTATTCAGTAGTTACTTACAGAACTCTTCAGTGAATAATGCATTTTAAAAATCTTTATTTGTAGAGTTTTTGTTTAGATTATTTATAAATTTATAGTCATAGCTAGTTACCTAAATCATGTTATTTCTTCTGTTCCCTGATTGCATGAGTTACATATTTACTTGATTCAATACACAATGTAAATTGTGAACATTACAGCTGAACATACATCTCAGAATTTTTGTTTGGTTGCTCAGTTACATAAATCAGCCAGTTAGAAGAGGGAGGGGATGTACCACATGATGTACTTAAGCAGCTAATACTTAAAAATTTTGAGATTATGTATCTAGAAGTATACATTTTGACCACAGTATGTAGATTATATAAATTGAGTGGTATTATTTCTATTCTCTGATTAATGGTTGATGTTGTTA
>VZRO01005359.1:538951-578951 GCA_013397915.1 Daphoenositta chrysoptera | reverse complement strand
CCAGTAAATCCACAGTGTTCTGTGTGTCTTCAGTTACTCTTTACAAATCTTTCTCCTAAAAAAATAAAAAAATCCTAATTCCAATAAATTTCCTGAAGTTAACTACAAAAGGTAGTCATATACTAATTCAATAGCCTGATATTAGCTGTAATCCATAATATTATCAGCACTACACTGGTAACAATTACAGTGGCAATACATAACTGCAGTGTGTTTTGAGGGCAGTATTTTAATAAGGTAGGTGTTTAGTTCCCTGCAGCATATAAAACTGGTGATTTTGACTGCAAAGCTGCTTGGACTGGAAATCACAAGCGTTGCCAGTAAGGTTTAGAAAGTGTGTGCCAGGCAAGGGAATCACTGTTCAATGTATTTACCCTCTGGGGAGGTAAAACACAGATGGGGGAGTTAGGAGTCTTCTAACATTTAGCTGATACATTAGTGGGTAGCAATTCTGCTTCAGGGATGTTCAAAGTAGTTCATCTACCAGTTGGGAATCATTACGGGCACTAGTACTGAAGATTAGATATGATAGAACAATAAGGGATTGTGGAAGTACCACTATCCTCCCCCCTCCCACAGACAAGTGTTTCATAATCCTGGATACCCTTCTGCAGCTATGGCTGTCTTTAGAAAACAGTAGGTCTGGATTTATGGGATGTTTTCAGTACACATACTAAGCACCTGTCTTGAAAACGAAATTCAACTGTCGTAGACAAATATGATCTGGTAATGTGTATTTTGACCAAAATTATGTAAAATTAACTTCTCTACATAAAAAGTAGCACGGTTACTGTTTGTATTCATATCAGTTAGTTGGTGTGAGAAAAGCTTGACAATGCATTTTGTATTTCAGTACTGGGTAAGCAAATGCAACAGTAGCTCTCTGAGATTGTTTTTATGCCATGATACACTGGGCTCTGCTTAAAAGCTGTAAATTCATGATGGAGGAAGGGTGATCAGACTTTGAGGAAAGGAAAAGCATGGTCAAAAATCAGGAGAAATCAACTCAGTGTCTGCTTTGTTATCACCTGCTTACTTTTACCCTAGCAATCTCACCTGAACATACATTAATTTTCTCCTGTCTTTTTTCTATAGTCTTGAAGTTAAAACATTTTCCAGAATGTACAAACAAACATCTAATTTCATTGCACTTCTGTCTGTATGCAGTGAAATAAAATATGATTAGCTAGCTGAAAATGTATAACTTTTCAATCAGTAGTTAATTCAGTCCCAGAACCATATTCATATAGGTTTGAAACAAAATTGACCTTCTTGTTTACGTAATCTGTACATACAATAAGTGCCTGATTCAGTAACAAGCTGCTCAACAATGTAGATTTTCTGAGACCCAGGAAAAGAAGCAAAATCTACCATTCCTCTGAATAAAGCCATCACCTGTGCACTGCTAATGCTCTGAAGTTTCTGCATTGGAAAGGGGCAAAATTAGTATAGGAGACAAATTCCTCATGCAGAAGACAAAATTCTCATGGTCCATTGTAGAGCAGCTGAATGGAGCTGCAGGAACCGGGAGGGGCAGGCTCCTTCTCACGGCTCTCTGGCACCATTCCACACGGCTGCTGTTGTATTTTGAGGGCAGGAAGTTTTAGGGCTTTTCCCCAGAATGGACACTGGAAAATACATGTGAGAGTGGAGCTCTGCACCCACCGATGCCCCAGGAGCCTGTGCTGGGGAGGATTTCACTTTGCAGGGTGGATCGGCAACTCTTTATTCTCCGTTCTCCTCAGAGCTGTGGCTGAAGGCGACTCATGATGGCTATTTCTCTCCCTGCCAGAGGCAGAAATGGAGTAGGGCTTATCTTCAGTGTGGAAGAGCCCTGCCTGGAGGCCCAGCCGGGATAGGTGCTGGGTATGCACAGCTCTTGTGGATAGCTGTGAGCTGATGTTGTTCTGTGTCTCACAGAACTCTTTTCTTTGTGAAGAACTTGAGGATTTGTGGAAGCTTTAGCTTTGCCCTGAAGTTTCTGAGGCTGTTCTGTGGTATGTTGAATGCTTGCTTCTACCTGCAAACTGGAAAGGTTTAATGGCAGAGTGAAACAACTAGAAATCAGGGGTATTAATTCACCTCCGGGTGAATTAATTTTATATGCCAATGTATTTCCCTCTGGTAAAATTTTGGACTGTCTCCTCTTAGTTTCAAAAAAAACCCCTTTTGTCTTAACTTAGGATGTGTTTCTTTACTTAAATGTGTAGGAAAAAGCTGAATTTCACTCTTCAGAAATGTCTCCAACTAACAAAAATAGCATTGTTGTATTCATTCAGTATTTACAGCATGTTAGTGAGTGTTAACGTGCCATTAACAAATCCTCTGACTTGCACACCTGCGTTTTCCTGGTATGTGCATGGGGGAAGAGAAGCAGTGGCTCACTCTTCCAAGGTGTCAGCACTGTAAATCGAGTGGATCGTGTCTTGTTGACTCTGCACCCAGATGGAGATGGACTTGAAACAATAGTGCTGACAGAGGTGTGAATCCTCTCACCTCATCTTAATGGGGTGTTAAATTAAAAACTTAGTTATGACCACATAAATGTTGTTGTTAAGACAGTTGTCCACAGCACACAAACCTAACATGAGTCATTGAACACATACATTTTACACTATATTAAAGTATTTATATTGTTAATGTGTAATATAATAGAACATACTGGATTTATTTCTAAAATTTGGAAATGCGTTCTGTCTTTTAAATTACTGCTTAAGTGTTTAGTTTATTGATGTGTGGTGTCATTTATAAATTCATAGCTATCATATATGGCTTATTTAGATTGAGCATGATTTCTGTTCTTCAGAAATGCATGTGAAATACATTATAATTTTATTCTATTTTAAATAATTGGTTTTAAGAGTGTGGCTGTATCTTGCTTTGTACTGCTGAACTGTATCTGAACACGATACCTCCAGGCCTTTTTACATAGTCTGAGAGTAGTGTTTTGCCCCGTATGCCACACTAATTTTTTTTAGGAGAATTATGAGTTTATCACACTTTTCTCAGGAAAAAACCCCAACAAACAAAACCAAAGAAAACAAACAAACAAACCAACCAAAAAACCTTCCCAAACAATCAGGTACAACCACACATAGGCATGTCTGATACATGTATTTGCAGAGCTGCTGTACACGTGTGATTGCTATGTAAGTATGCAGCAAATGCTTTGCATCCCAGTTATGTGAGCCTCATTGCATGAGTTAGAGCTGTCTGTGTGCACAGTAAATCCAACATGTCTGGAATGCACCAGGCTTATGTCCAGGCTTGCTGGACATAAGTAGATCACCTGCTTGTTGTGGGATTTGGAAATCCGTAGATTGCTTCATTAGGTTTGGCAGGTTTGGGTTGTGTAACTAAGCAACCTATCATGAACTGCTCACTGTAAGCCTGGTCCTGTCTCTCCTCTCCAAAGAGAAGCAGTGGGAGTTTTTCATGCTTTGGTACAGAAGGTTTCTCATGTGAGGAGCATTGATCTCTCACAGGAGTCTGTTGGGAGAATATCATCCATGTCTAGAACTTGTTCAGAAGGTGTTGATGAGAGAAGGTTCCCCCAGAATGGAGCCAGTGCATCCCTCTTCTACCTGGATTAATTTCTCAGAGAAGTGGAGGATGACCTGGAGGGAGAAAGCATGTTTTATTAACTGTTGGTCAGATGGAAAGATTTCACAGATCTCAGTCTGCCTCTTAAATCTGTCTGTTGGTCTATCAGGAACAACCAAAGAAAAATCTTAGCTTTGCATTAAGACCTTTACATTAAGATCTTTATCTGTCCCATCAGAGAGCACCTTAATAGCAAAGGCATGGCAGCTACTTTCTTTTGTCCTAACAGGGCCAATATCAAAGGAGCAGCATCTCTTGGTATGTGATGAGCCTTCTTCAGTTAAAGACTATATCTTCAGGGAAAATTAGAAATCAGTGTTCCTTTGTAAATCCTGAAGTTGTGGAGAAGACAAGAAAGCTGAGAAATATGGCCCAGCAAGCATATTTTTCCAGTAGTATGTACATTTTGCTTGCACTTACACACATTAGGACTGATTTCTCTCCAGACCTTATAATGCCCTGTACATTATTTAGTCTCTGTCTGAACTCTTAGGGTGAAGTTTGTATCAGAATGAAATTCTGTCATGTTCAGAGAGCTGGCATAAGGCCTGTGAAGTCCCTCTTCAATTCTTCGTTGTTTAACTCAGGCTGGAAGTTCTGTACAGAGCCTTTGAGGGCTCCCTGATTTTTCTCCAGAACCTGCTCCTCACCTTCTCTTAACAGGGAGTAAAATACAGAATATATCCTAATTTTGGAAGTTTTGGGGCCAGCTTTGGCTTAGAAGAGTTATTTTCCTTTAGATTCAGGTTTGATTTTTTTCATATCAACATATTTAATCCCACTCACATGTAACTTAGATTTTTTTGTGTGTAATAGTATTTGTTTTTATTTCTGTAATCTCTGTATTGTTTGCACAACTGCTGTCAGACTCTTGCCTGAAAGTACTGCAGGATAATTGCAGAATGCCTGCATAAGTAATTTTTTTTTTATGAAATCAAGCCTTGTCTGCTTGTAAAATTATTTTTAGTCACTGCATAAATGGACTTCATTATATTTAGACTGCTACCAATTATTCACCTTTCCCATGGGCTAAAAAGGAAAAACAAAACATAAAACCACTCAATTGTAGATCCTTTGGAACAATAGTGTCCTTATTATTTTTATTTTGCAAAAATCACATTTTTGGAACCTTGGCATTTTGTGTTTAAGTCATTAACATTGACCTGTTCTTTAGATGGTAGTCAGAAGAGTTTACCTAATTGATAATATGAGCTCGGGCATTGTTTTGCTGTTGATGTTGAGGCCCTGCAACTAATCTTTACTTGTGCAGTGCATTTCTTTCTACCACATTTCTATGATATTAATGGTGTATGGTAGTGAAAGAAATGTGTTTTATTCTAGAGTCTAACCCTGCTGTTATCAAAGTAACTTCCAGCTTATTAGCGACAAAGGACTTTTATCCTTTGTGCTGCCCTATTCGCCAGTGCTTCCTGAATTAAACTGCTGTTTCCTGTTCTTTATATGCATGACCACATCTGGGTAGCTTGCTCACAGCCCCGCTGCTTAATAACAATCACCTTCCCTTTCAGTCTCTGTTGATTGTTTCTAATTCACTCTGACAGATAGTGCCTGACAACTTGCCTGCATTTCCCTCCCTCCGTGACCTGAAGTTACTCACAGCACTTATATAGTCTGTCATTTTTAATATTTGATTTCATTTTAAGTTATGTGTTTTACTGAGAAGATGAAACTGAAAAAAAAGAAAAAGAAGGGGGGAAAAAAGGCTAGTAATGGAACATAAATTTAACCCTTCTCACTATCCAGGGCAAGCCATACAAAAGTCTTTTTGTGTGGGTGCTTGTGTGGCTATCTTTGGCTCTATATAATAATGCCATCACTGTGTTGTTTTGTGAGCAGAAAACCTTAATGCTATATTCTTTCCGTTAACTGGAGCTTGATTGGGTTTTATGTAAGAAGTTTTGCATTCATTTTTTTTCCAAATAGCATATAATTGGATGTCTTTCTTGGGGTTAGTGTTGGGCTGTGCAGGAAGAAATGAGTTCTCATGGTGTTTAAATGATAGCCTCAACTAGACTGTCAACATTTTTAATGTACCTTTCTTTTGCACTTATGTTTTTTGTTTGTTGGTGAATGCAGATCAAGGTGGCTCTCTAGGATAAGGCAATTGAGCCAGAATATGTCTGCTACTCAACTGCTCCTCATTTTTTTTTTAGATGAGAGGCCACAATAGGTAGGTGGATGAAACTTTAAGACACACCATTCTTTACAGCTCTCTGTCTCATGGATGAGCGCTACTCTTGCTGTCACTTTAAACTGGCATTAGAGATACTGGGGTAAAAAAAGTAGGTAACTCTGTTATGTCTGCTAAAAAAATTATGGATTCCCGATTATCAGGCTTTCTCCTCCACTATTTTGGCTTAATGTCTTGTGTCTTAAAGTCAGCATCTTATTTGGCCACTGGCAGGTGTACACACAGAGTGGCTTGCCTGGGAAGAATACTGGCTATAGGCCATGCTTGCTGTACTGGGATAGGAAACCACATTGTTTCCACAGAAAAATAGAACAGAAAGGTTCTAATATCTCCACCTGTTGGAAATGTTGTGACTTTGGTGGGTCAGTGGATGTTCATATGGAGCTCTGTGTTTTCTAGTTCAGGAGACAGCTATGGAGAGATACCAGAAACACCAAGAATGAGCAGTTACTCCACTATGGAACCTGTCTAACTACAGTTATTAGTTAATTCTGTTCAGTGCCCACATTTCTTTGGAAGTTCAGTCAGTCCTAAATCTTAAACATGAGACAAAGTTGGCTGAATTTGTATGATTTCTAGATTTCGTTGACTATGCAAAGGAAGTGACTGGGCAAGTGATGTTGGGTTTTGAATTTGCCTGAAGATTTTATTCCATTTATTTTTCAACAGCCTGCAGATTTACAAAATATTTAATTTCAGCCTTTAATTTAAATAAAATCAGATTTTATAGGATTTCCAAGTACTTGCAAAATATTTTAGATCTATCAATCTGAGAAGGGTAAAAAACTTTCTAAACAGGGCTGCTGGTGGTCTGTATATGGCTGTTGATGTCAGGCTGCTGCTGGGATGGGTTATAGTACTCCCATTAATTTAAAAAATAGAGAGCATATTTTTCTGCTAAATATTGGGTGCTTTGTTCTGTAAAAGTTGATGGCACAACTGTCATTGACTTTGGTGGCAAAGTTCCTGAAAGACCTGAAATTATGTGAGGTTTGGGAGTAATTTATTTTATTCACAAATTGTCTGAGAACAGAAAGGCATTTTCTCATGTTGCTTTGTTGCTCGAAATTATTTGCAGTGTTCTTCATGGAGCAGTGCTTGGGCTGCTGATTGTTTGCATTGTAAACAGTGTGTTGTAAATATTCACCATCTGATTAGTCGCACAAGTCAGGTGCTGCTGTTCACGTTCCCTCACTGGCTGGGAGCTGTAACTGGGAGCAGATGCCTGTCCTAATATTCTCTAAAAGGAAACTATACTAAACAGACTAAAAACTCAGCACCTCCTTGGGGCTTTGCTTTATTTGCAACAAACCCAATAAAATAACACTCAGTTCATGCCTTCTTCCCAGCTTTGGGTGCCTCTGGGTTTGCTCCCCCAGGCTGCACAGTCTGGATGAGGTCCTGGCCCTGTGGAGTTCAGTGTCAGCGCTCCTGGTGACTCCGGGAGCAGGGGAATTGTGTCGGAGCGCTGCAGTGTCCTGACCCTGCCGGGATAATGCACCACCTGCTCCGGGCCCACACAGGAGCCCTCTTAACCATTTCCAGCAAGGGCTGGGCTTGCTGCCGGGTGGGCTTTAGCAGGGAGCCCCAGCCAAGCCATTAGCAATTACCGTGTTACAATCTGATACACAGCTCACGGGGACTTTCGCAAGTCATTGAAGCTCCTTTATTTTTCATAGATGCTCCTGCTAGTGGAACTGGTTTGCTGGAGTAGTCAGAGGTCAAATGGAAAAGGGCAGGAGAAACATATATTAAAAAAAAAAGAAGTTTGTATCAATGAATGTATGTGAGAAATGGTTCTGAATATCTCTTAATTTCTGATTTGAAATAAAAATTTTGTTTAGGTTTCCCTCAATGCAGTTTCTTTCCTGGGATTGATAGCTTCACTGTTATTTTTCCTAGGCTATTTATGTGGAAGAAGGACTAGATGGAATAGAGCTTAGATTATTGTTGCTCCATTTCACTTTGGTAAAAGTGCTACCGGGGAGAACACAGGATCCTGGCTGTCCGTGTTCCATTAGGTTTGTATTTAATTATGGTTCTTCCTTTTTTCTCCAGGCACTCTCCAGCTTCCTGGACCACACACTACAATGTTTATCTGGTCACTGTTTTTTTCAGTCCTGCTGAGCACCCTCAATTCCACCTAAAGTGAATGGGAATTGCTGAAGCTCAGCACTATCTAAATAAAGGCCCCTATTATTGGTGTCACTGTTTGAGATAATAACTTGTGCCATGCATAAAGAGTGAAATCACTGTGCTTTTTTAATTCCTTCATATGAGATTTTGCTACTCTTTACTTTTCTCTACTGCTCAATGGTCCAGCTAGATAGCATGGCTTTTGAAATAGGCAATGCCTTCTCTAATTAGGCACCATTGCAGTTACTGATGGATTCAGACAATTTTGTGTTCAAAGTTAATGAATGTTGGCTTTGATCAGCCTCTGACTGTGATTGGTAGCGGTAGTTTTTACCCATGCTTTATGCAAGTCACCCAAACCTCTTGGTTATACAGAACTGAGCTAACAGCCTTACAGAAAAAAAGAAAACAAACCACTAAGTGAGCCATTGTCAGAATGTACCATGTGCAAGAAACCCAGCCTACCTGACTCCTAGAAGAGATGCATGGAAAGGACAGCAAACCCCAGGTGTTTAATTTGAATCTTAACTATGTGGTCAAAGGTGGTGCTGCTAAAGCTGTATATTCAGTGGGGTTCAGTCCAGGGGATCTTCCTCCTGCAAAACCCACTTGGCTTCCCAGCCAGGCTCTACTATCCCATCACTGTGAGTGACGTTCTAGGGAAAAAAAAAGGTGTCAAGCTCAAGTAATCAGGCTGCCTTTAATGATCTATGCAGCTGTCTCTGTCTCCTCTCTGCACAGCTTCTAGATTAGATGCAGGGTACATCCCACACCTCTCCATGCTGCTCTCTCTCTCCCTGCTTCAGAGCTCACAGGGAGGAAACTGAACCTGTGTGACCATTCTACTGGTGCTTTCCCCACAGGGTTTTTGATGAATTTGCATTAGGTGATTATCCCCTCATGCATGTCTTGGAAAGGCAGGTAACTCCACATTGTCAGTTTTCCATCTGTAGCATGTGGATAATGATACTTTTCTGCCTCACATGGGTGTTGTGAGCACTAATTAGTTAATGTCTTTTCAGCACTTTTATCATACAAATACTAAGCAGTTATTGCTATAATTATTATTTTTTATTATTTTGTTGTTCTTCAAACAAGGGATTTTGAGCACTCATCTATGTCTGAGTGTTTGAAAGTATAACTTCATATACATTAAGTGACAATTCACAAATCCACCCCAGCTGAAGCAGCACTTTATTTAAAAATATTCCTCTGAATCAACAAGGTCATGCCACCAAACACCGAAATACAGTGTTTGTAATATAATAAGGCATAATGTGGTCTACGTTAGTTGACTAATAGTGCATGCTTTGGGTGTGCTGTGAGCCCTGGAAAGGACTCGGTTGGCTACAGGGAACGTGGCTTTGGACATCAGTGGCTGAACCACAGCCATGTCAGTTCAGCAATGCGATAGTTCCTGAACTTGTGCCAAAATCACTGGACTTCTGCAGAATTTTAGGTTCTTTCAACCCCCAAATTTAAGTGAAACTCTAAAAGAAAAAAAAAAACCCACAAAACCAACCAAACCCCAAAGAATTTAAGGAAAACCTATCAAAGAAAAGATGAAACCAGCACATTCCCTGTGCTTCACTATGGAAAGCACATGTTTACCAAGAGCCATGCAGGAGATGGAGCCCTGTCAGAATGGTGCTTCCTCAGCTACAGAATCCAGCCCCAAGATTCCATTGGTCCTGGGATTTTCTAAGACTGAGAGATTGCCTTATTCTCTATATGACATAATTTTTAAGTCTGGGAATCCTGCTTTTTAGCACAAATAACTGAAACACAAATGTTTTGTTTTTTTTTTTCTCAGAGAAGGGGAATTCTGATGTATGAAAGCTTCTTGCAGAGTAAGGGCCCAGCTTCTGTAGCAGGCTTCCTTTTTCTGGACTACTATGGAACTTTTTCCATACGGTCGGAGGACAATATAGAAGGCTAATGGCATGAAGGATTCAATTTCCCAGGTGGAAAGCACAGGCATAGGAATGAAATTCTTATTATGTACAGCCAGTTGGAATTGGATACAGAACAAAGCAGATCTCTGGCAAGCATCTGAAGAACTGATTGATGATGGAGCACTGTGAGGGGAAGGAGTAGAGGCTGGCAGGTAGGGATGGGAGGGTTGGGAACTACGGGAAGCTGCAAATCATCACCTCTGGTCCACAAAGAGCAGGAAAAAGGAATGCTGCTCAACTCTTTAGCCATCATTTTCCTGGAGCCTCTTAAGGACCCATGAAGGCATGGCTGTAATTGGATTAGAGTTTGTGTGGAGGCACAAAGCCCCTGTGCAGACGTCCTTGACTTGCTGTCTGCTTCCCTTGTGGAGCAGCTGGGAATTGGGCTGGTGAGGAGAGGCCCTCGTGCTAGGCTGTGGCTGGAGAGGCCAGTTTACAGAGGGGCTCCCCTACCCTGTGCCACATCACAGCAGGTTTCCTGCTCCATCACACAAGTGCAGCTGAAGCCAGCAGCTCATCCCAGAGCAAGCTCTCAGCTGTGTGGTGTCACAGAGCAGGGAGAATGGGGAGCTTGGGCTTGAGCAAGGTGTGCAGGTCTTTCAGTGATGTTTTGGCCAGAGGGCAGGGTTCAGTGGGATGGGCTGGATGGGGCTGCCAGGTTAGTCCTCTCAGCAGAAGGCAACTTCTGCCCTGCTCAGCTGGGTGGATCACATCAGGATTTCTTTTGTTTCCAGCCTTTCCCATGGGACTTTCTGTGGGGATGGTATGATCATCTCCATACAACCAGCTGTCAGCCTTGTGACAGCTAAATAGTGCCTGGGCTGGGTTGCCTGCAAGTGAGCATTTTCAAGCTAAGTCTGTTTCTAACTGAGGATGGTCTGGGAGTGCCTGTGAAAACAAGAGTACCCTCTTTTGAGGGTTATTTTGAAAATGGCTGTGTTTGTAGAGATAAGATGCCATACGTGATGTAGATAAATAATGTAGGAGAGTCTTGCAGCTCCTATGTAATCTGGTATGGTTTTCTTACAGTGTTGGAGTCACTGTTAAAAAAATCTTAGGCTTTGGTAAATTTGGCTTGGAAAGCAATTTAAAATGTACAGTAAGGATGGGAATACTTTTAAGGTAAATGCCTGATTAAATGCAGAGGGGATATATATTTTCAAAAACTGACAACTGAGGGTTTTTTGTGGTTGCCTGTGCTTACATTCTCACTGCTGTATTTTATGGCTTGCACCTGAAGTTACTTATGCATTATGGCCAGCAGCTATATACATATCCATTTATGTGACCTTGTAATCAGTTTATTAGTGTTTTAGTGCCTTGTTGCTGTTATTTTATCAGCCTAAGCCGCAAGAAGTTAATTTCAGTAGGGTTTCATAAACTAAGATTGAAAGAAGTAGTTCACTGAAAGTTATGAAGCAATGGGAACAGTTAAGTCATGACAGGATTTCTTCCTAACTTCAAGGAAACCACAATGTAAACTCTAGTGTTTTGTCAGTTTTTTTGTTTTGGTGTTTTTTAAATTTTATTTTTGTTAAGTGTTAATTTTACAGGTTTTTTTTAATAATGTGGTTTCAGAAAGACTAAGTTTATAGAGATGTAACGTATTTGTAGACCGACAGATATCTCTGCAGGGAAACAATTGCTACATTTTAGAGGAAACAAGTCCTTTTTCTGGTTCCAAAATCTTGTCTGTCTTGTTTTGTTTGTTTTTTTTTTTTTTCTCACAACCATGTTGGCTGGTCTGATAAAACCTATTACATCTCTGTATAACACTTCTCATTCCTAGAACAGACCATCATAGTTCCAACAACACACCTATTACATACTGTAAACAATTTTATTTAATTGATGTCAGAATTAAATGCTATTTTCTTAAATAAATGCATGAGTGGATTATCTGGAGAGAAGTTTTCAGTACCAGTGACTGTATCACACTGAACTTATTAAGAGACCACTGTCAGTACTTCATTTTGTGACTGTGACTAGGTGTTGCTGTGTAAATAAGCATGAATAAAAAGCCAACTTTCCGATCCGTTCCCAACTGATAGGCTTAAGATACTGTGTGTCCATACCATAAAATAACAGATCATTCTATTGGAAAGCAAAACAAAACTCCATTAATTGAGCGTGCACTTGTATCTTTTTATAATGTTTTTACAGTTTTAGGAAGGGACAAATCCCATGGTGTCATCCGTGGACATAGCTGAAGTAACAGTGGCCCACTTTTAGCTTGAGCAAGAAGCACTGCGATGGACTGGGTTGCTGTTATAGAAAGTTTATTGTTATTGGTATATAAACTAGCTGGGGGCTTAAACACAGAGCAGCTGGGTAATTTAGCTAGCTCCTGGATCCAGTTAAAAAAATCTATGTTCTGTCCACAGTAGGGGAATGGTCATAGCTGAGAAACTACTCTGTTAGATTGTACCACACCTGTGGCACGTGCACCATTGTGAGCTATGTGGGCTGCAGAAAACATTAAATCCCCTCATTACTGCCTTACATAAGACAGACACTTCAAGCAGTTGCACGTTTATCTGAGATTACCAGTTAAACTCATTAAAAAGCAACTAGGGCTTGTTCACTCAGTTGGATGTTTTCAGGATTTTGGTGTGCGTTGTGATTAACAACAGTATGTCTTTGATTAGGGAGATCACATTTTTGGGGAAGACTTACCCTTTCTGATGTTTCTGTTCACTGGGTAAATCTGAGGTGACAGGTGTGTTGTTAGCTCTCTCACCTTTTGTTGGGAAAGGTAAACTTGTGAAACTGGAACTAAAGTATTTTTTTTTCCCTTTTAATTTGAGAAAGAAATGCACCATTAACACTTCGGGTTCTAGCCAAGCTCATGCTCTGACAGCAATTACAGTCAACTGATGGAATAAATTGTTTGGAAAACTCTTTATCATTAATGTTTCCTATTTCTTTATACCAAGTAAATGAGGGGAAGAAACTTTTGAGTTGTAACCAGGTAGCAGCACATTGAACTCCCTACCACCAATGTCCTGGGGTTTTTTGGCCGTTTTTTTCTTTTTTTTCCCCCTCCTTGTTTCATTTTTTCAAATTTTCACACTTGTTGCTACTGACTAAATAAAACCTTACTCGTTTATTTAAACCCGTAAGTAAACTCAGCTTGGTGTGTGGTTTCACAGAAGTAAAGGGGGGCAAGATGTTGGATTTCTCTGTTGAGAAACAAATGCTTTTGGGATCAAAGAGCTTCTGTGGACAGGAACTCTTCTTTCCTTTGTACTAGGAAGTCGTTGTCTTCTTAGCTATCCTGGATCTGAACCTGGCCAACGTCAGCCAAGACATTCAGGCACTACTGTAATACAAATAAGAATATTAATGGCATTTAACATTGCTTTTTTCATAAATCAATCAAAGAAGTCAAAGCAGCAGGCATAACTAATATTACTTACAGTTAGATATGGGTACATCTCTCTCATAAAAAGTGCTTTTCTGCAATATTTAACCATTGTTGGCAACAATCATCAATATTAATCCTTAACAGCAACATGATAACCAAGCCAGCAGATAAAATGGCTGTTAAAAAAGTAGGAAAAAATAAAGGAATAATAGGATTGTGGAATTTTAATATTCTCTAGCTATTTATTAAAAAGTGCTTATTGTATGTAATTGTATGTGTTTATTTCTAATAATCAACTGTAACATTACTTTGCAAAAAACTGTAATTGCTTCTTAATTTCAAATCCCAGTTCCTTTGTGCTGTATACAAAGGTAGGATATTTCTGTACTTATTGTTCACAGCACTCTGTGTAAAAAATCACGTTCATTTCAAGAAGCTGTTATGGTATTGATTCTGGTAAAGACTTCCATTAACTGACCAATCTAAATCTCATAAGTGATGTCAGGATAGTTATGCATTTGCTTGGTTCAAGTATTCAGCCATTATGTTAGAATGCAGGCAGTGTCTGAATATGGCTGTTAAATTATTTCTAAATACCGAACCAGAACAGCTTAACAGTTCTGCAGTTTGAGACTGACACAAAAATGACAATCTGCCACCTCTTTGTTTTTTAAATATTAACGTTGTATTGGGATAGTATTTTTGGAGTAAAAACCTGTGGCACGAGAGGATAAGTGACATAAACAAAGGCAGCTGGGCTGCATGAAATAATGGAACAATAAGGCCCTTACAGCCGTTCTCATCACTCCAGTATGTTAATTAGCATTCTGTTGTGGCCGCAACACTGAAAACATGTAATCTGTATTGGTGTACTGTACAGCTGTGAACACACATTCTTTTTTGTTAGTCCCTAGAGTTAGCCTTGCCATTGGCATATGTGTGTGGGCCAAAAGTCAAACCAGCACCACTAAAATGCCACGCTATAGAGGCAAGAGAGATTTTCTTTTATTTATTTCCATCGTAACCTGTGATGTAATCTGGTTGCACAGCTTCTGTCTGTCTGCTGATTCTTTTGCCCTCTTGCATGTGTATATGTTGTGTGTGAATCTGTGTGTGTGTCTGCATGTCCATGCAAAGACTGAGTGTATACGTGGCCAAACTAATCATCTGAAATAAGTGATTTGGGAAGATAAAATCTGCTATAAATAAATAAAAGCTTTTTCCTCAGTAGAATAGTTTTAAAAGTCCGCCATGAAGAACATTACAGCTATATTTTATTTTTCATGGGTAAAGCTAGTGCAATATTCTTATTCGTAATTTTATTAAAGAAAAATAGTTCAGAAATCATGGATGCTTCTGTGAATTCAGCTGCACAGACATGGAACACTTGCACGTCTTTTAATTTTGACACAAATACGTAAAAAAAAATTATTGAATGCAAACAAGAAGGAAGATGATTAGGGAAGAAAAAGTTTTCCATTTATACTTCCTTCTAAAATAAATAATACTAAAGTCAAGATCTCAGCTGACCGTGTCCATGTTAAACTTACTTGGCCAAGGGCTAGAGAAGACCACCTGATTTGATGAGGTGGAAGTCATGCCTCAGTTGTGGGGATTGGTATTTCTTTGTAGTGCTCCTGTAATTAAAAAAAAATCTGACCTCTTTTAACCCACAGGTATTTACCGAGCAAAGAAGTCTACCTTTTGGATCATAAATAGGATTTAAAATTAACAGATGAGATTTCTAGTATTTCCTCTTCAATGTACATTTTCACAGTGAATACTCACTTGTCAAAGCTGTTTGCTAGTCTCCTTTTATTACTTTGTTGTGATGATCTCTGTACTCACATGGAAAAAAAGAGGTAGGAAAAATTTTTCTTAGAAAATAACTTTCGGTGCTCTTGGGTGAATGCATCCTTTATCCATACTCAGATGATAAGAGTGAAGGCTTAGCTCATATTTCTGCACTAATCTACTTCAAACTTGATCTTGAAAAATTACCCTCATTGCACAAAGAAAATACAGCATTTAAGTCACCATGCTGATCAAATTTGGTTCTGCTTTTTGACTGTGGAGGGAACAAATTGTTTGGTGATTCTGTGATGTGAACCAGCATCCACTAGGGAACTGAGTAAGTTTTTTGGTTTTTTTATAACCACTCTCTTTCTTTCCCAGCTAGATTGTAACTCTTTTAATGAGACAGACACATTATTATAGTATCATATGTATGATAAGTATTGAAAGGTTTAAAAAAATTAAGCTTAATACTTTATATTGCTATTGATAGCATGATTTTAGACTAGAGATACCAAATATTTAGATTTCATGCTTGCATTACTGTTTTTATGGAAATATAAATCAGGAGTGCTGCTTTAAAAATTAAATTTCTACAGAAATAAAATACAGGCTGTCAAAAAGAGAATAAGAAGAACAACAAAAATGTTAGTAGCTGTGTCTGAATTTGTCTTTATGGTGGTAAAAGTATATAATTAATAGAAGAATTTTAGCTCCAGATGTGGCTATACTATAATAGAGCCTTATAAATGCTACAGAAAGAAAAATTGCTTGGAACAAATGAGAACCAAATCAAGAGCACACCTGGGTTTGACAAAGATTGCATTTACTGACTGCTGTGCTATCACATTACAGAGAAAGACCAAGTCTTTGGGAGCAGCTGTAGAGAAAGGCCTGGCAAATCTGCATGCAAATAGCAGCACATTGTTAACTTAATCAGATGCCGAGGAAAAGATGTGCCAGACCATGAGGATGATCTATAAACAAGTACAGAGTCCAGAGAGATTGTGAGGGCTAGGCAGATTAAAAAGGTATGCCACAAGGGTTCTGTCCTTGGGTCAGATTCTCGTCTTTTATGTTGCCTGAAGGTCACTGCTACTCGGGCTAACTTACCACACTGTTTGTTACAGCCCATTGTAGTAAATTTGTCAAATAGTACCCGGGTTGTTCTTTGCACGGATATAAATAATTGCATATTATTTTGGGAGTTTGGTAGCTCTTTGTTCCTTAGTGGTAGAGATACGGGTATTATTTTCTGAAGGAACAGTGTGTGATTTCATAACTCTCATTAAATAATATTACTGTATAAATGTCCCAGTGTAGTGAGATAAGAAATAGCGTGATACACCATATAAAGAGACAAATCTTCCATTAAAAGAAAATCTTTCTTATAAACTGAAGTGCCCTGACAAAAATAGTCTTAAAGTTAAAGACACCTGCTCTTCATATAATTTATTAATATTAACGGGAATATATGTTTAAAATCTTCTCTTAGTCTAATATCATAAAAAATAAAGAAGTAATACTATTTAATCACCCACAGCTTAATAGTGCCTTAGTTGTTTACTGCCATTGCACTAATTGCTCTGTACTAATGTGTTTTTGTGTGATTTCCAGTAGTGCTAAAAGAACTGAGATCCATAACCAATTAAATATAGTGTTTTTATGTTAAAAATATATCTGCTGTAGACTAGCAAACGAACAGTGGTATTCTTTTAAAAACAAGAGAGAGTTGGCAGTTGCAAAGCTGCAGAGCACTAGGTATTTTTCATTGCATCTTTTCCACAGTGACAGTGGAGTAATCTTTATGAATAAGCAAACTGCAGAAAGCTGAGCATTTTATATTATATTACAGGCCAGAATCTCCTCTCACACAGTTATAAATCAGGCATAACTTTATTAAAGACAGAGGATTTACACCCACCCAAAAGAGGTGGACTCAGGCTTTTTGTTTCTGCAAATGGCTTTTTTTTCTTTTTTCAGAAATGTAACTTCTAAAATCTGAAACACAGATTCCTTCCACACAAGCTCCCCAGCAGAAATATTTTGGCTGTTCCTGCCACATGGCAAACCACACACAGGGCCAGCTGTGCCGGGCGGGCAACCCAAGGCCAAGGAGGAGATTTGGGTCCCTGGCTGTATCACAGGGAGAAAGGATGCTCAGAGACTTGTAGGAGAGGAAGCAACACCGTTTATATAGCGCAGGGTCCCCTGCCAGAGGGTTAATTGGGTAACATTGTTGTTGGCTCCAGAAGGAGCTCGCTGCCTGAGACAGGGCACCACAGCGGAGACTGCGAGGGTGAGCGAGGTGAGGGGAAATTGGACATAATAGCATTAATAATAATAATTAAAGACTAAGAGTAACAAAAGAACACATAACTAATACACCAGTCTTGCTTTTTATTACAAAATTAATATTCATATGAATGCTATCAGAGTTATTCAGTATTAAACTGGTAAGACAAAAGCCACATTGTAATATATTATACAGTATATTACAAGATGTTTGTTTCTGTGGATTTTGACCAGCTGAAAACAAATGAACAGCACTACCAAATAGTCAGTTTCCAGGTCTTCAGCACAGGGTCCTCAGTCAGCCTAGGATCCCCAAACCCAAAGAAGCAGGAATGCTCCTTCACTTTATATGGGGCGAGGTAATGAGATCAATTAGATCCTCATCCATTGAACTGTAGACAGCTGTTGGTGCATAATAATCATCATTAGAGATGGGTGAATGTGGGATACTTGATTTGCCAGACTACCCGCAGGTATTCTAAAAATGCCACACTTAACTCTTGAGTATTTTGAGTACTTGAGGCCAGCATTTTCTCTGAAGTCTCTCCTGGGACTATTGATCATAAAAGAAGAAAAAGGTACATCTGAGAGCAAGGGAGCTAGAAGGCTGCCAGGCTGTTTCTCAGGGTCGGAGAAAGTTGAGCAGATAAACCCTGCCAGCTGCTCTGTACACACCACCCTCTGCAGGGCCACACGGAGCCTGGGAGCAACTCACCCCGGTGTTAGCTGCCATCCTGATTTCAGCCTCAGCAGCCCTTGTTCTGCCTCCATGAGGGTTTCATGGTAAGAACTGCACCCTTTTTAGGCTTGGGTGCATTCTCGCTCTGTCCAGCCCCGACTTGAAATGGCACCCATGAACAAGGATCCCCCCATGCTGGCTGTGTGTCTGTGCAGCCCGTTTGTGTGTAAATGAAGTTATTCTGATTCTGATGTTGCATTTTGGAGGAATGCAGCCTTGCCAGTATTGCAGTCAGAGCCCTTAAAGCCCCAACAGGCTTCAGAGCATGTCCAGCATATGCAGTCTTTGTGTTGTGAACTCCACTGGTTGTGGTTATTAATTTCAGTCGTGTCTTTGAATTCTCAAACACTGCAAACATTTATTTATATTTATACATTAAAAATATAAAATCCTCTTAACTGGTTCTCTTATTCATATACATCCCTGCAGCTCCATGTATTCTGCACTTTTAACCTCTATAATAATGCTTATAACTGCGTCCTTTTTTCAGGTAGTGGGTGCTGCCATTCCAGGGAATATGATATACATTGCTACAGTTTAGTTTTGGCTTGGCAGTGTAAAATAAAGAGTGGGTATAGATATGAACAAGAGACTTAGCCCTAATTTGGAAAATAATACCTAGGTGTCCTGCAAGTTGGTGTGAGGATTTATTTGCTAATGTTTGTACAACACTCTGAATATATAAGTGCTGTATAAGTATTTAGTAATATTAAGTCCCCATGCATCAGTTATTTTTCCTCAATATCAGTACAGACTGTGAGTTTTGCTCTTATGGACTAGTAGAGCTTAGAAAGGAAGAAAAAGAAACAGATATTATGATTCTGGCAACTGGCAAAAAAAAGCAACTGGCAAAATGTGCTTTATTCCTCCTGCACACAGATAATATTTGGGTAGATGGTCACACAGTACCAGTGTGCAAATATTTATCTGTTTGCAAAGAGAATCTCAGCTTTTATTGCCCAATGCTGCAAACCATTATTCTTGTAAACACCATTGGATTTCTCATATGCATAAAGACTATTTTTAAGACTAAGGGTTTGTGGAAAAAAAATCTAACATATCTTTTTAGATTAAATTCACTGTACTGGTTTTATGGCCTAGCATGTTTTTGGTAAATCAACTAGTTGATTGCACTTGGAGATTCATCTGCAATAGTGGTCTAGTGTGTGCAAGAACAAATTAAGCTTCTGCACTTAAAACACACTGAATACCCGAGGCGGAGGCTGGATGGCAGGTAATAGGAATCTCTTAGTTCTCTTTGATGGGTGCACTGTCATCATCAGTTTGGTTATAGCAGCTGCTCCTTTCTTGCTGTTTGGTTTCATTTCCTGTTCTCAAATAATCTCTCTCATTCAGAGGAAGGTAGAGACAGCCACCTTCTTGAAAGCTGGTAAAACAGGATAAATGAAAGTGATGAAGGAAGACTTCAAGCCAGACATTCTCTCTGTCTGGCATGGCTGAATTGGGGTGCAGATTCAACTGGAGAGATTTCACCATATTTTTCATTAGAGATATATCAGTAATGAAGTATTGTGAGATGGAATATCAGGATCATCTGGGGAAGAGCTAGCAATGCCCATGTGTTTTGGGCTGTGGAATTTCAGTGCATTCATTGAATGCATTGAATCAGAAGATGTTTTACCTCTGTGATTCTGGGTGATCCAGGCTGTTCTCAGCCTCGGTGGTGGAAGGCAATGTGGAAGCCCCAGCATTCCTGGGACTGCCTGAGAGGGGCTTTGTGCATGGTGTGAGCAGGGTACTGCCAAACCCTGACCTCAGCTCTGGATAAGTGTGTGCATGGCTTTCTACTGCTGGTTTTTAACTCATGCCTAGGTCTTAAAAGTAGTCATATTGTATTTGTGGAAATGAAAAGAGAAAAATCTACATGAAAGAACCAGCAGGGGAATGTGAGATCCTTATATTTTCTTGACTTCTCTCCAGTGCTGTTGTCTTCCAAATGGAATTTACTTTTCTTCAAGTTTTTTGATTCCTCCTTCTCACTGGGTACATAGCTGTGAGCCCAACTAAATGTATCTGATGGGTGTCCCAAATATAATTTAGCAGTTATGCCCTGTAAGAACATTGCATAGGAAGAACAGTGATGCAGTGTCAGTTCAAACACTGCCATGTTTCTCCTCCCCTCCTGTACTGAAAGTTTTAGCATCATGTTTTGGTCACAACAGTCAGCAATTAGCATGAACCAAGCAACATGATGGTTATAACTGGTTACAGGTCACAATTACAAAGCTTACCACTGTGAGGAAAATTAATTGGCAATATTTTTTAAGGTTTTTGCCAATGACAAGAATTTAAAGAGCAAAAGTTGTTTTATGTCCTTACCCTATCCCTCCAGCTCTTCCCAGATAATTCCAGTCATTCATCTCTCCAACTCAGAAGCATTTTAAATTAAGCTAAAGGGGGAGGTGATCATCAACAAGTAATTATAATTATAATCGGAAGCAATGCTTGAAATGCAGTCTCCCAAGGTGATGCAGTTATTCCTGGGTGTCAAAGCAAGTCTCCCCCTTCTCCATGCCCACTGTGTCCACACATGGAAGGCAGTTGGAGTCTGACCCTAAGTACAGTGGGGTATTGTGGTAGTCTGCTGGTATTACAAATGTAGCAGGATGGAAGCAGTTGGAATCTCTCAGTGTCTAGACCAATTAACACCATGTGTCATGATTTTATCAGTTGTGATTGAAACTGGCCTTTTTGTGGTCCATACTATATGTTTTTCTGGCAAAAAGGACCCACCTTCTGTCTGAGGGGTTTCTCTCAGATGGTGTTCCAGTTTTTGAATATACCCTATTCTAAGGTAGAGCAACATTTATGAAACGTGAGGTTGAAAAACATTTTAAGTAAGAACTTCAGATAGTCCTGAACAAAGCATCCAGAATTTTGTCTTTAATTCATGTGCCTGTACAAAGATTGCATGGATGTGTAGTATTTCACTGCACATCATCTCCAGCAAAGGAGGCTGACACCTTTTTTAGCTCTACTGACCAAATAACTACAGTGTTGAGATAGATGATGTTTATAATCTTGATGGTCTGCAGCCTTCCCTTATTATTTTGCAAGTAGCCTCTGTCAAGCACAGCTGCCTCATACACCTGTTTTTTTCTTTTCATAGCATGAGTAATGACTGTGGGGATGCAGCAGCAGAGAGCAGATATAGTGCATTGTGTTTCTGCTACCAAAAGCATCTTTGAACATTATCACGTTGCTTCCTTTGCTGACCTGGAGCTTGGAAGAAGCTAGATTATTATCACTCATCTCGTAAATGTTTTGTTCTACCTATGGGTACTCATTTGAGGATCTTCACTGCTCTCAAAGTTTCACCAAGGTTGCATCAAGTAAGGTCTCTTAAAGATTCTGCTGGAACAACTTTTTCATCTGAGCTTTATTTCTATAGGTGAAATAGATTTCTTTGCAGCACTCTGGTCAAAAGAAAGATACTATCTAACCATGACCATTTCTACACCAAACTCTCTGAGTTCAAATTCTGTTTGCTCAGCATTCCCTGTAGTCTAAAGCAATGGGCTTTTTTTTCCCCATAGCTGTGACATAGACTGAGTTCCCATCCATTATCTCCACAAAAAGTGATGGCTCATTTTTCAAAGTACTGATTGGCAAAAATTTTGTGGATGACTGTTTTTGATGATGATTATTTTTGTAGATGGGTGATTTGCTGTGCTCTTCAAGTGCTCCCCAGACTTTGACTCCTGATGTTGTCCAGGCAATTGAGCTGCTATACCATAGCCTGTTTAACTAGTCTCATGGGAGACAGTTTGCCTGCTTACTCACCTAAATTGGTGTTAGTGTAGTGTGTGGAGTGGAAAGACTCCCTTCAGTTAAGGCAGTATGTTCCAGATCAGGGATTTTACTATTTGTTTGTTTGTTTATTTGTTTGTTTCTTTTACATGGTTTCTTTATTTAGAAGCTGTTGTTGCTGGGTGACTGCTGGCGTACTGCTGGATAACTTTAGAAGGACATAGCCTGGCTGAGTAGATCATGTCACAACTTTAAACGTTAGAGGTAGAATTGCATCCAATGCCTGTTGTTGGATTTGTTCTGTCAAGGCTAGAAAAGGGCTAACTGATTTGATAAGCAGTTAAAGCACCCTCCAAAACAGGAGCATGAAATGGATGGATCTGTGCTCCGTGAGAGCTCTGTAATGGCAGAAGTGTGCATGATCAGATATTCCTGACCTCTACCAATGGGCTGTTGGCCCGTCTGCTACTCCGAGTTTTCGCTGTCATCAGCTGCGCTGCCAGAGTCTGCTCTAGCCAACTCTTCTAAGCCATGGCCAGCTTGCTGGGAGCAGGGACTGCTGGGCTCCTCGCTGCAGATTTCAAGCAGAATGGCAACTGGCTCAAAACTCTTGCTTTGGCACCCTTCAGCCATCCAGGTTCTGTTCTTTATCCCTCTTTTCCCAGTTTTTCTCTTGCCTTGCCAAAGAAATGTGGCACTAGCAGAATCTTCCATTCTGGGCAATTATCTGAGGTATTCTTTGCCAGAAGACCCAGAAATAGGGTTTTTTTCCTCGAATTAGTTCCAGAAAAGAATCAGAGGAAAGGGAGACAAGAAGATAGATTTGTCAGCTTTGGTGCTGGCACTCTTAGGGCCATGTTTGCTGGCTCATTTTGTTCACCTTGTGAAATTTCAGGGCAATCCAACAAAGAATTAGTGTCTCTTGGGACTGCAATCCCTATTGTATCAACCCAAATGGCTTGATTCTCTCTGGAGAAGCCAAAAAATGCTAGCAGTAGCTGCTTGCAACAGGTTTCTCCAAAAGCTAACTGGACATGAAGATGGATTTTGGGTATACCTTTTTTTTTCATCTGAAAGTTGTTTCAGTGAACAAAGGAAATTGAGAGCTTTTAGCTGTTGGAATAGTTCCTTGTTTAACTGGGTGAAAAATCCAATTTGATCTGAGATCCCCTCACAGCCCTCTCAGAGTGACCTCCCAGAACTGAGGATTTTCTTGCCTGTAAAATTTGAAGAACTTGAAGCAGGAGTTGTGAATATTTGCAGGGTTTCTTTGGAAGACGAGAATTTCTAGTTAAGCATACATTTAGCATGCTAAATGCACTGTCAACAACAAAAAGACAAAAATGTACATCCTTAGTATCTCTGGACTGTCTTAAAGAAAGCAGTGGATTGTCCATTTTTCCCATCTCAGTTTTGGTAGAAACCCCTGAGCAGTTACTGTCCCTGGCTCAAGCTGTGAGTAAGCACTGCAGGCTGTCCCAGAAGGCTGTGGAGCTCTCAGCTCCCCGATTTGACCCTGCAGGAGCTGCCTGAATTCTCCTCTGCTGAGAGTGAGCACAATGCTATTAAACATTCTGCACAAGAATGGGGGGCTGGGGTGGGTGGGTGGATGGGGGTGTCCCTTTAAAAGCGCTGGGTTAGGAGCAGCACAATTAGACTTTACTGTCTTTAGTTCCTGCTATACCTCTGAAGCACTTGTATGGAATGGATGCTTCAAATTAAGTATGACCTGGTTGTCCAATCCCAATTACCTAAAGAATCCCTCAATTTGCTTAACAATTCCCTCACAGCTATTATGGCTCTGACTGATTGTCCCCAGGACTCTCTTAGGCTTACAGCTAATGTAATTGATTCTTCAGTAGTAGCCTGAAGGGCCATTTGGCTTCAACCATGGTCGGGAGATTTTTTTTTTTTTTTTTTTTAACCTAAGAGAATGGTTTTTTTTTTATAGTCATTCTGGTTCTGGAGGGTAAGGGTGGAGGGGAATCATCTGGTCACAGCTTGGAACAACAGTCCGTGCCAGATGGGGATGTATTTTCCTTGGGCTGTCAGTTAAATTGGCTTTGGATGGAAGGTCTATGTAGACTTCAAACCAAAATTTGGATAGGTATTTCTGAAAAAAACCTGTAGTGAATGCTTCATTCTGACATTTTCTGCTCTTTCTTTCTCTTAGTCAGAATTTTAAGAATATTTGGGATTTTTTTTCTGTAACTGAAGGAAAATCAGTCATGACAGATGAATCTTTTCAGTTGTGACAAAGCTATCAATCCGCAAATGGTCTCATTCCCAAGTTCTGCATACAAGGGTTGATTATAAACTTATGGAAGAGGTCTTTGACACTGTAAACTGGATTGTCTTTCCATTGAGGACTAGATCACAGAATTCTGTAGGCTGTGTTAGCAAATCTGCGTTAGTGGGGGTGCTTGTCTAATCTCATGGTGTTGTGTTGGGCTCTTACATTCTGGGTTGTGTTGTGGCCCTGTTTGGATACTATCATTTTTCACTTGGAAAAAACGGATAGCTCAAAGGACAAAATTCTATCAAAACCATTTCCACAACCCTCACCCCCTTTTTTCACCAAATCTCACAAACCCATGGCTAGAACCCCCAGCAGAAGTAAAAGGAGATCAGTTTAAAACAGATAAAAAGAAATAATTCCTGACACAGTGAGTAGTGAACTTCTGGAACTTGCTGCCAAGGGAATTAGTAGAGGCAGACAGCATCAGCAGGCTCAGAAAGGGATTAGACAGATTCATGGAAAACAGTTCAATAAACAGATAGTAATAAACAGGTCAATAAACATCTAAAAACATGCCATAGCTTCGAGTCATGAAGGGCACTAATTTTCTACATATCTAGAACCTAAGAATTAAGGTGCTTAAATTTGTTGATAATGATAAAGAGATGCTTGGATTGTTATTTGGTTAGGTATGGGAACGAAGGAGGAAGAGAAAGGGAACTGATTTCTATCTGAACACAGCAGTGAGCTGCTTTTCTACCTGAAATCCATTAAGGAAGGGAGTGACTCTTTTAATGGGGGGCCTTAAAGGAATGGTTCACTAGGAATGTTACTGAGTTTGAATCTCTACAGCTCTGGCAGTCTGTGAGAATGCTAGATTCTCAAAAATGTCCTCAAAGTCCAGAACTGTACCTAAAATGTACCTTTTACCAAGACAGACTAGAACCTTACTAGACAATGGAAGACCCTACTGCAGTATTAGTGCTCAGACATGGGAGACTCTCTATATTCTACCTCCCTGCCCAAAAAAAGAGCTGGGCAGAGTATATGTTGTCTATATTGCTTAATGCATTTTAAAAAGATGTCAACATTAGTTACTAGAATGATATACTTGCCAACAAAATAATGCACAAAATGCACAATATTTCCCAACTCACTTCCATGTGCAGTCTATTAATTAGTGTCTTTACAAAATGAACCTTGTAAGTAACAATTTAGTCTTGATTCCTGTAAAATATGATTTTGAAAACAGTGCTCATGGCAAAGCAATGGAGATGACAGCTGCCCTTTGGTAAAATACATGGTATAGTTTGGATTATAGAACACTATTTTTCCTGCACAAGGTAAGGGAATACTGGCTAAAAGTTAGGCTATCTATACAAAGAAGGCATTGGGATCTTGAGAGGATTTCATTCTTTAAAGATGGGTGTCTAATTCAGATATATGAGGTACTGGAGCAGCTACAAATGTATAGATTGTGTCTTTAAAAAAAGACTATAATAAAAACAGAACATGCATTGCACTAATTGCACACACATAGCATGTGCCAGACCATGTTGTAGTCTGGCAGAGAAATGGCTCCAGCCAATACTAGCACTATTTGTTTACAAGTTACATTTCCCTCATCTGTTGTTCTCTACCTGCAAAGTGACTTTGCATCTGCTTGAGATTTCAAGATTATTGAAAAAACTTGTCTGATTCCTGATTGAAAATTTGCTTTGATTCCCTCTTCAGCTACTGAAACTTGTAACAATTAATGCTTTATAACATACTAATGACCATTGATGCTCTGCCTTACAGAAATTTGAAACATGAGATATTATAGAAAAATAAATCCTGTAAACTTTCTGGTTAATGACATCTTTCACAAGCAGTGCTGATGTTTGGCAGTCTTAATTTAAGAAAGTATCTCAGCCTGTGCTTATGTTTAGGCAAGTTCACAAATGTAATGCAAAGCTGTGGAGTGGAAATCAGTGAATATACAGTGAGGACAGAGCAGCAACATTAATGTGTCCATTGTGTGCATTCTGCTTGGTTGTTCCAAAAAGTTTTCGTTGCAAATGTTTATTAAACTATATTCCCTCCTGTACAGGAGATATTCCAAATGAACTGATACCTCTTGATCTATGAAAGAGCCCTTTAGGTATCCCAAAGGTATATGGTCCTCAGGAGGGAAAATGTTATTCAGGATATATAGCAGCTGTCAAGTGATTGCCATGGAAAATCATATAAGTAGAAGGCCTGATGATAATGTTGGAAGGAGGTGATAAATAGGAATTCTTATGGGAACTTTTTGAGGAAAAGCCTGTACTTATTTTCAGTTGTGATCATTGTAGTTGCTTCATGAAATTAATATATAGCAAAAAGGAAAAATGCAGAAATTTTGTTTATAAACATTTTTGCCAGTTAAAATGAGCCAGAGCAGAGTTTAACCTGTATGTGTAGCTTCATGCTTTGCTCAGGGCACTGCCTGTGCACAGAAAAAGGTTCTGTGGAGTGTGCACAGAGCACTGTACCTGCTCCCTTACCAACAACATATCAGTTCTGAACCCAATATTTCCTTGCTGCCCACAGCAAATCAAAGATACAGCAAAGATTTTTCTACACTGGTTTTAGTCTCTTAAAAAAAAAAAAAAAAAAAATTACCATTAGGAATAATTCCAGTGCATTTTTGTTTAGTTACTGTTTTTTCTCTGTATCACTGCATCCTCTCATCAACGCCGTTCTATTGCACTGATGTATCCCAAAGTGCTCTGGGTTGATGGTGGCAGTGCCACCGGTGGAAGAGCATTCCACTGTCAGTGAAATAATGCATGAAGAACTGGAAGCTCCTGGGGATATATTTTCCATTTGAATTTTTATGTTTATTTTCATTCATGAAACCTGACCTAGCCAGTCAGTAATGTGTAAGGTAAGACTCCCCGTTCTCCCTGTATTCCAACTTCATGCTTCATTGCAACTCAGTAGTACCACAGAGATATTTTTTAGCAGGAAAAAGAAGGGTGAAACCCTTACCAATCTGTTAGAGAAACTCTAGAACAGTGTGTTGCTGTAGTTAAATGGTGTGTGGCTTATAATGAAATTACACAGGGGTGAATTTTTTCTTTAAAATGTTTTGTGAGTAACACGTTACAGGCCAATATTGTTTGGTTTTAATTCAGAATTTTTTCATTTATTGAAAATAATTTTTCAGGCAAAAAAGGTTTAACTTTAGATGCCCACCTTGATTTTTGTGTTCTGTGTTAACGACTCCAGGATATGGGCAAATTAACTGTTTTCCTGTATGTGTGCTCATCATTTGCAACAACAAGCTTGAGCTCTCTATGGATTGGAGTTCCACCCTGAGATCCATATATGGATATAAATCTTTCTCATGGATTCAGTGTGAGTTTGGACCAAAATTCATGAGATTTATTGCAAAAACTGTCATCACGTTGTTTTTGGATTGGGTCCACCAAGTATATTTTTAAAATTTGTATCTCCCACTGTTTCAAGTCTTGGTTTCTCTGCATATCATGGGCCTTAGATGCTTTGTGATTTTCATTATGTACTTTTGCCAGCCCATATCCTGTTGCTTGTTTGGTGGGACTTCTGCAGCAAACAGACCCTCAGGAAAAGTCTGGTAACTTCCCATGAAAAATTTAACACAGGTATTTTAATGAAACAAATTGCAGTTTGAAATACCTGATTTTCTTAACCCTGGTGAAAGACCGCAGGATGTAGCAGTAAGTACTGATCCCACACCCAGGCTGCCACTGTCAGCTGCTGTGGCTGTCTCTGTAGTGGTTCCTTCCTAGAGGAGCAGTGTGTTAGTTTAGCCCTAATGAAGCCACTGAAATATGTCTTTCACTGAAAGCTGTGCTAAGTTTACATCACATTTGCCAAGAGCATGTACACTAAAAATTACTGTGAATCAGTTAACTTGTGCTAACATGTTGCTCTGTGATAAGTTGTTGTAAACCAATTTTCTGATCTTCTGAATCTGTGAAAGCTATGCTGAATTTAACTTGACTTTGGATGGTTGTATCTGAGCTGAGGGAGTTCAGTCTCTTGCTGTTTGTTATTTGCTGTAGGAGCCAGGATGAGATCAGAGTTCCATTGTGATAGCACCAGTGCAGCCAGAGGCTTGGGGTGTTATTTCAGTAACTTTATCAGTCTGATTTAACAAATTGATCTAGAATTAAATACAAACAAACAAAACCACTCCAAATCAAATTAAAAAAAACCCAAACAAATGAGTAAAAAACCACAAAGGTTTGAGACTGACTACAGTGCTGGTAGAGAAATTATGTTGAGATGAAGAGGTTTTTATAGAAGAAAGAGGGAGTGAACACAGACAGTCTTACAGGACAAAGTGTCCAGTGGACAAAGCTGGTCTAGTTCTCTCCATCACTGCATTTTGTTTCAAGAGAAGTTGCCTGTTGCAGAGGGATTTCACAATACCAGCTCATTCCCACTTAGTTCAGGTATTTGAAAACAATCACATTGAATAGATTTTCCCTGTTTCTCTCTCTCTCTGTAACTGTTATATTTGTTACAAGTTCTGCAAGAAATCTGAAAGTAATTTGTTCTTTGACGCTTGTGAGAATTTTTAAAAAGTGCTGAAGGAAAACTGGTACTGTAAAAGGAAGCAGAAAAGCTTGGGTACTTTGGGACATATGTGACTTTTTTTTCCTTTGCCTTTTTCATACTTGGTTAAGAAATGTACTTGTTTAAGAAACAGAGTTGTATAATAAACATATTAGTAATGTTGGAAGTAAAACATGTTTTCTTAATACATTGGTGGAATTATTCAAGATCAGTTGACTCTTGTGTAAATATGCCCTTAAGGTCAGGAGGACCTTTGGTTTGACTGCTGTACAAATGCCATTTGCATAAGTTCAAATTGTCCAGGTCCAGTTTTCAAACACAACCGACTTTTTGGCAGCATTTCAGAATTTAAAGTTGCATTAGATTGGTACTGATATTTGGGCTTTCTAATTTTTACACTTCTGTTTCTTTTTAGTAGCTCTTTTCATATTTTTTGTGAAAGATACAATTGATCGGGATCAAATCTTCCTTCTGTATTTTATGGGACAGTAGAGAGGCTCGCTTGCTTTCAGCCTCGATCAGAAGACAGGAGAGGCTGCCTTCATCAACATAGGACATTTAGAAATGGATTACTTAAAACATTTTTTATTATATAAACTCTCCTGTGTCTGTAATAAACTGCAGAAAAATGTTCTTAATGCAAGAAAGCTTGGCTCTCAAGTGGAGCCCACTTTTGCTCTTTTTGATTTAGTATTAGGAAAAAAAATCTAAAATTTTTTTTGAGGCTACAGAAAGGCTTATTCCTGAAGAGTAGCAGGAGAAGGTTTTCTCCCAGTTGGACAGTGTGCTGATCAGTCCAGTGGTATTTCAGCCTGGGAATCAGGAGGATTCTCCTCCTTGACCAGGAGAATGGGGGCCAAGGATCTGCAGAGCATCCTGTGGTGTCCCATGCTGTTTTCTGCCTCGGCACAAGGCATGGTCAACATACCCACAATGGTGATTCACTTTGAGTTACTAATTTAGTAACGCTTCAACTGCTTTATAAATTAAGGCAGACATTATCATTTTTGAGAAACCTAACAATAACAGCCTACCAGATTCCAGAGAATAATAGCAATGACCAACTGAGCAGGTCAGAGGGGCTGTGAGTGTGTATTCGTGAGGACTTCGGCTCTCCTTTGAGAATTTCAGACAGAAGCTTCTATTAAAGTGCAAAGTATTGTTATTATCTTTGTCCTTTATACATATTTAAATAGTACATGATAATCATCTCTGTGAACTCTTAACTATTCATAAAGGTGGCTGTCAGTTAGAGGCCTGAACCAGTACTCCAGATCCAAATACTTAAAATGATAGATCATGTTGTAACCTTCTGAGAATTATTCATAACCTTTGTGTAGGAGCAGTTTCCTTTTAGGAGACAGGCTTTGCAGATGATTAGTTAGTGGGGAATTTAATTGTTCTGTTGGGGTGATGATATCCAAGCATGGTGGAGAAATTTTGCCAACTTCTAGTAATTTTTGGAGA
Organism: Daphoenositta chrysoptera; assembly: GCA_013397915.1. NCBI lineage: Eukaryota > Metazoa > Chordata > Aves > Passeriformes > Daphoenositta > Daphoenositta chrysoptera. The sequence continues at coordinate 548,783 of VZRO01005359.1, read as the reverse complement.
TTTACCTGAGGGAAGACCAAGAGGCAGGGGATGATGAAGGTAAAGGGTTCAACCACCTTTCATCCTTCCTGGTATTGAACTTTCTGATCCATGGCACAGGGAGTCCCTAGAAGTAGCTCCAGGTCACAGCTTCAGCTACCTGTGTGTCCCCCTACTGCCCCCAAAGAAGGATTAAAAAGGTATATGAAATTAAAGTTGTATAGGGACAGATTTGCTCTGAACCATGAAATTTTGAGAACTTCATAAATGTATTTTGCAACTCAGAACAACTACCTAATTAGCACAAAAATTTGGGTTGGAGTCTTCAGGTGGAGTGTAATTGAATGCACATTTTAAACCACAAATTTCCCAGTCTTTATGGACTTCCCAAATACCTTCCTCTTGGGCAGTTGGATGTTCTTTAGCCTATTCTTTTCTTTGACTTTAAACAGAATTTACTGGATCTAAAAAAAACCAAAACCAAACACACCTTTGTGACTAAAAATTTAATCAGAAGCATCCTACACTGACAATCCATGCAAGAGGAGTCTACCTTGGCCTGCTGCTGGTCAGCTGTGAGCTCAAAGCCAGATGCTCCTCGTGGCCCAGCATCAGAGGCCATCCCAAACACCAGGAGCCCCAGGAGAAAGGAGCAGGGCAGAGACCAGACAGGTGGGCAGCACCTTTCCTTCCACAGGAGCATCATGCAGGACTGTGGGGTCTTTGCACCTTTCCCCAAGGGTTTTCCAAAGAGACAGCTTTGCCTGTTCCACACACAGCCACTCTGGAGCTCATCAGGCTGTGCTTCTGTGCTCTGATGGGCTTGTGTCCCTCCTAGAGAATTCCACTCATCCTGGTCGAGGGAGATACTGTACTCTTTCCTCTAGTTTATTTTACCCTCTTGGTATGCAGAGTATTCTTTGTTAATCTTCCTTATTTATTTGAATGTTAATTGGTCCTTGTTAATTTGGTTTTCTGTGCTGAAAGCCAAGGTCAACAATGAGTCCTTCTACGTTAGCTCTTAGTGTGATTACAAGGTAGTACAATGCATCTTGGAAAAAAAGTAGAAAGAAGCCTTCCCCCTGTTTTTAACATAACCTTTGTGTTAGGTAGGGGTTTGGAGGTTGAAAGAGAGAGAGAAAATGTATGTTCAGCGCAGACTGAAGGGGTCTTATTGATTGAAAGGGACTGTTAAATTAAAAGACAGTTGTTTTGAAAGCAAAATATCACTTGACCCCAAAGAGACAGGCAATTGCAGCCCTGGGGTTAGGTATAACAACAGCGCTGGTTTTGCTGTGGGAATGCAAACAGCAGGCCTGGAAAACAGATTTAGGTTTTTTCTGTTGCTTCATTGTTTGTATACGCAACTTTCAAACTGCTGTTTTTCTTGCTCTAAGAGCAGAATCTTCTCAGAACACCCTTCTTTTGGGCTGGAATGGCCATTTCATGAGATAAAAGCAGGAATTTTTGTCTAAAACAGATTCTGTTCTATGGGGCAAAACAAACAGAGCTATCATAACACTTTAAATAGTAATCAAATATGTTTGTCTGTTTGCATTCAAAAAAGGTGGAAAGGTAACTTGACAAGATGAAAGAAGGAACCAGATTTGTATACCCCCCCTTTCCCCAGTAACAGGTATAGAGTTTTAGAGAAGACTTCAAGGCAAAAAGAAAAAAGCATAGAATATACTGTTATGGTGTTATTTTTGTCTTTCATTTTTATGACAACTTATTTGTACTTAAAGGAATCTTTCCAAAGAGTTAAGAAGCATCATTAAATAAAGACTGTGAAATGTGCAATATGGCTTATTTATTTAAATGTTAATTGGTCCAACGAACACTTCTAATTAGCTCTATATTTGCTTAGCAAAAAGTTTTACAAATTCCAATTGTGAAAAGCAGCTATTTTGAGCTGGTAAGCATGTTGCAGAATCAGCTATGATTTTTCTATAGTTCTCAGCCCTTGAAGGCACAATTTAATTTTTCATGTATGCATACTAGCAACGGTAAACACTTGCGAGTGTAAAGAACCTTCTTTAATTAGCTGCACAACAATTAAAGGATTCACAAACTAAATTGAACCCTGTCTCTGTGCTTACTAGCTGAATTCTACCACCTGTCACAACAGCACTTTGTTCAATCTGTTATGCAAAATCATTATAGCAATATAGCTCAGGAAAAAAAAAGAGAAAACAGCAATTATTTCTTACTTTTCTCTTGAATGGGTTATTTTGGGTTATACTGATGTCAGGTTCATTGAAGCTAACCTTTTGAAATCTGTAACAGCATAATACTTATATGGCAGGCTTAGAATAGCTGGAAGAATATTTTGCTTTACCCTTTTAAGAGCAAGTGAGGCACATCCTGAAAGTACAGTACTTTCTCTGATCATTTGGAGGAAAAAAACCTCACCAAAACTGTGCTAACTCCTGCAGCAGCCTGTTATTGCTCTTTGTCAGACAAAAAAATGACCAACATCTAATAGTACAAAATACTCTTTTGTTATTAAAGCTTGTAAGCCAATATGAAAACTAATTTTAAAACCCACTGGTTTCCTAAAGTGGAAAGGGCTACACTTTTAGCTTACCTGTCCTGGCTTCTGACATTTGTGATTATTCTTCAGACCCTGAAAATTAAGTAGCACATAAATATAATCTATAAAATAGTGGACTTATGTGCTAACTTTATTTTTCCTTCAGCCGGAGGTGGTTAAAGGTAAAGAAGTTAGTGTGTCTACAGAAGAGCCTCACCTCTCATTTTGATTGCACCCCTTTTCTGACGGCAGCCCAAAGGACCAAGTGCACAAGCACATTGGGAGTCCTGATTTCCATCCCTGTGGACAGGAGTCCGGCCCGGACAGCTGCTGGAGACCTGGCCTGGGGTGCACAGAGCTTCAGGCACCATTTCACCGCCTCTGCTTCCTGGCGGGGCGGGCGCCTGCTTACCCCCGCTCACTCTTCCCACTGATTTTGCGTTGAGTAGAATTGGAGGGCACAGGAGGAAGGCGAGACTTGTGAAGGGCCAGCTGGGGGAGGAGGTGGGCATGGGGCAGGAGGGGTGAGGGCCCCAGGGCAGTGCCTTGGGCCGCCTGGCCTGCTGCTCCTCGCTGCAGCTCCTTGCAGGGACAGTGCTCTGCCCCGCGGTGCTGGGACCGCCGGGCTGCTGCTGCTGCTGAGCGCTCCCGGGGGAACCGGCAGCGCCTTTTCGCTGCCCGAGGACGGTGCGGCTGCCTTTGGAGAGGAAGACCCGTTTGGGTTTCTCTTTATTCCGCTGTGAGAGCTGACAGGAATGTGCCCCTCGCTGCCAGCTCTCCTGCGGGAGAAGCACAGGTACGTTCTGTGCGCGCTCAGCAGAGCTGGGGAGCTGAAAGCGAAGCTGCCTGCTGACAGCTTCCTGAAATCATATCAATAACATATTGTTAGCTCTTGTGATTGAAGCTAAAAGAGTCTGCTGTTGGATAAAGGATACATGATACGGGCATTTCATAAGCTAGGGATATAAATGAATAATTCTGCTCATTCACAGTACTTACATTTTTTGCAGTATAATTTTATAGCATTGTCATTTTTACAATATTTTTGGAAAACCCAGAAAGAGAACAAAGAAGTTGTTTAATAACACTGTGAGTTTGGGGGTTTTTTTCCCTAAAAATGTCACTAGGAAAATGAAATTCAACCACAAAAAATTGAGAAAAGCCTGCTTTTTTTGTTACTTAAAAAAAAAAAAAAGAAAAAAAAGGAAAAAAGAAAGGAAAACTACAAGGAAGCCAGATACTTTGATTAAACGTGACTTAAGTTCTTAGATAATTTTGCACTGAAGTATGAGAAGCCACAATTTGCTCTATACATCTACTTCTTGCTTTCTCACATCAAATGAGAATAGTTAGTCTATTCTGAAGTATAAAACTAAGGAGATGAAAATCTTTTTAATTAGAAAGAGGTATAATGATCTCTATATTCATAAGTGTAGGTGCAAGGGGTTGGAATTCAGAAGAATGAGTTCCTGCTTGGGCAACAGAAGCAACACCATTGCCCAAGCAGTGATTTTGTGTGGGAACTCCTGAATGCTGTCAGCTCTGGGGCATTTGGGATTCAGTCCTGTAGGAAGAGGATCTCTCTGATGATCCTGTTGCAAGTAGTGGAAGCCTTCTCACTGCCTCCCATGGCCAGGTCCTTAAAACTGAACAACCAAGTCTTTTCCCCTCCTTTTGTCTGGCTTTGTATTTTGCTGGAGTTACCTGGATTCACACAGGTTTGCAGCAGTGTAAATTAACATTGAGTGAAGCTTTACACGAGCTGGAGAAAGTGAACACAATCTGCTGATTTGCACAGACTTCTCAAGAGGCTTGAAATAGTTTCACTGAGAGTTTATGGCATTTTTTTGCGTGTTGCATTGAACCCTTGCAGTAAAGCACTCCCTGTTAGTCCCTGGTCCCTCTGATAACAACTGTAGCTGCTCTCAGCGTGCAGTGGGACCGAAGGCTCCTGGGATCCTGTCAGTCACTCGAAGGAGTTTGGTCACAGCTGCATGTGGCCAGAGCTGGCTGCTAAGGATATATTACAGTTAGCAGAGTCCATCTCCCACCTGACTTTGCAACTGTAATTGAACTTGCCAGGGTCTGTCATCCTGTGATTGCATTTATCAGACTTTCTTTGTCAGCTTTGTTACCACTCGCCTGTCACCACGAGAAGCTGTCTTTTCAGCCAAGGGACTGGAATGTTGCAATTAACATCAAAATTATTTAAAGGATTTTTATCCTGCATATAGCTTTGAAATGTTATTGTATTTTTATACTATTCCTTCTTCACGCTATTCATCTATCTGCTATGTGTCTGCCAAGTTTTCGGTGCCCTTTCTATTAATGATCAAAGCTCCTGTGTCCAGATAAAACAGGGATGCCCAAACAGCAGTTGGTGCCCAGCTTGCTAGATCCTGAAGGCCGTGCTGCCAGTGCACTTAAACGTGTGTCCTCTTTCACCACAGTCAGTGCTCACATCTCTGCTTCCTTCGAGAGATGCATGAGATGATTCCCTTTCCCGTACCTGATCCCTCAAGGCAAAGGGAGGAGGAGATTCCCTGTTCCCTTCACGGGCTGCACCTCACTGCAGCCAAGAGTACGGCAAAGATGGGACCCTTTTTTCTGGTCACTTGTGTGACATCACTGTTATTTCCTTGGCTTAACTGCAAAACTGTTGCAACTGTTTTGTACCATCATCCGGAGGAAGAGGCAGGGTTATTGTGAGGCGGAATAATCTCACTGCAACAGGTCGAGAGGATTTTAAAAGCAGCTGGGAAAATACAGGGAAATACGCCAAGTCAGTTACTTTCAGTATAGATGTTCCTGTTCAGGGTTGTCTTCCTCCCTCTGAAAGAGCAGTGTGATGTATTTGTTTTTGCTTCTCTAAAGGACATATGATAAAGAGCTTCTTTTCTGGAGATTTCCTGACCCCAGGGTAGGTGTCTGAGCAGTGCAGTGACTGCTAACCACACCCTGGTAAGCCTGAGCCACTTATCTCAGTGGGAAACCAGCTTAGGAGGCACAAGTTGGCCTTAGAGTTCCCACCTCTGCTCTTGTGCTCATGACAGTGATCAATTAATAAAGTTGAATGACAGAAGCAGTGATATATCAGTCAGAATATGGGCAGACCAGAACACCAATGGAATAAAGGTGATTTGTGTTTTCTTCTGTTTAATTTTACTTGGGTGATAATTACGTAAATTTTTTTCTAGCCTTAGTCTGTGTGGCATTTCCTCTTCTATCTTTTCCACTTAATTCTGCAAGGAGTTTTCTCTTTCTACTTTTTGGGAGACCAAATACACAAGGGGTGTTCTGAGCAATGTTTGTTCTATTTTTCCTGTATCAATCTCCCTCCTAGCATCCCTGGCTATTTCAACTGCATCTTTTATTCCATCCCATTCCACTGAAACTAAGGTTTTCTCAGCTTTATCTTTTTTTTTTCCCTGGAAATTAGTATTAAACTAATATGATGAGTAATAACTCATCAAAGCCACTTGTATCTACGAATCACTATGACTATCTAAATTATGTGTGGTAGTTTTTGTCACCAAGTCCATGTGTTATAGGGAGAGAAAAAATAAATCAGTTGGATTGAGGGAAGAGAGAAGATAGACTTTGGAGATAGAAGGTATTAACAGCCAAGAATCTCAGTTATTAAAAAAAAAAACCCTCCAGTTTTTTAACAAAAAAAAAGTTTTATGCTGACAGGTTTGCCACGAGTTAAAAAACCCAGTATTTTCAGCAGTCAATTATGTTTGATAAAGGAAAGCTATCTGGCATACTGGACTAAGCAATGGGAGTCAAGAGTTCTGGATGCTGTCCCTGGCTTCTTTACAGAGGATGAGCCATCTATTTAAGTCAAGATACATGGCAAGCTTTTTCCTAAATGAGATGTGGAAATGATCAGTTAGGGGTTACTCATTTCTACAGTGCTGAAATTCTGAAAACCTTGGTCCCTTTATGGCCTTTGGGAGCACTGATATTGGGCAAGTTACTTCTGAAATTCTACCTTTTTCCATTTACATTGTATTAAGATGTGGGATATTTCTGTACCTAGCAAAGAAACATTCAGCAAAGGTGTCGCTCTCCTCTGATTGAATTGATCACAGTGTGCTTTGGTGTTCCATGTGCTAGAGGCCTTTAGGGAATACCAGAGCAGGAGCTGGTGGGAGTAACTGCTGGGGGAAAGGAGGTGTTTAACTCCTTCCACATTTGTAGTGTGGCCCTTTATGCTTTTCTTGGAGGTGACATTTTTTTTAATGTTGGTTTCTCTTAAATATAGACCTTGAAGAATGCAGCCATTTATCTTTTCATTCTCTCTGTATTTGCTCCTCTCCTTTGTTCCCCATTCAATATTACTGGAAATAAAATAAATGCAGTTGTTTTATATATGTACCTTGGGAGTACGTATTGTCACATATGTTCTCTTTCATGTGCAACAGGTTATGCAAGGTTTAATGTATCAATCTTTCTTTTTTCTTAAAACATTATCTTAGGCACGTAGTTTCTGTCTTGATGTCATCACAGGTAGCCCATATGCTTAGTGATGCATTGTTTTGTCTACAGTCTAACTCAATAGCGTGCAATTTGGAGCATCCTTAATTATCCTACAAACCATTTTGTGATAATGAAACCAAATATGGTGTAGACTTGGCTGACATCTCTGTGATATTACTTGGCATACCAAATATTTCTGTTTCAAATATAAATTGGTTACTTCTTCTTCAAAATATGCATTCTATTAATTAAATCTATACTTGAGACATCTTCCCCCCACCCCCCAAGCTGTTATAAACATTCTCCTTTTCCTTGTTCTGTATGCAGATAGGGTTGGGTATGGGCTCTCTAATTTGACAAAAAATAGGCTCACCTTGTGGTCTTTCAGTCCTACAACTACAGTTGAGTGTGCAGGGTCTTTCCATATAACTAGGTCTTTTGTTCCACTAGAGAAAATTACTTAATTTGTTAGAGAGCATTTTTTTTGAAAAAGGTTTAACTGTAACAGTCTTTACCTAATAGACCTGGGATTGCAGGGAGGTGATTAATGTGAATTAAAGGATCTCTGTGACACAGGACTAAAGGACAGAATTACGGTGCCGTTGTTGTTGGCAATCCCACTCGTGCAATTTAATTCCTCCCTAAACCAGATTTCCAACATTTTGCATAAAGTTAAAGGAAAAGTCTAATTGAACCACATGCTCTTTTTGAAACTCACTTTATTCAGGGATGTTCTGTTTATGCGTTTTCCCTGGTAGTGTGTGTCTTTGTCCCTTGAAATCCATCTATTTATTGCAGTGACACCTACTGCTGAGAGAGCTGATCCGCAACAGGCTCAGTTCCTGTTAAACTTGGCCAACAAGCAGTTCGTGGCTCAACCAGCAGATGTTTCTGTGGCTCAGGTCAAAGGCAACTTATGGACTCGAGTTTTTTTGCTTTGCTCCTAGCATTAAGTGCCAGGAAAGTCAACACTAGGTACAGACAGTTGACCTGACCAGTAGCAGGAGGAACTGAACCAGGGCCCCGAGGATCTGCAAAGACCAAAGCATTAGTCTGTTGAGCCACTGTGCTGGCTACAGTCCAGCAGTTTCAGACAACTGACTATCTGATTGCATGCCTGGATTTTAGTAATGATTTTACATACTTATTTGATGATTTGTATCCAAGCTTATGCTTCTGACAGGTGCCCTTGTGAACAAAATCTCGCTGGGCTATCGCATATGAATATTTCACAGCCAATCATACTTTGATCTTTGGGACATATGTGCACTTGACATTATATTTAGTTGTGCACAAAATCTACATCTAAGCCTTTGTGAAATGAAAATAAAATCATCAACCCAGCATTACAACTTTGGATTTAAATTGTTTCAAACTATGCTTTGAGTTCTGTGGTCTTAACTCTTCTCTTTTGATCTCTTTGGAATTGGTTCAGAGGGCCTGATCCTCCTGTCCTCACCCAGCTGAAATGCTCTGCCTTTTATTTGGAACTTTCCTGTGTGAGGAATGCAGGATTAATAGGGTCAACATTATGTATCTTTTAATATTATATAATGGGTTAGAGCATCGCAGACTTCCAGCGCAGTGCAGTGTCCTCAGATGAGAATGGGAGATTCAGAGCCCTCTCCATGCTGTAAAAATGACAAAAAAATTAAATAATAAATATGCTTTGCAAAGTCTTCCAGGCATTTTATTATTTTATTTGTACTCTGTGATGGTAAAGTGGTTCATTAAAAGCTTAATTTTAAGGTTTCTTCAATCTGATGTGGATGCCAGTTAGATTAATTAAAGTGAATGATCAGATAGGAGCTACAGGAAATTGATCAAATTGGAGAGGGTTTAATCAGTTGTATACATTCCAAATTACATGAAAATAACAAATTTACTTTAAAAAATGCTGTTTCTAAAGTAACAGAAGCTTTAGTTTAATGAAGCATTCCACAAATAAGGCTCCAATTTGAATTTTGGTATCACTCTTATCTTTACTTTTGTCATCGAGAATCACTAGGAGAAAATAAAATGAGAATCAATGTTTATAAGCTTAAAAATAATGATCCCAGATGCAACCAGTGCCTGGGAAAAAATAATCGTAATTTTTGGGGTTTTTTTATTTTTTAATCTACCAAACTTTCAGTACCAATTATTTATCTTTCTCTTCTTTGGATCTGACTTCTTAAGTATATGCAAGTGAAATGGAATAAATAAGAAGGAAAACAGATTTTGCTAAGTCACATGCAAACTAGCAATAAATCAAACAGCTTGTCTGCATTCTTCTAATCTTTCTATTCTAATCAGGGAGTGAGATTTATAAATGACCTCTCTTCTCCTCTGTGCTCATCTTCCTAGATTGTGATCACAAACAGTTCACAGTCCTCCACTCCATGGGTGCTACCAGCCAAAGACTGTTTTGGTGATTTATCTTCCACTGATCAGTTATCAGTCCCAAAGGCTGTGCTAACTAGAAAGCACCCTACAGATGTAACAGGTATTTTGGAAAGCAGCTCTCTTCCCAGCCCAGAGCGAAGGCAGTACAGCCTCAGCAAACCATTTTCTCTCTGCTAATGACTTTTGAAACTTCAAAATCCCTCTGCTAACCCTTCTTTAAGACATAAAAACTGTTGTGGAATGAGTTGGCTCTGTTGTTACTAAAGGAGTACTTTGTTTTGGAATCAATAAGCAGCTTGTTGAAATATCAGCACCACAAAGCAGCTACAGTTGTGCCGGGTGCCTCCCCGGCTGCCCCTGCGCGGTGCGGGCCGCGGCACGATGGTGTCGGAGTGAGGCGGCAGCCCCGAGCCTCCCGGGCATGGGGCACCCCCGAGCCTCCCGGTCATGGGG
>VZRO01005359.1:529563-538585 GCA_013397915.1 Daphoenositta chrysoptera | reverse complement strand
CCTCCCGGGCATGGGGTACCCCTCTTTCCCCGGGCATGGGGCAGCCCCCGAGCCTCCCAGGCATGGGGAACCCCTCTTTCCCCGGGCATGGGGCAGCTCCCGGGCATGGGGAACCCCCGAGCCTCCCGGGCATGGGGCAGCCCCTTTTCCCCCGGGCATGGGAACCCCTCCTTCCCCTGGGCATGGGGGCAGCCCCCGAGCCTCCCGGGCATGGGGAACCCCTCTTCCCAGCGCCGGGCAGCTCTGCTCCACTGCTCCCATCCACCCCTCACTTACTACAGGCTGCGAGTGCTTGGCAATGCCTACAAAACTTCAATGTGCTAATGTGACTAATGGTGATAACGAATTACCGAGCTGGCCTTAATGATATTTAAATAAAAACAAAAGATAGGACACGCTACCTGTAGGCCAACTTTCTTTTTTTAAAGGCATCCTGTTATACTCCAGAAACCATATGTTTTCCTAATATAATTACATTATACCCCAAGGAACAGGACAGCTACTTAACCAAAACTCCTATGAAGTCGATGAAGTTACTCTATTTTACATAAGTAAAATGAGAATAGAATCTGGCCTAATGTTTATTTCATTTTATCAGACTGGATAATGCTGTCCTGGTAGCATTAAATACAGCTGATCTCTCCCCTCCCCTTCCGTGCACACATGCTTTTGTTAAAATCTAACTATTTACATCTATGTCTCTTAGTATTGCCTACAAATCAGTCAAAGAAGAGTAGGTCATCTATCCTGCCCTACTGTTTATATATTAATCATCTGGCAAATAAACTGCTCAGTATCCTACCCACCTCAGTAATATTTGTGATGTAATTTGTTTGGATGCCCAAATGTCACCAGCGTTGATTGTAAGAGATGAAAAAAATGTACTTGCTCAGCACACCAAGCTCTGGGCTAAAATGTAAGCATGAAATCTCTGGTTTATTTTTGTAATAATGTTTACAGCTGTTTAATGACCCTGAAAGGGTTCAGTAGTCTGGTGTTCTGTATTTCTTAACAGGAGTGTATTATGCTTATAACAGCCTTAGTTCAACTGTTTCTGCTGCAACAATAAGAAAAATATTTAATAAAAATTCAATATGTATTCTGATCTCAGCAATACCTGTTTACGAGTTGCTAAGAACTGAAGCAGTCTGTATTGGAGTATTTAGAATTTGCCAGTGGACCACAAGATAATGTAGATATATGTGAATTTTTCTAGCTGGAAAGATAAATACCAGGTCTATACTCTGAAAGCATAAGTAACAGTGTGTGTAGCTCTAACTGCTTAGAGGATCAGGGCCAGAGCGAGCTTGTCGTTTAAACACGTGAGCTTGTAAAGCATTACTTTGCTTACTGAACTGTAAATCTTTTAACTAACCTAATCTAAGCTATAATAACAGCACAACAGTGGTTTAAAAATGACTGTTTTCTCTACAGCACTGAAGAGGGGAGAGCTTCAGTGTGTGTGTGTGTGTCCAGCAGGAATGAACAGGTGTAAATAAGAGCTGAATTTGGTCCATCTGTTTACAAAGATAACAGGTGTGTGTCTGCACATATGTGTCTGTATACAGATATGTGTGTGCCTGCATATGTTTACATGTGTGCGTAGGCATAGATTTATCTTTAAATTCTGTCCTTCTGCTTGCCATAATTTTTTTTTTTTTCTGTTTCCAGCAAGAGGAAGCTGAGGTTCTCGTATTACATTAATGTAGTTGTGATGACAGGCATTTCTGGTGTCATAATTGGTTTTAAATTCCAGTAATCCATTTCAAATAGTTAAATAAAATCTGTGTTCATTTGAAATGGCTAAAGCCAGAACTTTCGCTATTGATATCACAGGAAATAGTCTTGAGGGCAAAAATGTGAGTGAAATCAAAATAACTATTAGTATCATCAAAGGGCCTTCAATGTCTCACTGTACCTTTATGTAGGAGATGAGAGAGAGTATTTTTATAATATCTGTATTCCATTGTGAGTTTCATAAGCTGAGCTCCTCCTCAGAGGAACGGGATCCTGCACACTGGGCACAGTACGTGGCTGGATGGGGCTTCCCAAGGGTGCTCCTGCCCTGGCCAGGACAGTGAGAACCCAGCTGGGTTGCAGCCCATGTATGCAGCAGGGTCGGGTCGGGGCTTTTGGCCCCAGCAACTCACTTGGGCAAGAGCTGAGGGTTTATTTAGGTTAGAAAGGGCCTGATCCCAACACACTCTGTATGGTGCCATGTCTTGAGGGACACTGTCTTTACACAATATTTGAGATAATTAAAGGTCAGAAATTTACTACATAAACTTCAACAAACGTATTTTGAATTTCTTAACAATCTCAAATTTGATTTGCAGTTCATTTTGTAAACATTTGTTAACTACAGAGAACATTTTGCTTCTGTTCCCAGCGCGAGAGACGGCAAAACATTCTGTGCTTTCCTTATATGAGAGATCAGGATCATGAAAATAATGTGATAGGCTATATATTTAAAAATTGAAAGCTAGATGTTTTCCCTACCATGGAGCATCACAGCAGCATTTCCAGATTTTTATTTTTGAATACCTTGACACCAAGGTGGGTACCGTGAACTGCAGGAGCCTCACTGGGGAATGAAAGCCCCTTACCCCATAGATCTAGACAGGGATGATGGATAAAGAGGGAGAGAATGAAATTGCTAATTTTTTTTTTTGAAAATTAGGGAAATTGGATTGAGTTATCTAATTCATAGTGGAATGATGGATGAGGATGAGTTTTGTTTCTGTCTTGCATGTGGATACAAGATGAGATTTTGGTAGGTTTTGCTGTGACTGGGCTAAAGGATACCAAGAGAGATTTCTGTGAGAGCTGAACAGTAGCGAGGTCCCTGTGTTCAGAAAAGCTGTAACTGGGCATGGCAGGAGGAGAAATTTCAGTGGGCAGTACTTTCAGTGCTGTGGTTATCCTTAATGAATCCAGGTTGGAGTCAGGAAAAGAGGTGACAATTCAGAGCCCGAGGAAGGAACAGGCCTGCAAGAAGCGGGGACAGGTGAGGGTGGAAATGCAGTTTAAGTCAAGAATACATCTTTAGATTGTGGTAGCTGGATCCCAGAAACTGCACAGCTGATCAGAGTAGGCAGCATTCAGAGCTGGTTGTTGCTCACGAAGCAGAGGCTTTGCTGACCTTTCTGCATATTTAATCAAAAATGTGTAACATTTCCTATGCCAAAAGATCCATGTGTTAGGCTCCCCCGACTTGATCCAAAATTATTAGTCTTTAAATGAGAAATTATGGATTTGGTATTGCTCTAAACTATTTTTTTTTAACTTGTTCTATTGATATTCTACATTATATGTTTCTATATGATTTTGGAACACAGAAAATAGCAAAAAGGAAAAATCGGAAAACTTATCATGTTCCAGCTACAACTGCTGTTGTTAGTTTATTAAAGTTATATTTGAAAAAGAGGCACAGCATAACTAAAATCTCAACCACAACTCCCCTTCCCAATCCAAATAACCATACATTTCAACTGATGCTTAGGGTTAAACATCTGAATTAATAAATTCCACTGGGATCTGTCAGCATTTCCAAACTTCGATAGAGCATAAAATGCTTGAATTAACTACCCAAACCTTTCTGCGTATGTAAAGGCACCAGGTCCTATTGAGATCAAATGAAAAAATTAAAACTTAGACTGCATTTTTGAAGCTGTTGTAGAGTAATGGCAATTCACAAAGACCTTTCTAAACCTTCTTCAGTGTATGAGTGTGTCTGCACATGCTATGCATTTCTGGAATTGTCATCTTCTTGTTTGCCAACATGCCTTGTTTAAGCATGGTGGGGAGAAATAACACTCCTGGTATGTGGTATTCAGACAAAAAGTAGATTTTGGGTTTTTTCTTGTTGTTATTTGGGAGATTATTTCTTTGGGTTTTTGTTTGTTTGGTTTTTTTTAAGTACGTAGGCAGATATTCAAAATCTCAGTCAACTTCAGGCAATGGCAGACCTAAGCACCACAAGTCTTAAGTTGCTTAGTTAATCCTTTTGAACACGAAATTTGATTTGTTCCAAAAGTTAGGCAAACTTTCAAAAATTTAAAAAAAGAAAAGGTGTTTGTGTGTGCCCACATTTTGAATGACTGTGGTCTGCTGCACAGAAAACTTGAATGGAAATTAAGAATTTTCCTTGTTTGCTACATGGCATCGGGGAACACCTGGCTCGACTTCTCCTACTCCCTACCTCTGGAAATCAGACACTGCAAGATAAACCGAAGTGGGGTCCTTTTATATACTTGATTTCTTTAATATTTTTATAAATAATAACATTGGCAGCATGCAAATTATGGGTCCCCAACATGTGACCTGAATTAGAGGACTGTTACATTTTGAAAAAGATCTGCTTTATATATGGGCAAAATTAGGTAGCTCATTATCATCTTTTAATACACATTTTTTATATCTTTAATACACATCTTTTTAATACCATCTTTAATACACATGAATATAACTCTTTCCTGTACTTCTTACAAGATCTGCATTGTCACAACCTCAGTCATCCTGTCAGGACCAAAGAGGTCTCCCCTCGAAGACCTCCCATGGTTTTTTTTTAGGCCCTGATCCTGCAAATACTTAATCATGTGTGGAACTTTGTTTTCAAGAGTCACCCTTTGAAGTCTACTGGACTACTCCCACGAGCACAATTACATGCATCTTAAGTATGTGCCAGATCTGGACCTTGAATTGTCTATCAAGTGGCCACTGTGAAGCTGTGTGAGGAATGGTGTCCACCCAGAGTGTGCCTGGAGCCTTTGTAGAAGACAGAGTGAAAAAATGCTTTTGGCTAAAGCCACAGAGGGGGTTGACCAAATTAATATTTTAAGAACGTATAGAATTCAGTAGTTTTGTGAGTGAATAAAGTGTCAAATCACTCTACTGAACAACAAAAATCTTAATTATGTTCTAATATAACCTTATAGCATCATATAGTTTATGAATTAGTTATGTGAAACTTTATATTTTAAATGGAATTTTATAGATACATTATATCTGTGTAGAGTAGAGAAGTGGCAAGGATGGATTATTGTGGACAATTATGCAGACCAGAACAGTGCACTTGTGTTTAACAAACAGTTTTGAATTCTAATTTCCTGCAATATACATAGTGTAGCTACAATTTGTAGTCATTACTGTGTATTAGGAAAGTTATTAAAATTCTTAAACTTGTTGAAGCTTTCCACAACACCTTCCCCAGATTTTAATTGGTTTTATCTAGTTCCATAAGAGAGCTCTTTAAAACAAATCAAAGTGTCTTAAATCACATATCTTACCCATCGAAGGGCAGAGATATTCCTTCTATAATCTGGCAAGTTTTCCTAGGAACAGAAATTTGAAGGTTCTCAACGATGAATTAAAAGACTTGGCAGAAGATAATTTATGTGCTTTTTGATGGGCTCAGTTTCAAAATGACAAAATAACAATGTTTTGTAACAGAAGGGTTAAATCTTAATCTCAGAGGTTTACAAAGCTGCTAGTCGCAGTCTCCTTAAAATTTAATATACCTCGTTAATGCTTACTTGCAAACACTGAAGGATTTTTATGATTATAATCATGTGTTACAGCACCTAGTACTGTTTCTAAGCAGCATACTAATCAGCTTAATGAGATATTACTGCACTTTTTGTTGACTAAAGCAAAATCCCTTTTATTGTTCTAAAGCTTGTCCTTTATTTTTTCCCAAAACATTATCTTGTTTTATTGTACACCAGTAAATATCATACCATCGGTTTTTTGTCAAATCATAAAATTATCTTTCTCATTGTATAATGTGTAATATATTGAATATGGTTAATGGAACCGAAAGTTACAAATAGATTTCTATTTTGGGGTGGGGGGTTGCTGGCTTTTTTAATGAAAATGGGAGAGATGCATAAGATTTCTTTTTCTATAGATTTAGAAATGCAGACAGGTGCAGTTTTGCAAGAAGGACAAGGGAGGTGGTAAAAGCCCTTGCCCCTTCTGTAATAATTAGGTTTTGAAATTGTCTCATATTTTAAAATAGTAATTAATAGTTCTTGGTAAACATGCAGAATGAGGAAAGTGCATGTATGATCAGAATTGTGTAGCACAGTTGGCACTTAATACACTTTTAATTGTTTTTACACTAATTCCTTTGCATTATTATGAGTAGGTAAAACATAAAATGCAAATTGTACGCCAGTGATTCAATGCTTGTAACTCTTTCACAGTCTGAATCTAAAATATCTTCTGATTTTCAGAGATGGAGGAAGCTAGTTTGTGCCTTGGTGTTTCTTCAGCTGTGCCAGAAGCTGACGCCCATCTCAACAGCACCATCCTCAATGGGCAATATTCAATGAGTCAGAAGCTGCACCAGATCACTTCCCAGCTCAGCCATGCCTTCCCGGAGCTCCAGAACAGGCAGAACCCCGAGGAGAAGGCGTCAGTGCCACTAGAAGACAAAAGTCACATGTCCATAGCAAACCAGCCCATCAGCAGCCAGATGGCCCTGCTGGCAAACCAGCTCAACAGAGAGGTTGATACCAGTTTGAACGGACGCGTGGATCTGCAGCAGTTCCTAAATGGACAAAACCTAGGGATTATGTCTCAGATGAGTGACATAGAGGATGACGCCAGGAAAAACCGAAAGTACCCCTGTCCCCTCTGTGGGAAACGCTTTCGGTTTAACAGCATCCTGTCGCTACACATGCGAACTCACACTGGAGAGAAACCGTTCAAGTGTCCCTACTGTGACCACAGAGCAGCTCAGAAAGGCAACCTGAAGATACACCTGCGTACTCACAAGCTTGGAAACCTTGGCAAAGGTCGTGGAAGGGTCCGAGAAGAAAACAGACTTTTACATGAGCTGGAGGAGAGAGCAATTCTTCGGGACAAGCAGATGAAGAGCAGCCTCTTGCAGCCACGACCTGATGTGAAAACACAGCAGCACACCCAGCCAATGCCACTCGCAAACTGTAACTTGTCTGTGCCACCTAATCACAGCACACCTGATATTTCCAACCCTGTTCCCTCTCCAAAGCCAGTCAGTGTCCAGGAAGAAGTTGTCGCTCAGACAGCCGGGTTCAGATGCACGTTTTGCAAAGGCAAGTTTAAGAAGCGAGAAGAGCTGGACAGGCACATAAGGATCCTACACAAGCCTTACAAGTGCACTCTGTGTGACTTTGCTGCCTCGCAGGAGGAGGAGCTGATCAGCCACGTGGAGAAGGCTCACATAACTGCAGAGTCAGCACAGGGCCAGGGCTCCAACGGGAATGGGGAGCAATCCACCAATGAGTTTCGTTGCGAGGTGTGTGGCCAAGTGTTCAGCCAAGCCTGGTTCCTAAAAGGCCACATGAGAAAGCACAAGGATTCCTTTGAACACTGCTGTCAGATCTGCGGGAGGCGATTCAAAGAGCCTTGGTTCCTTAAAAACCACATGAAAGTTCACCTGAATAAGTTATCTGTAAAGAACAAATCTCCTAATGATCCTGAAGTACCTGTCTCCATCAGCAGCATGTCCCAGGAAGCTCATGCAAACTTGTATTCAAGATATCTGTCATGTTTGCAGAGTGGGTTTCTTCCTCCTGACAAAGCGAGTTTAAGTGAACAAAATCAAATCTATAACAAAGGAGATATGCCCATGAAAGAGAAAGAAGTCTTGGGGAAGCTCCTTTCGCCCATTTCTGGCATTGGTCACAGTATTGCTGAAGGGGATAAACATTCTTTATTGGGCTGTCTCAATCTGGTGCCTCCTCTGAAATCCAGCTGCATAGAAAGGTTACAAGCTGCCGCCAAAGCAGCAGAGATGGATCCAGTAAACAGCTATCAGGCCTGGCAGCTAATGGCAAGGGGAATGGCCATGGAACATGGCTTTTTGTCTAAAGAGCAGCAGATACAGCGCAGCCACGAAGACACTTTGGCAAATGCTGGAGTTATGTTTGATAAGGAGAAGCGGGAGTATGTGTTAGTAGGAGCAGATGGCTCTAAGCAGAAAATGCCTGCTGATTTGGTTCACAGCACTAAAATGGGCAATCAGAGAGACTTGCCAAGCAAACTAGACCCTTTAGAAGGCAGTAGAGATTTTTTGTCACATGGTATGAACCAGGGACTCGATTACAACTTACAAAGTCATGGAAACATAAAAGAAAAGCCAACTGAATGCCCGGACTGTGGAAGGGTTTTTAGAACATACCACCAAGTGGTCGTTCACTCCAGGGTCCACAAAAGAGACAGGAAAGGAGAAGATGAGATAATTCAAGGTAGCCTCGATGAGCGGCGTGGGTCTGGAAGTGACCAAGAGTCTCAGTCTGTCAGCAGGTCGACAACACCAGGCTCCTCTAACATTACTGAAGAAAGCGGAGTAGGTGGGGGTCTCTCGCAGACGGGGAGTGCTCAGGAGGACAGCCCTCATCCTTCCTCACCCTCCTCTTCAGGTATGAGAACTTCTCCTTCCCTCTCTGCACTGAAAGCTTCATAGCTGTATTTGAAATCACGGCAGCAAAGTAGTTTGTGCATTCTCTTGTCAGGTCGTTTCCTACAGTCCACAGGGACGTGGTGTTATTTGCCAGAACATCTGTGTTTGGGTTCCCGCAATGCCTTCGAGGTTAATTCTCTGCTCACCCTTTTCCCCTCCAAGGGCAGGTTTCCCAGCCTTTCAGCTGACACCTTCCCACCGTGCAGGGGCTCAGCAGCACCAATGGCAGTCACTTCCAGGGCCTCTCCCTCCAGGTTTTGGAAGGTGGTTTTCTCCTCCTCTTCTATTCACGGTGTCTCTGTTGCAGAACCTCCCCTGTCCTCCGTGTAAGAGGGTGAGGAAAGATGCCTTCTTTGAGCTGTGGTTAATAAACAGCATGTTGGCTCGTATCTCTGACTGCCCTCATTCTGACAACCACATCAGTTCCTTAGCTATGTCCTTGTACCTGGCCACCGGATTGATTAAAAAGAGATTCAGAAATACAAATTACTAACCTTTTGACAATCTTATAACTTATGTGCAGATTTTAACTTGTATGAAGCCTTTTGCTTAATTCACATCCATTCAAAAGTA
>VZRO01005359.1:494563-524563 GCA_013397915.1 Daphoenositta chrysoptera | reverse complement strand
TCTCATGACGTGTTCAGGTAACATGGTCTATTGCTACAGAGAATGTGATCACATAAAAAAAGCATTTTTATCACCAGGGCAAAAAGCCTAAATCATAGTTTTGTGTTTAGCCCTCCTATTGTAATCCGTGTCTCCACGTGGCTCTAGGTAAACGGGAATCACTGTCTCTGGAATACTGAAACCACACTGTATTTCTGTTGTATCTCAGTGTTATATATAGATTGCTTCTTGAGGCCATTCTCACAGCTTATAGGGGCACAACTGAATTGTTACAGTCGGCTGTAATACAGAGTGGGGAAAGCTGAAAATGCAGCCCAACTCGGTGCTGCCTTTCCAGAAATTCTGGCACCATTTTGGACATCTGAAATCCACTTGTTTGGATGAGCCTGCCTAGATGCCGTGTTATCACACCCCAACTTAGGGTACAAACCCCCAAATCCTGGAAGAAGGTTCACAACTCAGAAATACGGCTGTTTCTGGGAGGCTAAAGAATAGGCTTTGTGATCCTGATGTCCTGAATTGTTCTGGCAAAATTAGATTGCCTATCTTCTTGGTGAAAGAGTAGGTGAATATTGGTAAGAAATCTGCCTACCCGGTGGCTTGAATTGCTGTCACTTGGCAGTGCAGGGAAACTGGACTCTCCTTTTTTCCCAAAGCAATGCTGTCACTCACGGCTGACATTCGTCATTACTACTGGTCTGGATAAAAGCAAGTCCCTAGAGCTTATAAAGAGAGATGGCTACATCTGCACTCTATTTTGCTGGTAATAAAAGTAAGCTTGTCTCCTTAGGGCTGAACCAAAGAGCCTTGCCAGCCTGTCCTGATACAAGGAAAGCACACGTGGTTGCTGGAACTGAGTTGTTCCCTGCAGTCCCTGCTATGCAGCCTGGCTTGCACCAGGGGTTGGTAGCTCTTCCAGTTCCTTGAGGAGTTTCTGAGTGTAAAACACATGGATTCTGATCCATTTCATGTCCATTTGATAGCTACCTCTGAGGGGTTTTTGAGAACCTGTGGCAGGCCCATTTTGCTAATGGATTTGTACCTGCGTCAGTGTGGCAACGCTCAAGCAGAGTTTCAGAAGACTCTGGCTAACCCTCCTCCCATCTGTGGAGCACTCCTTTACCCTTATCACTCTCAAATCCAGCCTGAACTTGTGGCATCACTACTAGTCATGACTTGATCTGGTTGTACCAACCTCATGCTCTTCCTTATGTGTGATGAAGGCTCCCTCCTTGTGCTCTGAGCCCTCGCTGCCTGGAATAGCTGCAGTTAGACAGTCTCAGTGTACTGGGCAGCTACTCGGGGCTTGCAGAAACACCCCGGAGCCTGGCTGCAGCTTCACAGGCTAGCACGCGAGTGAGTATTATCAAGAGCGAGGGGGAGGGAAACATTAGCCAGAGGTCCAAGCAGAAGGTGGTATAGCAGTGTAGTATCTTCTGTTTGTGCACAGCAGTCACAGGGAGTGTGACATTCCCAGGAGCTCAGTGATGGACAGCCCAAGTCACACAGTGCAGCAGACATACTTTGGGCCATGTTTAAATATTAAACTAAAGACTAGGAGGCAGAAGTAAGGATGGGACTTCTGGGCTGTGTCTGGTGTTTTGAGCTCATTTCTGATTTTTCTGGAGCAACAGAGACACTGAAGTGTTAATGTTAAGGATCTCCCCAGAAAAATCACTAAATGTGCAGTAGAGTTACTGCTATTTATTTTTAAAATGTGCTTTCTAAGAATGGCTGTAAGTGGGATTTATACAGTCATACTTCTGTCAGACGTGCTTCCTATTCATTTCTCTCTTGAGTTCTCGCCATGTTTTCCTCCCGTGTCTCTTTTTAGATGACCTCTTCAGCACATTTTCAGGAATGCCTTACCACATATATCATATGCTAACGTAATTGAAAACTGGTCTACTCACATCTTATCTAACACCGAGGTAGGGGAGTAGCCTATTTATCAAAAACTGCATATTTTTTCCTTTTAATGATCTAGAAAAACTATTCAGAGAGGGACAGAAGCAAATCTGAAAAAACTTTCTGAAATGTCTTAAGCATCCATCTTAAACACGTCACACTTTCCTGGGAGATTTATGGAATACTAGGTATGATCTGACTGAGACCAAAAGGTGATTCAAAGATTTCTGTGAACAAAAGAAAAGCAAACAGCCATTTTTCATAATTTGTGGAGAATTCAAGGAAAGAAAAGAACATCTTTGATTTTGATTAGTAACTGGAAATAGGTGTGTTTATAAGGATTCCATATATGTAAACAGGAAAAATTACAGAAGTAGACGTTGACAATTACTGCTATTTTGTATATTCTAGTGCCTTTATTTTAATCTTATGGATCATATGGGTCTAGGTATGTGGTATGTGCACATATCTTTAATCAAGTAGATATCTGCTATGATTAATATATTCCTTCTTATCCTGTCACTGAAAAAGTAACTTGAAATAGGTATGGTGCCAGTATAGTGAAGAAGTCTAAGGCAACACAGAACCACATTTACCACTCCATGGTATCGGGATCACCACAGTTATTTCCTATTCTGTGTAGAAATAATATTGTGGTTGCTCAGATGCTGCTCTATAGTAATTGTGTGTAAATGCTGACTTTTTGATGGTGACCACTATAGTATAACTATACTGAACTTTCTTTGAAAAAGGGGTAAGGAATGAAAATGGATGTTACTGAAAAGGGCAAGCAGGAGTAGTAAAAAAATACAGAACACGTTCTATTACTGTCTCTTTGGCAGTTTCTTTTAAGTCTTATTGTTGAACATACTGATACTTTGCAGTGAAAGCCAAACTCACTTTCATTGACACTAAAGGGACAAGGCCATATGACTTGAACAATGCAATAGCACAGTGGTAGGTGTTAAATCCAGACAAGGGAAAGCTGTGAAAATACTGTTGTACAAGGGAATCCACGTTAGTTACTTATCTAGCAAATCTTATCATTACTTATCATTTGTACTACCTTTTATGTAAAATCCTAACACAGCAAGTTTGACCATATTTGAGTGTCTGATGGCAGGATTGCACTGCCTTTCTTGTTCTACTCTCAGTCTTCATGTAGTTGACAGGTTTGGTAGCTGACTGAACACAGGGAGAGAAATTGAAGCCAGTGAAGCTGCTGAAATAACACCAAGGAATATGCTCCATTTCTTTTGCACTGAAAGAACTGTGAAAAGACCTGAAAGTATGTTTGCAGCAGCCAGAACTGAAGAACTCACAGCTGTGGGTACAATTGTTCCCCATCAATTCCCAGGCATTCTCCTCCCAGCTCCCCTGTGGTGAATAGCAATTTTTTGCAAACATATCTTAGGGTAAGAAAAGATGCACAGGAGTGACCCTGATGCAGGTTCTCAGTCTGTTGAGGAGGGTGATTAGTATCAGAATTAGGCATGCTGCAGATACCTTGTTTTTTATGTGCAGCAACAGTGAAGTGATCTCATCAACTATCTGAACATTCAGCAAGTCCAAAATCAAACGCTTGTGTGTCAGATATACACAGCTGTATTTGTACTGTTGCTCTATCTAAAGAACATGCCAATTGCTTTACTTAGAGTGAGTTGAGAGAGAGACTCATTACTAAGAACATGTATAGCATTATCAATGAAAAACATTATTGTTCTTTTCCTCAGTGGTTTTAGTGTCCTTGCTTATCCTTTCACAGGAGCCTGTGCTGTGTCTTCAGAGACTGTGGGGCCTGATTCTCTGCTCCCCCGTGCAGTGTGTTGGCACTGACACCTCTGCACGGTGAGTGGGGTGTGAGTCGGCACCGGCAGCCAGGACAACCACAAACTCAGACACAGAATGCAAAGAGTAAATTTATTTCTGCTACCTCCCTAACCGGGGAATCCCCAAAGCAGAGGCACAGCAGAGTAGACTTTTAAACTCAGTCCATGCCAGGGGATCACTGGCTGCTGCTCACACTGGCTTATCAAGGGTTATTCCCAGCTGCAAGGTCACTTGAGCCATTTACAGTCCTCCTCGCCAGTCTTCCGCTTTTTAACCCGTTCCTCCCAACTTACCTCCCCCTTGCTCAAGAGACCACTGCTGCTAGGCCTGGAAGTGTGGGATGGGGGATTCACAGAGGCATTTAAGCATAGGGGAAAAGGAATAAACAAATAAGCATATAATGCTCTGAGTCAAGTGTCCCACCCCTTCTGTCAGAGAAGTAACCCACACTGTCAGTCAGGCACCCCCAGCAGCATGTGATTTGTAGTCCTGGAGATTTTTAATGATATCCTCCATGTCGACTGGTTCTGCTGCAGCCAAGTCAAAGCAGCACATGCCTTCAAGCTTGGAACAGAGTTTATGATGTTGAAGGGGATGTAGTTCTTCAGTAACCAATGCTGCAAGGTTCCATGGTGTACAGCGGTTACTCCCAAATTCAAGGGAACAGCTGTCTTGGTGTCCAAGTTAAACCTCACACGAGGGCACATGCCACCTGCTCTATAGACACTTCTCAGAAAGAATAATAGCAAGTTAGTTACAGTAAGAAACAACCACACACAAGTACTTACATACTGATTTTGCAGAATTGTATCCAAGATATGTGCTTATAATACAAGCCTAAAAAGCATAACAAGCCAGCCTGTGGAGGAAAACAGGAGAGTCATCTCTGTCCAGTGGTAAGTACGCTCTTGCTCCAGCTCCTTCTGCTAATATTACTCCAGGCTTGGTAACTGGAGATGGGGTAATTTGCCACACGGATTGGACAGGTGGAGCTTGTGCTTTCTGAGATTGAACTTTGACTGGATGTTGGCTTTGTGACACCAATAACATAGTTCCAGTGCATCTGGCTAGATAAGGCACAGGAAATAATCAAAGATACATGAAATACAAGCACTTGAGAATACGATATTAACAGAGGACATAGAATAAAGGGAAGAAGATAGAACTATATTGCATTGTCAGAACTTACTATATGAATGTCACATCTAGATTAAGAGCTTGCAGAATCCATTGGTATAAACAATTCTCTTTTCTCTGTGGGTAATATTTTGGGACAGACACCACCTGGAAGATTTTTGGTCCTCACTGTGTTTTGTACCGAAGGTGTACAGTCATGCTATTTTGGCCTGCGATTCTTTCAGTTTCTTGCAGTGTCCAAGCTACATCATTAATTCATTTTCCCATCAGGGTATAATGTATAGTGGTGCCTTGGAATGACCTGGATCAAAATTCTACATTTTTTTTTTTTTTTTGCTTTTTGGTCCAGTCATCTGCCACAATCCCCACGAGACTATATAATCTAGAATTACTATTTCTAATTCAAAAGGATTTCCTTGTCTAGGAGTACATAATTGGAACTCTTTTAGAGTGTAACTATGTGTGATCTATGCCACCCCACAATCTGCTAAATCTGGCTAAATCTCAATCTCAAAGTCTGAGTACTCACCCCAAATATTTCCATCCCATTCCTTAGGATCCCGTGAAGATTTCATAGTTGGAGCACGAACTTGGGAGATCAAAACCTTATTTTCCACGTATTTATGCCTGGGTGACACCAGCTGCTGAATAGTGCATTGCTGCTCATAGCACTGCTCTGCTTGGGTGGCGGTTACTTCATGTGAAACCGTCTTTGCAGCCCGTAAACTCACAACTTCCCTCTCCAGCTCTCTCACCTTACCCAGCAGCGCTGTAACTTCCCGTTCCAGAGCTCTGGCGTAGGTAGCTAACTCCAGCTCCCTCACTTTGCTCTGCAGTGCTATCGCCTCACAGTCGCGAGCGCGGGCGTAGGTGACCAGTTCCAGCTCGCTCACCTTGCTCTGCAGTGCTATAACCTCCCGGTCGAGAGCTCTCAGCCCCGTGGCCAGGAGCCACCCCAGCCTCCCGGCCAGCTTGCGGGAAGACTTGGATGCCGTTTTCCAGGGCAATCCGCGCATGGCGATCTCCACCCTGTGGGGGCTCACCACCACCCCGTCATCTATTTCGGGCCATGTCTCTGGCGTAGCCATCGTGGCAAGGAAAGTGGCCACAGGGGTCCAGCGCTCGGTGCTGGGCCATCCTGGGATGTGGGGATTCACCACCACAGCCTTTCCAGCCCCTGACTTTTTCAACTTTTTTGGCTTTTTTGACTTTTTTGCTAGCCACGACATGGTGGTTCTCAGATCCCGCCAACTGTTTCAAATGTGGGAGTGAGCACAGGCAGGCAGCTGGGATAACCACAAAGTCAGGGCTAGAACACAAAGAGTAAATTTATTTCTGTTACCTCACTGATCGGGGATCCCTTAAGGAACACCCGGGCAGGGGCACAGAAATGGAGATGCAGGCACCATTAAACTCAGTCCATGCTGTTCACACTGGTTTATCAAGGGTTATTCCCAGTTGCAAGGTCACCTGAATGATTTACAGTCCTTCCCTTCAGTCTTCTGCTTCTAATCTGTTCCTCCTAACAGAGGGAAATAAAGACAAATCAGAAGGGTAGCACTTTGTGCCAGTTTACATGTGTTTTACAAAAATATAAACGATTGTGTAAAGCTGTGGAGAATCGGAGTGTGTAGGGCACTAGTTTCATATTATTTCTTCCCAGAAGTGCATGAAAAGATCTTTATCAGCCAAACTTGAGCGGAACTGAATGGAAACTTTTTACAGTGTAAAACATGCAATTTACAGTGTTTGTATAGTTTTTACAGTGAACGAAGGATGTCCAGGTACCACAGTTAGAAGACAGGTGAGTGTGGGATCCAGTCATGTTGTCTTACCGGGCTTTTAGCCAGTTTCTGCCCTTGACTGGCATTAAGCTCCTATGCTTTCTATTGAAAGAATTCTGATTGAATAAACATTTTTTTTATTTTTTACTTCCTAACTTGTATTTGAACAGCACTGCTGACTTGAATTTAGCTTGATGAGGCTAGCGAGCCTAGAAAACTTGGGAAGTTTTTTTGAAGTTAAATCCTCAATACAGTGCACTACTGTGCTTATTCATCATCTGGGTTTTCACAGCTCTAGTCAGAATTTCAAAGGGTTCTGCAGCCAAAGAAAATACCAGACATTAAGTAGCAGGGCTTTCTTAAACTGTAAATTTTGGCAAGTACAAAAGGTAGTGTTTCAAAACTCTCTGTTTTCATTGTTGCTCTGTTCACAGAAAAGTCCATAGGAGACAAACCAAAAAGAAAATTAAGATTACTGTATTGAGAATAAAGATACAAAAGGTCAGTTTTAAAGAAAATAAATAGGGCAGACTCTTTAATAATGATAATTTCAGACACTGGGTTCCATTCCGTAATTTTCAAAACAGTTGCTGATGGGTAGGTACTATAAGAGAAACAACATGAAAGTCTTCAGATCAGTTTAAAATAATTCTGTAAATTCTTAAATGAAAATTTAAAAAAAGACAACCCATATTTGAGCTGATTCATTTATGTCATTTCCATATTCTAAGTAGAGAAAGTGGCTTCCTTAGTTTTATCTTTAACTGTATTTAATAAACTGCATAATGTTCGTCCTCAGGTTCAGATGTGGAATCATACAGAAGAAAAAGGACAAAAGGAAATAGGTTGTAACTGTACTTATACCTTGAAGGACTAATGTTTTTTACTCTTAAAATACTAGCAGAAAATGAGTATCCTTCTAATCTGACTCCTGCATGAAAAAAAATTGTGGGACAGTTTTATTGTTTTCTGAGGGATAATATGAACATCAATTGACATAAATACTGTGGAAAGATGAGTGAGCTGTTGTTGCATTAAGGGTATGGGTATTTAGCAGAAAATAAACCCACTTGTGTCCCAGCCAGTCCTCGGAGATCAGAGGGGCTGGGTGCGGCTGGGCTTAATTTCAGCCAATTTAGCCCTCTAGCTCCGAGTTTAAAAAAAGAACTTAAAGCAGTACAGAAGCACTATTAGAGCAGTTATCAATCCAGTACTATAGGTCTGATCTCATTCAATATGTACTTTGCATGATCCAGGTTCACAAATGCTCACTGAAGGTTTATTGAAACAACAGGAAAGCAGGTTCAGGATTGCCAGCGATAAATGCACAGGCTACAGAGTACTGATGTGTGTCACGGCAGAAAGTATAGTAAGATTCTAATAGCCATAAATATATTTCTATATATATAAATCAGTATTCCCGAGGGCACTCCAACGCAGTTGGAGGCACAAAGCTCACCTCAAGGCGTCACTTCGGGTGAGGGGGAGAGACACAGTCCGTTGGTTGGTCCTGAGCAGGCAGAGATGTTTTCCTCCTCCAGAGGTGTTTTCCTCCTCCGGCCTTTTCTGCCCTGAAGCCTCCCTTTTAAATTATAAATTTTGGTCTGTCCCAAGTGATCGGAACAATCACATGTTACGGACAGGTTTGGTGACTTTGGTCATACATGCGTTGCATGTCCCATGTTCTCCTTCGTTTGAATCCTGAGGGATGTGTAAGTCAATATGTTAACGGCACTTAATGAGAGTCTGTGTTACCCTGTCAGAATTTATAATTGACAAAGAGGTAGAACAAACACTTTGGCCCTCCTCCTCCGCGTACTGAGGCAGCAGCAAAGGCTCTCTGACCTTCATCGGGGGGTCTTTGTGCACACCCTTATCTCCTTAATGAAACAGATTTATAACAAGTGTTGTTTTTCACAGTAAAGGGAGTGTGGCTTTTGGCTGGTACAGAGGCTTGATGTTCCCCTGTGCCTCACTGAAACAACATCGGGCCCTGAGATGTCTGAGACTTTTCTTGAGCCAGGTGCAAGATAAGCAAGAGGCCCTGCTCATGCATTTCTCAACCAGCCTCATCAAGTCTTCACTATCTTAAAGTAACACTGTACAATTTTGATCATTTACCACAGCATGTAAGAGTTACTTGTGTAGGTGTTTTATATGTTTTATTTTGCCAGCTAGTTTTATAGTTAATTTTTTCTTTATTTTCTGCTACTGTATTCTGAACTGGTAATTACAATTGAGAATTAAAAATAGAATAATTTTCTGTTCTAATACCTGTTAATTTCACCTTTTGAAGTATAAATTAGAAGGGCAAGAGTGTGAACTAAGAGTCTTCCAGGTTCGTGGTTGGTATCTTGTCAGTGCGACCCTGTCTCACACCAGTGATCAAACTCAGTAGGCAGTTAGCACTGGGCTAACCAAGTTTGTCTGCCTGTGACAGTGCCAGCAACAGGAATGTCACTTCTCTAGAAAACTTGCAAGATTCTGCACTAGGAAAGAGGCACTGCACTTCAGACTGAGAGGAAACCACAAAAGCTGTCCATCCACTCCATTGCATACTAAAACAAAGTGTGCACAGAAGTAGCATTAGAAATAGTTATTGTTGACATAAATATTGCCTCTACTGTTTTCTTAGACTCTCACCATTTATAGCATAGACTGCTGATAAGATGGAGTGCAACCCATATGAAGGGAGAGGGATGGAGAAATAGTTGACCTGCCCTGAAATTTTTTGGTTTGCTAGGTCCTTCCTTAGATTATCTGTGACGGGGTGGGTGATCAAAAATTCAGAACTACCCCTGAGACAAGTAACATGCAATGTTTGCTGGTATGTTTGCTTCCCTTCCAAATATTCCACAGACTGTACAGACAAAAGACAGATTAGGTTTGCATCAGATTTACTAGAACTCTACCTCCTTGCCTTTGGACTCCAGCTTGCATTTTACACTCCTGTCTGAAGTTGCTGAAGAACTAAGCTTGTGTGTGCACTGTTTCTACATATCATGCTTTCCCAAGTGACTATTTAGCACTATTAAAAAGCAAAACCAAGACTAGCAATAAGATTGTGGTAAATGTAAATGTATTCTATTTAAAAATGTTTCATGATATCTTTTCGTAGTGATCATCTTTTTGCTACATGCAGAGTGCTGATGGCATCAGTGAATTAAGAAATATACAGATTTTTAGGCATTTGGACCTGATTTGCATTTACAGTACAGATGTTTAGCATTGTTTGACAGTGTAGTGGACTTAAAGAATAGGAAGAAATGTAAGGTAGGTACACTTCCAGCCTTCCTGGCACTGCTGTGCATTGTGTGCCTATTAAGGTACACTCATGTAGCATTTTTACTTTAAAACTTCTAATCCTGCATGAGGTACCAGCGCCATCCACTATATTTTAATCAGTTACATCAAATGTGAGTTTAGTACAAACATGAGCATAGTGATTATTTTTACTGCTTTTCTGTAAATGTTGTGTTTTGAGAAATACTCCTTTCTTCAGCGTCTGTCACTGGATAATGTTTTTTTAAATCCTCTTCTGAATTTTTATGTGTTTATTTTTTAATTTCCTGTCAATAGAAATGGAATCAGTGGCTCTGCCTGTTATTAATATTTAAAATGTGGGTGTTTGGGCTTTTTAACACACAAGTTGCTATGCCCCTTTAAATTTCCTTCAGTTGTTCTATACCTCTAAAAAAATCTTTCATTACCAAGTTGTTTATCTGAGAAGAAAGTGAGACTGTCTCTTTGTATTGCTGAATAACATCACTCTTTTTCTCAAGAAGTCATTACACACTGACATCATATTGTTCTTTATTAGATGATCTGTTGCCTGAAAGTATCTTGGTGACACTGAACTTGAAAGCAACAAGAGTACAAGTGCTAGGATGCCTGGAGAGCAGAGACTGGCAATACCTTGCTCAAGCAAATATCCAAGACAATTTTAAAAAGGCATTAACAAATACAAACCACCCCCACAGAGGTAATTTTCACCTCTGAATTTTTGCTTGTTTCTTAGTCCAGCCCAGACTTCAGCCATCAGTGTTACAAAGCTGGAAGCCAAGTCCTACCTAGCAACGATAGCCATGTGCAATAATTTAAACTTAAAGAAAAATAACACAGCTGCTGGTGGAGTAGTGTCCAGAGATTTCTAGGAGCTTTCCAACAATAAAAGGGTGTTTTCTGTCCTGAAAATGTATCTGTGTGCATAGAAAAAGACCTTCAATATTCACAAAGACCACAATTAGTGCTGCACTGTAATTGTCGTTCCCTGATTAGTTGGAAACCTTATATACCCAATGGGTTTTATTTTTCCTATTCATGAGTTACATGAGACAATATAGTTGCCTGTGAAATTTGTACAAGTATTCCTTTGATTTGTGCTGTTTGACACATCTTTTATTATGAACTCCCAAAATTTTTAACCTTGTGACTGAGTGCATCGCTCTGGTGGTGAGTTTTAGTATGATGACTGGATGAGAATCATCTTAAAGTCTTTTTAATTGTAAACATATCATGGAAAAAAATCAGCTTTGCTTATGGACACTGTATTGTCCTCTTTAATTGTACTGTTCTGGGAAATATTCCTCCCATGCACTTATTTAATGTAGAAGGAAGAACCATCATCCAAAAAAGCTGAGAAATTATCCTGATAATCTCCAAAGTGCAAACCCAAATACAGTGTCCAAATCCCTGAAGGAGAAAACTGAAAAAAGTGTTTGCCTTCTTTCCTTCCACAGGTGGGGTCACTTACCTTAGGGAGAGGACCTTACACAGCTGCAGCTGTCTCATAAACATCTTTGTTATCACAGCAGTTTGTGGTTCCATTTTTTGGTTTTTTTAAAATTTATAACAAAACAGCAATGAAATACTTAAAATAGTTACCCTTCAGAGCTACCAATTAAATTCCCTTTCAGATGGATGGTAGAAGTGAGGCAAGAGCTGTGTGGCCAGAGAGGTGTCCACAATCTTCCAAACTTTTGCAGCATTGAAACCTATTGTTTCAAATTCCCTCTTCCCACTCAGCCCCAGCTGCAGTTGATAATCCTCAGATCAGCGTTTCTGTGGCCTCTAAAACTTTGGGTGCTAAGAAGGCAGTATGAGATGAAGTTCCTCCAACCATTATCTTTTCCAAATACCTTTAGACTTATGAGGAGCCAGAGCCACGTGGCTGGTTAATTCTTCTCTGATTGCCAACTTGTGCCAGCTGTGGGGCTCAGTGGAATTCCAGCCTGGGAATCCCAGGTACACAGTAATCAAACACAGAGCTTGAACAGTTAATGCTCTGTTTGCAGATCCTCTTGGATAACTACTGAAGTTGCATGGGTGAAATAGATAAAGTTGGGAAGTCTGCAATAGAAGTGTTTGCCTTTATACTTATTTACTCACTGTTGTTGCCTTTGTACAATAATATCATTTCCCTGAAGGTCTTCGAAAAATTCGATCACAAAATGGAAAAAGAGTATGTTTGTTCTGGGTAAAATTTGGAAGCATTGTTCTGATGACACCTGTAAAACATAATTATAACTCCCATAGCTGTTTCCTCTCATATTTAGAGAGGAAAATTCTTTGCCTCTAATCTCAGGTGCATACCTGTGGAAGGCTTAGATTCCTTCAAGCAGTATCAAAGTAATGATAACAGTGTGCAGCTGCTGACTGTCTTTTGCTTGTTGTTACTCACCCAGCTGTTTAGAGGAGAAGAAAAAGAGAGAGAATATCTCTAATCAGCCATATGGCACAAAGTTTTATTTGCCACAGTAAGTTAAAACAGGTATTATTGGTCAGCATCGTGAATGCAAATTCTGCCATAGCTTTTCAGGAGTACTAGATCTAATGGAAAAGAAGATTGGATATATTTAGTTCACATTATTTTGTATTAAATATGGAAATAATTTATTCTAAGTAGAGTTTCCAAGACCGGACTCTTGGAAGAGTCCAAGATGGTGGGAGCATGGAGTGCAGATCTCAGCCCCTTCTTTAGGTCATAAAAGATAAATTAAGAGCAGTTGAAATGGTGTTTCAGATTTCTGCAGTGCAGTTTTGCTTTGCTTATATTGTACATTAGACAAATTAGGATTCTGGATCAGACAATTGGGACATGAAATCTGGGAGATGTCTTTAGTAGCTGTTGATGTTTACAGTGCATGCAGTCAGTAGTCTTTTTGTTAAGAAGACATTTAATTTTGCTGCTGTTTTTAAATTGAACAAGAAACATAGAGTTAAATATAAAAGAAAAAGATTTGGTCTTTAAAAACCCACTTTTTTCAATGCATGTGAATGTTAGAGGAGAAATGAGGGACTAATATGAGTGAGTTTTGTGAGTCTTCATTCTATGAATTGCAGTGGAAAATTAGTTTTGAGGACTGGCTCAACTGAAAATTTAGCAAGTCCACTTTTTAAAGCTACTTCTGCTATTTCATATGTGCATATGATTGCAACTCCTTTCAATGTGGACATATTGACTTGAAATATACTGTTAGGGGGACTTAATGTTATTACAAAATGTAAAAGGGAGGTGCACACCTGTGTATCTAGAATTAGGTGCATGGCTTTAAAAACTGAGAGGGATTGTAACCCTACTCATGCTGCTTCTTGCAATACTACTGCAATGCTTTTTTTTCTTGGAAACCTGTTGTATTTCGAAGGATTTAAGATTATGGTTAATTTTGTCTTATTGTAATGTACTTAAAAACGATTTCCAGAAAGAAAAATAGTTCTTGCAAGTGTGTTTAATGCATAGATCTCAAAGGACTCTCTCATCCCTGATTTCCTGCATAATTGATCACACTACTTTATGTTTTGTGTATTTGTTTACATTAAATACTGGTGAGGGATACTAAGATACCATCCATTTAAGACATTTTTCCACAAGTTCTGAACAGTTGGATAAGTGGTTTTGATGGTGCTGTTTTGGGCTACTGGTTTGCAGAGGTAATAAGCTGGGATAGAAAGTATTGTGACTGGTAAGCCAGAACAGTTTTTCTGGTTGATGCCATAAAAAATCACTGTGTACTAATGCTACTTTAAAAAATGAACATGCTTTTTCCATTTGGGCAGTGATTCTGGATAGTATAATCCAGCTGAGTGGTTAGGGCTCCTGTATTTTAAACAGTCCCTCTTCTTTGATTCTTAATGTCCTTTGACTTGTACTTCATAAAGTACCAAGAAATGTTTGATCAGATAAGAATCTTGTTTTCTAAGAATAGCTGCTTAAGTGGTTCTGCACTGTCTTAAAAATTTGTAATTTCATATAGTGAGGTGTTATCTCCTAAAAAATAAGTCTTGACCCATATCATCAGTACAAGTGTTTGTTTCCCTGCAGAAGCACTAAAATGAAAACTATCATGAGAGGATTCAAAAAGAGGTGTGCAAACATTTTCCCATAAAATGCAATTCCTTCTTCATCTGATGGCCCATCTTGCTATTCTTCTCACTGTTTCCATTGCTGTTACTTAAAAGGCTTTGACAAATATAATAGACTTTGCATAATGATGCCATTGTAAGTCACTTCCAGCATATTATAGTGTGCAGTTAAAATTACTCTTGCGATTACCACTCTCCAGTGCTTCTACTTTATCATGGCACCAAATGAAATTAAGAACGGGCATATTCCTTCCTTTACTTACCAATATTAAAAAAAAAATTAATGTTGAATAACATTGTTTTAATTTATTTAATTAAAATTCCTTTTGGATCTTTTTCTTCCACAGTTCAATAAGAATTATTTTGCTTTAGGAATAGATTTTAAAAGAATAGAATATATACATTCTCTGATAACATTACTGTGAAGTTGGGAGAGTATAGTAAATGCTTTTTCCAGGAGACAAGGCAATGCCATACACAGACTGTTCTGTACTAATAGACATAGAATGGAAAAAAACCATACTTTATTTCAACATCATCTTTTCACTACTCATCTAAAGTGTGTGGCTATGTATCTGGAGGTTCTAGATCTGTGCATGCCCTCATGGCATTATCTGCCTCTCTTTCTTCTAACCTTGTTAATTTTGATGTGGTTAGTTTTTTTCTTTTAGTGACTAAGCAAGAGAATAAAGAGCTTGAAAAAATAATTTCCCCCCAATTTCTTATTTTCCCAGGAATAACAGCTCTAGGGGATGAGTGTTGTAATGCATATGATGAGAATACCTTAAATAAAATGGTATTGTTACAGGATTGAACAATGCAATGGTGAAAATACTCAGAAAAACAATGAGCTGGGTGAATAACGTAAAATAGCATATCTTGTAGGGGTTTTTTGTTTGTTTATTTGTGGGGTGGATTTTTTTTTGTGTGTGGTTTTTTTTTTGGTGGGGGTTTTGTAGTTTTATTTTGTTTTGCCTTGGGGTTTTATTTTGGTTTTGGTTTGGTTTTTTGTTTGTTTGTTTTTTGGTTTTGTTTCATTTTGTTTCTTGTTGTATGGAAAATACTTACTTTTCCTGATACTTGCTGCACCACATAAATATGAAAGCCTTGGCTATGGCAGTCCAACCCAACATCAGTGCTTTACTGGAGCAGATACCCAGAATTTCTGACATTTCTGAGCTTTGTTATGCTGCAATGGTTGGGCAACAGTCCCCTGGGTGGCTCTTCCCTGTAAGTGGATATAATTGAGGGGCTGCCTTCATATATTTTGTTGGGTTTTGGGATACAGTAACTCTAAACTTAAAGTACAAGAGACGGCTACACACAGCCAAAATGACAATCCCCTCCAACTGGATGAAAAGCTACCAAATCATTTATCTGATGTGTCCCACTTTCCTTATAGTACGTGGCATGTTCAGGAGATATCTGTGTGCACAATGGTTGCTTCACAGCAGTCTGCCCAAAATCACAGCCTAAGAAGCTCAGCCCTTGAGGACTCAGCTCTGACGTGCCACCTCTCTCATTTTTCACTACAATGCATTTATATTTAAGGATACTGAAGGTTTGTAGCAATCTGCTATTCTGGAACAGAGGAGACAAGCAGTCCTAAGCCTTCTGTACTGCAGGCTGCTTCCACTGGAGTCCCCTGCACTGGGACTCCTGGCAGAAACACGAGGTGTCTTGTAATCTGTGTTAGTACTTGGGTGTAAAGTCTGTCAGTAGAATTGTCTCAAGGACGTCACAAAGCAGACAAGGCAGCAGCTTTTGTTTCTCTTGCCCTAGCACCTCATGAAAAGGGGTTTTAATGACTTTTTTTCTGCCCCATAACTCTTTTAAAGTTCTTGAGATCTTTTGGTCATCTGTGCCAATAGCATTCTCAAAGTACTGGCTGAGACAATTAGATTATAAAAGTATTCCTCTACATGTTTTGGTTTTCAAACAAGTCTTCATAAGCTTCCTTTTCTTTTGGATCTCAGATACTGAATAGTTCAAACTTTGTTCTCATCTTTGTCCTTGTATTACAAGCCTTTAACAGCGTTAGCAGAGTTTACCTGGTTAAGGGAGGTTACCAGGGTTTACAGAATTTAGGCTTTGGTCAATATTAACCCCCTAAATCTGTTTCTTTGTGAGATGCTGAGAGTCTTTATCATGCATGGCCCATTTTATACAATTTCACTGACAACTTCCTTTGCCAGAGTTAACTGAAAACTGTTAAAAACATTAAGGTTTTTTAATTCTGTATTGTCAGGAATGAAACCGCGTTCTGCCTGGTGTCTGTCTTGCTGTCACTCCTTGCTTGCTGTCTCAAAAGGAAGCACTGTTTATGCTCCTCCTGTCTTTTTACCTCTCCCTTAGGAGATTTTTTTAGTTCTTTTACCATTTACTTGTAGTACTAAGTGATATCCTGCAATCAGCCAATATTTCCAATGGCTGAAAAGATCTGTTCAGTATGTTTCCAGGTGACTGCATAATGACAAGAACTTCCTAAAGTCCTGATCAGCTATTTTGTTCTGGGGCTGGGATGTGGAGTGACAGTGGGTTGTGGATAGGTAATTCTCCTTCTCTCGTGGTCCTGCTGGTAGGCCCCAGCTGCCATCTTCATTTGGGATGGGAGGTGAACAGAGTCTAAACCCATCAGTACTTTTCTCTCTTGCTGGTTTGTTTTGCTTATTTATTTATTTTCATATTAGGAGAGCTTTCAGATTGAAAGCCTTTGCGTTTGTAGCCTTTATTTGTCACCCCAGCAGAGGCAGCGTGTAGTTTCCTCGTACCATCAAGTCAGGACATTCTTATACCCACCAACCAGCTCCTGGGTGGTAATGTTTGTCTTCTCCTACCACATATAAGCAGCCCTAACCACCAATTTTCAGGTGGAATATTGTGTAGTATTGCTATTAGTTGTTCCTACAGTCTCGTTTGGTTGGGAGTGGGCTTTGGAAAGATTATATTGGTGAAGATATTTGTCCTTACTTTCAGTTTATGGTATATTATTATTGTTTACCTCTCTGTGTCTGTGTAGTGATTATACTGCATATTGTTATCTGTGCTAATGTTCTTTCTCCTGCTATGTTGAGTCACAAATCTTTCCGATTTCCTTTTAAAAATACTTTTGTCCCTTGTATACTGGCAAAAGCCTCATCTACTGTGAAGCTAATCAGGTGTCCTTTTGCTGAGAGGGCCTTTGGCAGGAAGATTTTCCTGGTGGTTAATCTCGGAGATGTTTTAGTTAATGCTGTGATCAGGTCTTAGGGTTCATGAATAAGGACTGTGTAAAATAAGTACAGTAAGTACAATAAGTCTTGACAAATTTAGTTAGTTGCTCCAATGCCAGAATACCTGTGTGAAGTCAGCCATTAGAAGTGGATCTATCTTTATTCTACTAACAGAGTGTGTCAAGTACTCTGATATCTCTGCTTTTTGAAGATAGTATCTCCAGAAAATCTGTCTGACTCTCTGGGATAGTACGGAATCACAAGCTTTAAAGATTTCTCTGCATGCATGGTTCTTTGTAGATGGTGTCCATTCTTTATGCTGCTTTGGTTTTGGAGTCCATTTTGACTTTTCTTTGGATGTTTTCCATAGAGATCTGTGTTTTATTTCAAGATGGACATCTGTTTAAAGTGACACATTATTTCAACTATTCTTAAAATAAAGAGTTAACCAGCATCATTTGGTCAGCTTCTACATATCTAATATATAAACAGCTAGCTTTTACAATATTTTTAAAATTGATAAATCTCAAAACAATTGAGCAGAAGTAAAATATTGCTAATTCTGTTCTATATTTTGCAAAACTTGGGCAAGAAATGCGAAAGGATTTGCCTGAGGTCATTCATATTCCAGTGGAAGAGCCAGTGGAGCATCTCCTGAGTTTCAGTCTAGTGATTTATACGCTAGCCTATATTGAGTTTCTGTAGTTGGATTCTGTAGTTCTTTTTTTAGAAAATTGCAGATCTTTCTGCAGCCAGTATTCATCATGGGTAGGTCCAAAGTAAGAGTACTATTGTATCAGCTATCAAGTAGTTGATAACTCTGTATTTGCATTATTCTTCTTGAACTGGCTGAGACCATTTTTTTTCTGTCACACAATGGCAAATGTCCAGTCCATTGAAATAGATGCAATTACAATAGAAATTAGTGTGAGTTTTTAAGCAGGCAGCTTTAATAAGTAGCGGCTGCTAAGCTCTGATGGCTAAAGCAGTACTAGTTGTTCAACTCAGGCAATTGATGGAATCTCCTAGAATAGTTCTAATTTGATATGTTGACTGATGTATAACCATAAGCAATCTCCAGATAGCTGCAACACCCTTCACACTTCCATTAATTAGAGGGTAGATGTCTCAGTTGCTGGTGACAAGTTTATTTCCATTTAGGATGTTCCGTGTTTTGGAGAGACCTTTAACAATTGTTAACAGCCAAATGCACAGCTCAAGGGCTATGTCCCAGTTCACTTTATTGTCTGGCCGTCCAAGGGATTATAAAATCCTCTCTCACCTTATATAGGTTCACTACCAGCTGGTTGCAGAGGAACATGCATCAGTTTGATGAACTTGTATTAACATCCAGGAGAAACTGGTTCCGAGATAAAAATCAGTTGTTAATTGGCAGAATAGATTCATTTAATCTCTGAGGAAAGGGAACATCAGGAAAAGATGTTATTATATCTGATGCTGAGGCTGCATGGGTGGCCTTCCAGTCATAAGCATGACTGAATTTAATATTTATTCCAATGTACCTTTTCATTTCAATTATTTGCTGGGAACATTTTAGATTTCCATTATGGAAACTTAGGGAATTTGTTTCTCTCCATGCATTCTTCTCTTAGCCTGAAAGGAACTGTACTGTAATCAAAGTTTTAATTTCCTGTTTAAATATATATATGATTTTCTCCAAAATTATGGCATATTTTGTCAAATGAAAATAGTGGGTAACATCAAACTAAGTCTCAGCTGACAGCAGTTTTTTAATCAGGCCCTAAAAAGTCCAATAAATTGTTCTATTTGAGAATTCTGACTTGAAAAAAGAAACACAATACTAAATATCCATGAAGACCCAACCCAATCAACCTCACTGAAGTCATCAACCCAGTTACTAATGATGCTGGTGAATTCACAGAGCCTGATTGAAGTCACAAAGTGTTGTTTTAATGACCTCGTGCAAGCAATTGGCAATTCTGCACAGCTGAGGTGAGTAGTGTGTGTGTATTTCAGGAGGAAGGTATGTGCTGATACTTTAATAAAGCATAGTCAGATCTGCTAAATAACGTTGTGTACAAGCCCAGATAAAGATGGCAGTTCTAAAAACTCATATATTATTTCTGGAGGATACAGGATGGACAAATACCGCAATTTATTTTGAAGAAGAACATTCTCTAAACGCAAAGAACATCCACTGATTTTATTAGGTTTATTAATTTATTTGGGTATCCACAGGTCACATTGCATTTTGTGAGCCATGAAATGATTCTTATTGTGAACAACTCTTTAATTTGGAAGATATCTCTTTCGTGTGTTTGAAACACTGGGGTCCTAATTTCTGGCTCTACTCTCTTTCCTTGGAGGCTGCTGTTGGATTGAAATCTGTTGTTTGGTGCCATACAGTCACTGCTGGGTTATCAAGTTGTACGCTGGTGATTCGTATCTAAAATTGTGTTCCTTTATTTTCCTTTGTTTTAAATCACATCTAAAATTGTGAATAAAACTACTTCAGACTTTCTTATATGTTCCACTCCAGTTGAAGTGAAACATCTCTTTTGTTGCCAGGACATTGTAGAGACTTAAATTGGCATAGTTCCTCCAAAATCATCAGTCATTCCAGTGTACCAGAGGTCTGGATTGGGTCTTAGTTTTCACAGATTTAACAGATTTTTTTTTTAAATAAGGAGAAAAGAAAAAGATGACAGACATGAAAAGA
Source organism: Daphoenositta chrysoptera (assembly GCA_013397915.1). Lineage (NCBI taxonomy): Eukaryota > Metazoa > Chordata > Aves > Passeriformes > Daphoenositta > Daphoenositta chrysoptera. The sequence goes on along the minus strand of VZRO01005359.1, from coordinate 504,629 downwards.
TTTAAGAGAAATAAAATAGCAGCTAATTTAATCAAAAGCATATATGCCAATAAAGCCAACTTCAGCTGTCAAAAGAAATAAACAAAACAAAGCAAGAATTTTATAATTTGACATGTTTGCTTGACAGATAGTACTTTTTGGACCAGATCTTGTGCTGGTGTAAAGTGGCATAAGCATATGAATGCCAGCGGAGCTCTGCTGATCATACCCAATGAGAATCTGGTCCCTGTTATTTAAAATAAGGGTTGTATCAGATGTTCCTCTGTTCATTCAAAAAGCAATTCACTTCTGAATTAAAAGGATCTCAAGGTGTTTTCACAAAATCATGCTGGCCATGGCACAAGGCTCCTATTTAATCAAGGCAGTTTTGAATTGTGAAACTTTTCCACTTGAATTTATAACATAATTTTCCATGGTTATGTTCTAAGTGCCAGCCATAAAAAAATGCTGTTTGTTCTCTCTTTTGGGTCAGTCACCACTTGGGTGTTTATGAAAGGATTGATGTATATACTGTCCAAAAGGATTTGGTAGGGGGTAGATTTGAATCACAAAAGTGATTATGTTATTTTACTTAGAAAAAAGTCTTTTTTGTACCCTTTTCCATATATAAAAAAAAGATAAAATCCTATGTAAATAATAAGTGTTTTGCCTGTAATGAATGTTCCTTTCATTCTGCATTTCTGTATAATATTGGAAATTGTGTTTTTATTAGAAGAGGTATTGGATGGAAGCCAACAATTTCTTCTTTTAACTTGATATTTTGGGCTCTGATCTTTGTTAAAACTACAATGGCATGTATCTAGTACAGTCAGAGGTCATTTCTATAGCTACTACCATTTCCTATCATTTCTGGGGAATGTTTGTTTTCAAAACAAAGAATTGGGTTAAAGCTTAAGTATCGTATTTCAGAACATATTTCAAACTGAAATTAAGAATGCTAAAACCTTTCCTTTAAAGGTCAGATGATATTTATTATTATTATAAAAATGATCTGTGATTTATGAATTTAACTTCTCGTAAACCTCCTTTGTAACAGAATATGCAGTCAGAAGCTTAACATTACATTGTTTTCCTTTGACAACGTATCCACGAGACCACTGCAGCTGTTCCTTTACTCACAATAGCAGATTAATTAACACAATCATATGCTGTTGGCTCCTACTCAATGAGTAGGTCTGCAGTGGGATAGATAGGTAAATCCTTTAAATGTGTATGAGATAAAGAATATACTATAGTAGTTTTATAACTAGCCAGTTTTGCTTCTGACTAGTCAGCCCTATCAGCAATGGTTCACTGACTACAGAAGCTGTGAGCTTACATTTCAAAGGCAGCCACACCTATTACAGAGCAATAATGCCTGAATCATTGCAAAACTCAAATATGTAAAAGCACAGGCACGCTCAGAAATCACCATATTTGCTAAAATAACAGGCAATCTGCTTCAAGCATTTTGGGTTTATAGAGTAACCAGGAGAAAAGGAGGGGCATTTTTTGTTGGTTGCTTCATTTCTTTAAAAGAAAAAAAAAGTTCAATCATTGCTTTCCTTTAATATCTTAATCTGATCATTATTCACTTTTTACCCACTATGTATGAGAAATACTTGTAAGCAGCGGCCATGGCATCAGTTTTAAGTACCAAAAGAATTTTTCATCCATTTCTCTGTGTGTGCTAATGAACATGTGAGCAGCTAAATCTCCTTTTCCTAAACAAACAGTCATCAGCAGCATGTAAGTATTTATTTGGCAACTTTAGATGACATTTTAGTGGATGCTAAAACCTTTGTTACCAATAATATAACTCCTTTTTAAAATTTTTAAATTTCATTTTAAAGATAAATATTCTTTTGGGGAAAGAGGTAAGCATCAAATTTAAGAAAATTTCCTTCAGGCTTTCCACTACAATCAGTGAGAAAAAATAATTGTATGCTTTGTTACATCGTTTACACACAAACTGAAAGCACAGCAAACTACTATGTTAAAATTGTCTCATTTAAGGGACAAAGAAGACTCATTGTGAGACTTCTTTTCTGGAAAAAAAGCTAAACCACTTGCTAGTGTAATATCATTGAAGTCCTTTCTGGTCCATTTTTTACTGCAGTTGTGGTTATGTGCTTTTACATATTCTATGAGTTTTATGTAATGGTATAAATATGCATTTTGATCATAATAAAACAGAAAAAGTAGAGAACATGACTGATTTTGAATGGAGGGCTTTGCTTGCATAGGAACAGCAGCATTAGACTTACAGATGGGAGAAAACTGAGTTCAGAATCTTTTTGTGCAAAACAGTTGTTGAAAAATAATCAACACTTTAATAGCATCCAGCTTTATATCTGAGAGTTTTTCTGAGTACCCAAAGCTACTATTTATGGAGAGGAAAAAACAGAGCTGGTGAGCTGTCTCCAGTTCACTCAAAAATGAAAATAGGAGATTTTTGGGGAGAGGAGGAAGATAGAAAATTTCCTCAGCTTCTCCTGAGTGCTTCTTCTTCTCTGAAAGCAGAACATGCTCTCAGGTCTTTCACTGATCATTTCTCTGACAAAATAACTGTAAGAAAACTGCTGCTGCCTTCAGCCCTCTCATTTCCCAGAGCTGAAATAAATACCTGCACCAGGCAGCAGCTTCGTGCCCTGCAGAGGAGATGCTGCAGCACTTTCTCCCCCAGCCTGGTCAGAAGGTCCATGAGAAGATGGGGGTACAGCAGATGGGTGAGGGGGCTCCCACGGCAGTGCCAGAGATCACACTGGGTGAGACGGACTGGGATGGGCACATCAGAGTCTGTGCTAGGAATGGCTGGAGCTAGTGATACTGAACTTAATGCATCAAGGCATCTGGCTGATGTGTAACTTCAGGGTGGAATAGTGCTGCCCTACAAAACCCAAGGGGTACCTCATTATTTAAATAGAAAGGGGAGGTTCAAGAGTTTTAGTGGAGAGCATTATTCAGCAGGTGAGTACTACTCAACCTTCACAGCCCTATTAATTGTATATTTATAATATACATATATATATATATGTTATTAGATTCATTGTACAGCTGAGCAGCTGAAATCAGAGGAACTAAGGATCTTATTGTCAGTTGAAAAGGCAGTAACTGCCAGTAGTGAGCTCTTCTGAAAAATCAGAAGATTTAACCATCCTGCCTAAAGTCAGAGGCCTATCTCACTGCACTGCTGGATCTAGAATAAATATCCTGACCATTGATCAAAGAAACAGAAGGAACCGTCTTACATGGTGTCAGTGCTGGGAGCTGTGCTCAGGTGTGCTGTGATTTACAGACTGGATTCCAGTTCCCTGTGGATTGCTCCAGTGCTGTGAGACACAGGTGCTACAAGAGTTTTTTGAGAAGGCTAAGAAACGTGTTTGGCCACTTGTCAGACTAAAGACCATGCCCTGTTTTTCTCAGAAGGAGAATTTTCCATAATTTAGTTTGTGTAATTACATTCTTTAAGCCTAAATTGTCCATGCAGTTTCAATTTGATACCATTTTTCTTACTCTGTTTTCTAACTGTCTGTTCTTTCAGATCCTTTTAAACAATTGTTGCTTTCTGTCCCTGTGACAGGTGAAGAGGTGCCTGTGTAAACATACCTGCTACAACCTCTGTTGGACTTTGCATTCTATTAAGATAAAAGTGTTTAAATGTATGTGATAAATATTAAGCCCTTTATGAAATTTATCTGAAGATAGACTCAAAAGCTCTCCCTCTTCTGTCAAAAAAAATTCCCTCTTTTGATAGTTTGTACTTGTCTCACCTAGTAGTTTCTATGTTTAGAAGTTCTCTGAAGTTATGTTAAGGATTCCTATTTTGCAGGACTTGCAGTGAAACAGTTGTAAATGTCCTTTCCTGGTCTGTGATGCAACAGCAACATTTTGCAGGGCTCTTGTTGAATCCTTGCCAGTGGATGGAACTTCCCAGCGCTGGAAATTACTGCAATACAGGTTCCTTGAGAAGTATTTAAGAATAAAGAGAGGTACTTGATAAAAGCAAGGAAATGGAAAGCTTAGAAAGGACTACAAAACAAGGTCACAGGAAGGTCCATCAGCTTGAACCTGCACCACAAGCTGTGAATAAGGATTGCATTTTTATTTTTAAAATAAGATGTTCATTTGTGTCAAATCCACTCTGCAATGATAAATATGTCAGCCAGTGTAAATTTGCAAGTGTCTTGCAATGTGCATTTCTTATAAGTGTCCCTATGTGGAGTGACACAGTAGTATTGATTTGTGTGATGGCTTCTACCTGTGATGTTTGTCCTTCAGTCTGTCAGGTCATGTGTGGTGAAATGAGTTGAACATATGGCTTTAAATATTTAGGTTTATTGTAGTCTACGTCAAGGTTGTTGTTGGTGTCATGGGGCTGGCATAGGACTGGGAGCAGAATGAAATGAGCTTCTTGCTTCCAGAAACTTTTCTGTAAGCCCTGGCAAGTAATGTTGTCTTTATAGGCTCCAGTTTCTGCTGCTCTAAAGTACAGATGAGCTTTCTTTGTTGAATGTATTGAGATCTGTGGATAAACATTTGTGGACAAAAGCTAAATGGTGGCAGTGCCGTGGTTTGTGGTGTGCTGAGCTCAGGGAAACAGAGCTGAGCCCCTCCCCTCTGGTTTTTAATATTTAAACATGATAGTAGATGATTTCCATTCTAAACTGCATCCAAATAATATTGTCTGAGTTTGTGGCAGATTAAGTAGTTCGCGCTTTATCATCAGTTATCAAAACTTCAATTAACAGTAAGTTCATACTGGAGTTAATACAAGTTTTGTACAGTTTCTTTTTTTTCCTGTGGGCAGTTATCAGAAGACTCAAGTATGCAAACCTTTCAGGATTCCTTTTGGCCTTTGGATAAGGAGAGTTAAGCTTTTTAAATTTTACTGACCTAAACTATTTCTAATGTACTCTTCTTTTAATCTAAAGATATTTTATTTAGTTATGAATTAGAGGATTTTGTAAAAAATATCTTTGCACCCAAGTATCCAGAAAGACTAGAAATATCACTAAAATAAGCGTGGTATTACCTCTACTTAGCCCATTCTCTATTTTCTTCAGCTACTAACTGTATCCTCCAGCACTGGAAGGTGTGTCACACAAACCCATATTTCTTCAGAAATGTATGGTAAAGGAATTTTTAAAGGATGACTGTCAGGGGTTGGGTCATCAGTGGCATCATGGTTAGATTCCCACAAAAAAATGATTAGCCTCTAACAGTGACCTTTATAATAAATTTGCATTTTATCACCACATTTGTAAGGTGCAGGACAGACTTGTGTTGGTTTACAGGTCTGCCCTTCACCACAGCAGCACAGTGCTGGCCATGGCAGAATTACTCCACAGGTACATCGAGTTCAGTGCTCCTGTGGTTGCTATAATTGATATTTTGAAAACTATAACTAATAATTTATGTCCATAACAATATTTTTCCCTAAAAATAGATAGTAAAGTTGTTTCTTAAATATAAAAATAACCCCAGATCAAACAACACCATTAAATATGAGATAAGCGGAGACTGGGAATAATTGTTTAGAGTTGAACTTCAGTAATTGAGCTGGAGGTTTTTTGCTTGCTCTGTTCTTGAAAAGGAATTTGTACCTGAAATACATTCCTGCTTTTCCAGGTTATGTTAGCTGTTTTAGTGGTAGTTAAGTTTTTAATATAAGCTGTTACTTCTTCAAATTCTGCTGTGCTTACGTCCTTAGATCATCATAGCAGTAACAGCATTATTGCCATAAAATATGGTAGAGAATTGCGGTAAAAATTACTGAAACATGTTCTACCTTTAAAACTGGATGGGGCTTCTGTTGACAGCTGTATTAAAAGGCCAAACTGAGAAGATATCATTACTGACACAGAGGAACATTTTGCCTTGTTCATAGTGAGTTATTAGTGAGGCATGCCTTGTACATGTTTCCCCAAAGAGTCTAAAATTTTCACATGTTACTTCCATTCCCAGCTTCTGTGTTCTGAAAACCCCACTGTGTTTAACCCAGGGACTCTTTCACAACTCATGAAGCACATAAGTTTCCCAAAACCAAATCCTGGATTCGCTGAGCTCTAAGCAAAAACGCAGCTCAAACACCACGCTGGGTTGTGACCCGACCGTGAAAAGCATCACTCAGTTCTCAGCACCAGAGAGGGAAAACTTTGTTCCCTTCCCATTCTGGTTCTATGCTGGGAAATGGGCTGGTTTCTGAGCTTGGACACCTTTGGAATGAGGAGCTGGCATAGTTATTTTGGAGTACTAGAAGGATTTTCTGTGTCTGGTGGCCCAGGTTGAGAACAAGCTGAGCCTGGTGCTTTTCCTGAACATGACTGCAAGAAGTTATCCTCCCCACAGCCAGGCAAGAGAAAGAACTGATTTGACAATTAATGTCAAGCCTGTTGATGGAGGTCAGGGCTGCAGGGCTTCAGCATCAGCTATGATTTTTATTTCAACAGAATTTTTGTTGCAATTACATACCATTAAATATGTCAGGCTTTTTCTTTTTTCTCTTTTTTTTTTTAAGTAGGTTGCTTTATATTAGAAATGCTGAGAAATGCAGACTTCTTTGGAAGTGGATGTTTTTGTGGAGTGAGATAAATGACTGATAAAATAATGCTGACTTTTCCTCCATACAGGGTATATTCCTAAGGTTGTAGGGCCTGTAAAACTCATGAAGGATATATAATGAAAATTAGCAAGGTGGCCATTAGTTGGATAAATGAAAAGCAATCAGTTTTGGCTAGATGTTCTGGCATTCTTACATTAGTATTTCCATCTTTGTGTGTGAACAGGAAACTGTGTTTGATATAGGCCATTGCAAAAGGATGTTTGCATCCAAGAGCCTTGCAGAAACCACAGAGAAGAGCAGTGCAGATCTGAGGCTTGATGTGCTGTTCTGCGTGGTGGTGTGCAGTGCATACTCCAGGAGAGTTTTGTTCAGGTGTCTTAATGGGCTTTGACAGGTTGTTTGTAGCTTAATTTACAAATGAATTTGATTAAAGAGCTCAATGAAAGAGTCTATATTCAAGTTCGGATTTGAAGTTGTGGTCGACTAAAATGAAATGGAGGCTCCCAAATTAACACCTCTGGAAATACTTGATTATCTTCATAGTTTGGGATTGTTTTCCATGCAGATACTCTGTGAAGTACAAATGAATAAGCTACCCCTTTTGCCACCATTATCAGTGACAAGTTTTTTATTTGACTCTGACATTACAGGCGTTTACATAAGCTGAAGCATCTTGTGCTGAGTGGTGCACAGGTCTAGTTCAGTAATAGCTGGAGGATGAAAGACTCTCTTTGTTCCTTCCATTTAAATTTCTAACCCTAAAAAAGTCTTCAGGCCACAGGCTATGAAGGAGCCACAGAGGGAGCAACCAGCCCACAGATGTGTGAAGACAGTACCAGGAGATGTTTATTCTCAGCAATAAATAAATAAGATAGTGTGGACTTAACTAGAATGACTGTACTTTCTTTATGGTGCTGAAACAGATTCCTGGACCTCTTAGAGTTGCAGCAGGTAGGAAGTTAAATGAAAATTAAAACTAAAGGCCAGGAGCATGTTTCAAGTTACATGTATAGGTTTTGTTGTTTTGAATCTTTCCTTGATTTCTGATAAGCTCTGTGCTTAAATTAAAAAAAAAAAAACCAACTGGTGAATTACAAAGAATTCATCTCCAGGATTAATTTGTCCAGACTAATGCAGGTAAAACAGGTTTTGACTGGAGTTCTGAATGATATGAAAAGATATTTGGGAAATGCTCCTTAGCTGAAATGGTTAAATATTCAGTTCTATCTTCCTCATTACTTGTGGATTTTCATTTTGTTATAGTAGTGGTCGGCAACAGCTCAGAACTTGATTTGTCAAGACAAGTATGCTCTGCAAACAAATGATTACATTCTATATGAAGGCATTATCACTAAATCTGAAAAGAAAATATTACAGGCAGAAATTATAAGGAGAAGTTTATAAAACAAAGATATCCTTTGGCAGAATATGCTCTTATAATCAAGCTTTTAGCATACCATAGTTTAAAAAAAATAAAAATTTTGCCCACATATACACTAATAAAAATAAATCTGTTTCCGATTACTAACTATGCAGCACAGGTGCTTGTTTGTTACGAGAGAGGCATGTTCATTAATTTTCAGCTATGAAAAGTGCACTGTGCCATAAATATACAATTCAAAATGTACTGCTGATAAATGAATACACAGATTGTTAATGTGCCAGAGTAGGGTATTGGGCATAAAACACATGCCAAACAGGAGCACATTGGTGATGTGCTAATGCTTTTAAATCTGGGTTTAATGTAGGCACATAACCAGCTTTTTACATTATTGCACTAACTTTTACCAGAATTTAGGGCAATATCTATTTTATGGGACGTTTTACTTTCTAGTATAATAATACTTTATACCTATATAGCAGTATCATCCAGGGATCTCAAAGCACTTTACAAACATTAATTAACTAAGCCTGTCAAATAGGTAAACTGAGTTTTACAGCAGCTTGGTGGTTGTACTGGAAATAGAGCCCCAGAGTTCAGATACCCTACCTTTTTCCTTTTTTTAAAAAATTTTTTTCCCCTAAACCACCCAGTCCATACAAATGTTCAGCTGGAATTTGTAAACTGTAGGAGTCAATGTTTTATGGTATTTTGTCCCCTGACGGTTGCCCTCTTTCAGTTCTGCCCCCACTCTGATGCCCTTCCCAAGGCTCGTGCGCTGTTGTCCAGCTGCCCATGCCCGGCCGGGCAGCGCTGCCTGACCCCACTGCTGGGGAAGGAGATGGGCACCTTGCCTGGAGTCCTGCAAGTCTCCCCGCCTCTGTGGTTGCTGAACACACACCGACAGCAATGCTGAATTCCCCTTCCCCTCGTTTCTTTCCAAGTTTTCAGCTAGGAGATACCCGAACCTCAGCAGGCTGGTGGCGGAGCGGACAGGGGGTTACCTCCCACCTGGAGAGCCGTGCAGGTTCGAAATGAGCCTGCAGGCTGGGCACTGCTGGTGGCCGGAGCCTGGCAGGGCAGAGCGGCAGCGGCCACCGTGGGCTTGGAGCGGGTTCCGAGAGGGAGAGTGCCGGAGGCGCCGCGCCGAGCTCAGCGAGTGCTGCTGGAGGAGCAGCAGCGCTGCGCGGGGACAGCGGAGCTGCTCCTGCTCCCCGCTGTCACCCCGGCTAGCGACCCTCACTCGTGGCTTACTCCACATCTCCAGAGCCCGTCGCAGTCATTGACTGCAATTCTTATGGTTCCACCGTGTGGTAAATATTAACTCCATTTTAGAGATAGGGAAGGGAGATGCGGGAGCGTGAAACAACATGCTCGAGATGATGTAGCAAGTTCGTGGCAGGCATTTTGGGCTTAACGTTCCTAATTGTGCATCCAGCGTCAGAGTTTTGTTATAGCCCCGTTACGAGGCACCAGATATGCAAATGCAATAAATCTGCTCTGCTGCCATGTGGGAACTGGCCATCTATAACCTGTAAATCCCAGTTTCCTGTTAATTTCCAGTGGAGTTTGGCAGAAGTGGTTAAATATTTTAGTGCATCAATTTCAACAGGATTTTAAGGTGCATGGGGATTGAAGGATAGGGAATGATTAGCGTATCTTTTATGAATAGCCTTTTGCCTTTATAAGCTCAGATCATTGCACATTTCCTAGCCTCATTTTGGAGTTCTAAGTATCTACAATATATTCTGTTTATATTAAAAGCTATGACGTGAAATTTTCATTTATACACAAACCATAAAAACCCATCAGGTTCATGAATTCCTAATGAGGTGAGGTCTAACAGTATATTTTGATTTTTTTTTTTTACTGTTTGTTTTCTCCCCCAAATATGCATTTGTAACTGGCTCTAAAAATTAGTTAGTTTAACAGTATCCCGTATGTCTTCACTCTGAATTTCTCCATATGGATGTTAGCAAATGTTTTGTATAGTTTAGGAGCAACTACAAGTTATTTCAGTATGCACTGGAGTTTCAAAAATATAGATTGAAAAGTGTAATTCTTAATAATTTTGGGAAAATGGAATTTAAGGTTCAGTATGACTTATTCATACAGAAGCTCATGTCAAAAATAGCAAAAAA
>VZRO01005359.1:449256-491756 GCA_013397915.1 Daphoenositta chrysoptera | reverse complement strand
TGTTTTTGGGGAGGGTCTGGTAGTGCAAGTTAATGAAAATCTGTTCAGGGAGAAAGCCTTTGCATGCATTAGGGTGCAGACAGACACACCGAAACTGTCCAAGCTGCTGGAGAGTACAGCCCGTCCACAGGGGCATGGTCCCTTGCAAGAGTCCAGATGATTGCCATCAGCCCCCATGCTGTCAGCGTGCCTCAGCCACCTCCCTGGTGCACCCCGGCTCTGTGGGACGGCTGGTTTGCCACTGCTCCCTCCAATGACCATGCTGAACACAGTCCCTGACAGTGCTAGAGGCGGTGGGTTTCCTGTGATGTTGACAGTCAGCTGCCCCTAACTGATCTTATGTTGCTGGTTATCTGCCATCAGAGGACCCTCAGATATTTATATATTTGATGGCTAGCAACTTCTGCACCACAGATGAAAAACAAAGAAAGATCTGGATGCATACCCTCTCCTGTCTATAATTCTGCTTTGACTACAGTCTTAAGATGCATATTTTTCAGGGAAACTTTTCAATAATGATTACTTATGTAAAGCATTCTCGGCCAGAAATCTCGCAAAGCGTTATCAGAATAAATATAAATATGTGGAGAATCACTGTCTTTGGTTTTATTTATTATAGCTGTGGTTGAAATGTAGATCAGACTGCTGTTTTGGATCCCAGTCTTAGTTCCAAAAATTGCGTCATCATAGGTGGATTATATCTGCATCTTTTCAAATAGATGGCAGAGTATATTTCTGGGCTGTTTTTCCCTAAAGAAAAATTGAAAGATAAGAGGCAGGAGTTTCAAGTAACATCTCAACATTTAGTTGTCAAACTATGAATGGAAATTGCCATCATAGGGACTGCATGTTTACTCTCCTACTTCAAAAAACCTGTGTGAAAATGTTACCAAGAAGAAAGGATTTTTTTTTAAATCAAATAATATCTTAGTAGATGAGCAGTGATTCAACATAACTAAAACAAATATTAATTGAAAAGAACCCTAGAACACAGAGGAAGAATGTTGCTGTTTGGTGAACAGCACTCACTGGAGCAGTAATGCAGATGATGGACTATCCAGCAATTCTTTTCTGGAATCAGTTCCACTGATCTGCAACACTCATCCATGTCCTGTCTGGAGTCTGAACTGCCTTTCTGAAGTTGCATCTTCCCATCATTGTTTGTTTTAAATACACAGTGCTACTCTCCTGCAGCTTTATGACCAGAAAATGGCGGCAATAGGGAGTTACTGTTCTTTTGTCCACCCTTCATTATAGTATTTCAGCATCTATCAGCAAGCTCCAGTGCCCAGTAGTCAACAGAATCTCTCTTTTGAAACAAATACCTATGACCCTCATGACTGGGCATATATCTGTAGAATTTTTAGCCATAAAAGAACCAGTGCTACTAAAATTGTTGAAATTATTTAAGTTTCAGTTGACCAGTTTATGCTGCCATTCACCTTTTCTCAACCCCATGTATGACTTTGTTAGGTTGGCCAGTCCCAGTGTAGACAGCTTTCAAATGTAATGGGTTGCAAGCCAGTTTGTTATGTACCAAATTCTGCATGGGCTTGCCAGGCTATTGGAGGGGCTCCCGCTACTGCCATCCTGAAAAGGCATGGGAACATGTGTCTCCACAAATGCAGGAGCCTGCGCTCTCAGAGTTTAAACCAGTCTGGTCTCTGACATGGTACTTATTGCAGAGCATCTCAGTGTAAACCAGTAATCGACCAAAATTAGAATCCGAAGATCCTCTGACTTGCAGGGGAGGAGTTTGGGTCTAAATCTCTATAGTTATGCATTTGTTCTTATTTTGTCAGATTCAGAGATACATTTTGTACATATCATTCATAGCCAGTTTTATCAGAGCAATTCAAGATGTTGGAAGTTTCCTCTTGGTACAAATTTATCTGATCTGGTTGCTGTTTTCATCCTATATATTGCAGGAAATTTTACTACTGTTCAGAATAGTGAAAATTTGAAGAAAGCCTGTTCTTCTTCCGTAAGATGTATAGTAGTCAAGATGCACTTGTGAAACTTCTGTCTCCTAAATGTGAAGCTTTTCTGTCATCCAGAGGGTCTAAAATGAGTTTTAAATAAATATGTCCACTTTGAAAGACATTATTGTCAAGTCTATTTCTATAAAGACAATGTTACTTTGTAAGAGTTAGGTTTCCCCTATTCTCCTTCCCAGTAAAGATCTTCTTTCCTGCATAGCTGAATTCTCTGAGATAAGATTTCCTTGTGTCAGCATTTAATGTCACATGAGCATTAACAACCTGGGAATTTCATGTTGGTGGCTGTTGCCTGATGGTTACAGAGTGGTCATTGCTCCAGAAGGTGCTGATCAGAAAGGATGAAAAACATGGGAAAGGCATTCAAAGTGATGGAAACCAAACACTCAGCAGAACAGAGGCTTAAAGGCTGTGCTGTGTTAGGAAGCCGTTAAGTACCTGTTGCTGCTTTGGGACGTGTGGGGCAACAGATTAATCTCCAGAAATAAGGAGGTTTCACCACAGAATTACTTTTTCCTTTCTGTCTGCTCCAATATTCAAGAAATTCTTTGAAACTGTGTAACAGAAGGCTGTGTAAGTGTTGACTCTATTAGCTTTTTTCTTTCTTATCCTTGGCTGCTTACTGCTAAGAATTTTATTTTACAGAAAGCGAGCCTGTGAATTCATATTTAAGATAGTGCTATATGCTTTTGGCTGTCTTCAAGAGAGTAAGTCAGTACCAAATGCTCTCACCTGATCCCAAGTATTTGTATGCATTTGCAAAAGCGTGTTACAAACTCAGTCCTGCAATGGATTTCAAGGCATCAGTATCTGCAGATTTTTGCTGCCAGATGTGTCTCCTGTACCTCACTATACACTTATTGATATACCGGACCATCAATCTGATGATCTGAATACTTCCAGAATGTTTTACGGCATTTCTGTTTTCCAAGATGGTCGATAGTTTAAGTCTGGCCCTCACAGGCATGGCAGAGGAGCTCGTGAGAACATTTTGGCTGAATTTCTGATGATGTTCATGAGGTAGAGGAGCAGCAGCTGCTGTACTAGTAACAGAAAGAGAGAAAGACTAATTCCAGGGCAAGGCAGCTTTCAAAGGCAAGTGAGCATCATGTGACTGTATGTGTATAATTTAAAAGAAAAAGAAAAAAGCTAGAACTTCAGCACAGCCTGTCTCTCCAGTATATGAGAAGTGAAGCAAATGAATATGGCCTTGAATACACTTTTTAATTTTTCAACACTGTATTTTGCCAACTTTAGTTCACTCTGTTGACTGTTCAGTCAGACCGTTTTTAAATTAAAAAGGAATACATGGTTGAATTATTTATTAAACAAAAGGTGCTTCCGTGCATGCAGACTACCTGGGTTTTGAATTTCTTTTGCTGTTGGAATTTGAAGAAAGTGCATTGCTAATAAGTTAAGAGACAGAACAACCCTCCTTCTTCTAAAATAAGTCTTTCTCTGTCTCTGAGGCAGACAGTAAGATAACTTGTGTCTGTCCAGCCAGAGAAGAATGCCTGATCTTCATTCAAATGTCTCATTTTGACCTTAGTTGAAGTTGTTTCCTCAGGTTGCTAGGCTCCATAGAGACAGAATTTCTGTAGGGTAATGTGTTTGCAAATCCAGCCAGTCTGGATTATCTCATAATTTTATAGGTGCTCCTGATGGGTTAAAATATGTATTTACTGGTGGATTCATGTGGAGGAACTATAAGTTAGGGGAAGAAGGCTCACAAAAACTTTGTATGATGTTACCATCAGCCTGCACATCCCTGGAGGTTCCCGGTTCACCTTGGGGTGATAAGGATCTCGTGCAGTGACTTTGCTTTGCTCAGTCCCCATTACTGCCTCTGTCTTGGTGTTCCAGATTGGTGCACAGCCAGTGTTTCTTGTACTGGGGCCTCCGAGTGCCTGATCTTTTCTTGTCCACTTCCCCAGAAGTAAGCAATCACCAGCTTTTGGACTAGACTTTCTGGACTTCGAATTCCTTTCGCTGATGGCTGCAAGGAGAACATTCAGGCTGGGAAACTCGGATGGGTCTTCCATCAGTCATGGGACTGTGGTCTCCATAGTTTGCTTAAAAATGCGGGCTGTTTTAGCTGGTTTTGAGAAAGGAATTAACATGCTGAATCTGAGGGCACATCTGTCCAAGAGGTTGGTATTTCTCATCACTCATGTGGGACTCGATAACCACTTAGGATCCTGGTGAGATGCACTGCGAAAGGCTGGTCATGGCAGCAAAGAGGCTTTAGAGAAAGGTTGATGAGACCTGCCAGGACCCTGAAGAGCTCCCAGTCACCCCAGCATGTGGGGAGGGTGGTTTGAGCCCGGAGCTTTTCTGTGGAAGGAAAGCAGTGAGCAGTAGTGAGTGGCTGGGCACACCCTGGCTTTGATAGCTACAGATGGAGACCTAAAAGATTGCAGGGCCACAGTCCAACACCAGCACATGTAAAATAAGGCTCAGGATTTAGATAACTCTGTTCCAGCATACTGACGTGCATGGCCACAGTCCAACTCCAACACATGCAAAATTAGTTTCAGGATCATTCCAGCATACTGAAGCCTATGCCTAAACCAGTTATTGCCACAAGCTCAGCTAAATCAGAGGACAACATTCAAAATATTACTTTTTCTTTTTTTTTTTTTTTTTAACCGGAGTAGTTCAGATGAAAAAATATTGTATTTTCCTAGTAGAAAAGGAAAACTGGATTATTGATATATCAGCTCCATAGGCAGCATTTCAGAATTTTTATAGCCCACAAATAGCATGTTGTGGTATCCGTGTACATTAAGGCTATTTTACAAAGCATGGATATGAGTTGACCTAGTAATGTGCTTTTCGAGATACATTAGTATAAAACAATTAATGAGTCCATTCAGATATCATGTTCTCAGTATTCTCACAGTACATTGTTAAAACAGTGAGGAAAAAACCTATACCAAAGAGTTAAAGGATCCCTTTTCAAGATTCAATGTAATGAATTTAATCAATATTTTTCCATTACACCAAAACTCATGTAATTAACATATTTTATTTATAGAAAAAGGGTGCTAGTAAAGTAGATTCAGCAATTTAGATTTGCTTGTAAGTATTTATTCGAATACAGCTTTTCTTTTCTTGTGAAATAGATAAACAAGTTGGAATTTATACTCAAGTGGCTTGTACCAAAGAAGTTAAATGGGAGAAAAATTATTTACAAAAGTATTTGTATTAGCTCAAAGTGGTCATTTAGTTTGAAAGGAACACTGGAAAGTTAAAAGTAAGAAAATACAGATACTGGAAAAGTCTCTCATATCATAGTCCAAATGTTGTAACACACACCATTACATTATTCACTCTTTAGAGCCTCTGTCAGCACCTCTCTAATCAGTAATCTGTAAATGGAATGAGAGTCTTTAATTCTTTCTCATTTTGTTGAGGGGGAAATCAGTAATTTAGCTACCTGTACAGTTCTTTCTACGTGCCTGATTCTTTTGGTTTTGTTTTGGTTTTTTTCTTGCCAGTGTCTACAGAAAGACATCCCTGCGACATTTTAAATAATTTATGATTTTCTTTAGTAAAATGATTTTTTATAAAATCTGATGACCTGCTACTGGCATTTTTGTGCTGATTTTTCCACTCTGTGATAAGATAATATTAATGAAAAAGGGTTTTCTTAAACAATAGTATACAAGAACTTACCCAGTGATACCTGATGCCCTGAGAGCTGCTTATAATGAAAGCAGGCCTGTGGTTCTCACTTGAAAAAAATATTTATTTAGGTTTTTTAAAATTTTTTTTAAACCCAGCAACTGAGGTTGAAACTTGGCAAGTGTAATTAATAAATATTAATAAAATAAAAAAAAATTTTAAAATTTTTTAAAATATTAATAGATTTAGAAAACTACATGGAGATGGGTGTTAATTTGTACTTTTTAGAGTCTCAGAGACTGCATTATTGGGCACATGAGAAGAACCTAGAGAAAACAGATTTAACAGAGCTCTCTTCTACCCAGATTCATCATTTTTCCTATGGTTTGCTGACACCATCTTGGATTTCCTTCACAGTGTAGCCTGTACAGTATACCAAATGGTTCTGTGTTTGTCCCACGTGTGTTTTAGGAACAAGATAGAGGTCACGATGAAGCACTTCTTACCCCTCTGGTTTGTAGGGTTGTAGAGCTGCTAGCGTGGAAGAAACAGGATATGTATGGAAGCAAGAAGAAGGCAATATATTCATTCACAGAAGTCCAGTTAATGGTTATTTTAGTTGATTAGCTAGCAACTTCATTTTCTCCCTCATGAAATTGCCTCCACAGATCCTTACTTCTGGAGCTTAATCAGCAGTAGCAATCCATCCCAGGAGTGGGAGATCAGGAGTACTTAATTAAAGAGGGACTGTAAGGCAACTCTCCCAAATTGGATATCTGATCTAGCCTTGGCATCAGGAGAGCAATGCTAGGTAAAAGTGTTTATCAAGCTCCATGTAGCCACTCTGCAAATCTCAGAGATGGGAATATGATGCAGACAGCTTGTAGAAGCTGCTATAACCTGAGTAGTATGGGTTTTAAGGCCATCTGGTACCTGAACACCTGCCTACAAATAACACATACAAATCCAAAAGATGGTCCACTTGGATAGCCTCTCTGCTTAGATTCCCCTCTGGAATTTTGTCCAAAAGCAGTATACAATCTGTATGAAGTTTGGGATGACTTTGTTCTCTCTGGTCAGTAATCAAGTGCCCATTTTAAATTTAGATGACAGGATCAAAGCTAACCCAGGTGAGTCAAGGGTTCAGGTAGGAAAACTGCTGAAAATCACAGGCTGCTGTGCACACTAACTTTTGGTAAAACTCCAGAATATTCTAAGCTTCTTTTAAGAAAGGGAGGGGAAAATCATATTAAGTGTGTCATATGTAAGGTTTGGGAAATAACCTTGCTATCAGAAGTATAATGGGACACCAAAGGAAATTTTGAGGGTAGATGACAAAGACCATTGGCAAAATACCAAGGAAAGATCCATGAGTGTGTATTTAAGCCCAGCTTTGCTGGTCCAAAGGGAATCTGCATTGCTCATGAAGACAAACATTATGGGCAGAGGAGTACAATAGGGTGTCCTGGCAGCTCAGATGTGCTCTTCTGAAGAAAGCAAGAACTAGCACAAGCTAGGTAAATGACATTCTGATAAATGGCAAAGTACATTTGCTTCTAAGGCCTCTGCTTTTCCTGCGGAAAGATTACACAAGTCTGGTGGAATTTCATGAACCTCATGTGGTGATTTGGGATCAGAAGTGCTTTCATCTATACAGTCAAATTAAGGAAGTGGGATTTCAAAGTCAAGATTTTGGAGTGGCAGATGTGAAAAACCAGTGAAGGCGTTGGATGGTGGAAGAGTTTTGCATGTTAAGAGCTTCAGAAAGAAGTTTTTGCATTCTGCAATTTTGAAACAAACTGCCAAAAATGGTGTTAGGGGCAATAATGTAGTGGGGAGCAATGTAGTGATCCATGGTCACTGGTCTCTAGCTCAGCTCTCATTAGGTAGCTAGAGGTTCCAGGAGCTAGTAGTGACATCAAAAGAGTGAAGACTCTTTAACCAAAAACAAGCACTCCATTACTGTGCTCTGTGTATTTTGGATGTTCATTGAATTCATTAAAGGACCGTGCACAGGTCTGACTGCATGAATTGCAACTTATACCTTTTAATTACACTGTATGTGTATGGGATTTTTATAACAGCCTTAAGAGTCAGGAGCACTGGAAGATGGTGAAGAAGCTTGACATGTCTGCATGTGCATATATTTTAAAAAAACCCATCTTCTTCAGCACTCTTTTCAGTTTTATTTTAATTCAATTTTATTAAAACTAATATTTTAATAATATGGTGAAGTCCTGACTCAAATGTAAGTGTTGAAGTTACATTGAGCTCCGTAGGGCTGGAACGGTGAGATTAAAGTTTGAACCTTACTTTCTTCTCATGCTGAGCTAAGAATATGTGTGATTGTTTGCAGGATAATGATATTTAACTGTAATCTTGAGGCGTGAATGGCATTCCATTGATTTTCTACAACTGAACTTGGTACTGCTGATTAATAAAACAATAAATACAGAAAATGAACTATTTTGTGTTTTATTAACAATTTGCATTTCTTATAGTATTTCATTTTCAATAAGTATAAAATCATACCCTCGAATGGTAAGATGTAATTGCTGATCATGTATCTCTTTGTTCCAGACACTTTTATAAAAGTGTATGTATTATGTATGATGTGACCTTCAAATGTCATGAATGCATTGTGCAATAAACTGTCAATATTTGTGGCTATAAGGTACTAGATGACTTTTACAATAATTGGAACAGCTTTATTAAAAGCTTGGATCACTCAGCTGGTTAAAGAGAAAGACACAGGCCAATGTTCATCTGGGAGTTTCCTTCTGCCAACTGTTAAATGAAAGATATTGTAAGGTGCTTAAGATGTCTTCTTAAAAAAAAAAAACAAAAACAAACCAAAACCAACAAACCAGTTAAAAAGTTTTCATACAAAAAATATTATCTCAAAAAAATTATTTTTTCCAGCATGCTCAATTTTTGGTCAAAACTGAGCACTGTCAGCTAATGGCAAGTAAACAACCCTGTGTTTTAAGTGCTAAATCTGAGTTTCTATGTCTTTTGGTCACACGATTCTTCAAAGAAATGAAGCAGCTAAAATGATGTACTCAGAAACTGTGTTTGATCTCTGATTATCTTAAAAGGTTTTAAAATTTTAGAAAAAATTAAAAAGTAAGACTGCTAAGAACTCCAAAAAAACCCTCTGTAGGGAATTTGATTGAAATGAAAAGAAGAGGATAAGAAACATTGTGTGATTAACAAAATCTTAATTTTGTTTAAGTGTTCTATTAATGTCTCTCTGTGCTGTATATACAGACTCTTGAATGTGTCTGAGTACCACAATGAAAAGCATTAAGATACATACAGCATTGCCATGTAAAATGTTTTGAACCATGGGGTGTGAAAACCACCAATCTTCGAGTGTGTGGTGTTCCAGGAGTGGGCTTACGGTGTGTGCGCAGCCACCTCACCACCGGTCACTGAGAAATTGCTTAGAATATTTTGGCTCCCTTCCTGCTGAGCTTGAAATAACACCCAGCTACTTCCCTGCAGCCCAAGGAGTCGGCTGTGACTGCCACTTGCCCACTTCTGCAAGCTGCAAGTCTTGCCTCATACAAATGGTTCTGGGAGTCTTACTTCGGTTTAATTTAGACTGCATTTTGAGTTGAACTTTGCCAGTGACTAATTGTTAGCAGAGGAAGGGCAGTTTGTGCCTGTTTGTCTAGTGGTTCAGAGGGCTAAGAGGGAATTTTCATGTCAGACATGGTATCTTTTTATTTACCAGTGGAACCTTTGTATAATCTTTATTTTTAATAATACAAACAATGTGAATGCTGCTTTCTCACTAGTAGGCCTGCTTTCCAATTCTCTTCTAAAATAGCTCTGTGTTTAAACAAATTCTCTGCCAATCCATAGTAACAGTTTAAGATTCCCATATATGGTCATTATAAAACCTAAATCCTTGATGAAACAATAGAGACAGCAAGTTGTTCCTGACCTAAGACATTAGTAACTCTTTCCGGAGGCCTAAAATATAACTCTAATATTTAGTAATATTAGAAACCTTCATTTTAAGCCATGAACTTCACTAGCAAAAAAGTATAGTGACATCCATTAATAGTGTTCTAATTTCAAATTATGAGCACAGGGCCAAATTCTGTTCTCATTTACATCGGACGATAATAATGGAAGCTACTTCAGGTAGAAAGAAAAATATGATTAATTATATCCCTAATTATATTCCTATTTTCCACTAGTTTCAGTATTATTAAAGCTTTCTCTTAGGAATAGGCAAGAAAGGTAAAGCATGTTTTCCCAGAAACTTGGCATATCCTGTGCCGTGGCTGAGTCCAGACATACTTGCACAAACTGTGACAGCAGTGACAGGATTAACACACTGAATATCTTCTAACTCCTTTCTTGACATTAGATTTCCTGCCACAAAATGGGCTCATCTGGGTGGTTTATAGGTCATCAAAAAAAAGCTGTGGTCACTACCACTTCTCAATGCACCATGTTTCATTAACTTTTACGGGCCATTCTGAAGAATTACAAATATTTTGAATTTCAGAAATCTATGAAAACCTGGGATTATGTGCAGATTTAAAGGCTCCTGGCCCCATTTTCAAAGGGTTCTTCAATAGTGTCGAAAAATGTGCAAGAGCAAACACATAAGTCTGATTACCTATTTTGTGAGTTGATTACCTTTTCCACGTGATTGCCTGTTTTTGGCTAATTTGGCAAACCTTGTGTCGACAAATTCCAACTGACTTCACTGATGATTTAGTCTTCATGAGGGCTGCAATTTAGCTCCTTTTAACATAAAAGCACCTCTTTGTGAATCCCTGCACTTTCACATACACGCAGCAAATAAATACTCTGGTGATATTTATGGGACATGTATGTAGATGTTCCTTTCAGAATTTGGGTGCTTACATGACTGAAGTCAGTGCTGCTGCCTAACCAAGTGAGAACAGTTTTCTTTTAAAAAGCAATCCACCCTTTTCTAATCATGTTTATAGGCCCGTCCCAGAGAGGTGGACCGGTCGTACAGAACATTTATGGAAATGTCAAAGAATTTTTTCCTTTGGCTGTTCATATGACTGCCTAGATGGCTTCTGCTTTGAGTACACAGATTCACTGTCCACCTATGCTTGTCTTCTCTCTTCTGGCAATACCCACTGAAGTTGGCACTTCTCCTCTGTGACATCTGTATCTGTGTGCTGAGGGCACTGCCGGCTGTGGCCGTGGCTCATTTCTGGGCAGACCATTTCTGATAACCAGTAGTAAGATATCGACTGCGAAAAAGGATTCACTGGTGTCTTTCTCACTTTCTTTTAACCTTCTACTGTAAAAGTGCTCCTGGCTCCAAAACTGTTGGTATTACCTGTCTCTGTGGAAACTTCCCTTCTGTCCGTGGCAGTGATGTGGAACCAGCCTGATCTCCCTGCTAGATGAGGACTGGTGGCTTTTTAGGCCCTCCTCTCCTGAGAACTGGGCATCTGTTTGAAGCAGGGCAATCCCTCAAATACTGATCTTATGGATTAGTTAATTTTTATTTCAGTCTGCATGGCAAACAGATTTGCTCACATTTCAGCCAGATTGGCTCTTTGGTTATGCAGTTAATCGCCACCTTCTGATATGGATGTCGAAGTGAACTGTCTTTCCTTGCATTTGGCCCATGAGAACATGGCACGGTCCGTTGATAAGTGCAGCTGAGGCATGGTATGCAAGAGATGTCCCTGTCACACCTCTCCAGAAGCTGCTTTGTGGGTGAATTCTTCTGTCCCTGTGTCAGGGAGCACTACCTGCCTGCCCAGCAGGTACAGCACACGGAGCAGCTGGGGACTCACAGCTGTTCCTTGTCCTTAGACTGGCACAAACACAACTGAATGTTGCTTTTTGCACTTCTGTCCATGGCTTTAACTGTGAACAGACACTTTTAAAGTGAAAGGAAAGCTCAGCAAGAGTAAGCTCAGAGGCAAGGCTCAGAAGTCTTACATCTAGTATGTACATCTATATCATGATTTATTCTCTTATTTCCTGCACTTGAATCAGGAAAGATTGGGATGGGCAGGAAGATATTCAGGATGCTGACCTGCCTATAATGGAAGTGGAGAGTAAAAAAAGCAGTGTAATCCCACGTGCATCAAGTGTACATCATATAGACCACATAACTCAGGGAACCACAATGGCTGTAAGATAAGTAACTGTTCTCTTTTCTTCCTGATCTTTTATCCTCAGAATTGTGAAGCCCCCAAAACCATAGCTCAAATCCTGAGTAAATCATAAATTAATTTGTGGAGGCCAACCCTAGCTCTTCAGATCTGTAAAACTACTTTTTGCTACAATTTTGCACAATTTAACAGAGCTGAGAGTTTCTTCTTATGAAGGGGCTCTCAATAACAGGAGAAGGGGGACATCAGGGGTGTAGAATACACGATTACTGGTAGAGCTGAGGATTTTTCATTCCCTACATATTCTGATGTTGGCTTAGTTTGTATTCTCCAGTTTGCTTCTTAACATTTTTCTTGCTGATCTCTTATTTTTTCTTCCTTCGTTCTCCACAGATCACTTTTGAGAGACTCAGTATAAGAAAATCTTGGTAGCAGAGTCAGTGAGACTTAAACAAATTTTAAAGTTGAGCATATTTTAAACTTAAGTGCCTTGACAAAGAGGTACAATGCACCAAAATAGGGGCCCTGGTAAGAAGCTGGGTTAGCATTTGATGGGGAGAGTCGGCAGCCTTGAACATATCTTTTCATTGTTTGAAATAAAAGAACTTAGATGTAAAGCTGCTCATTCAGGTAGCGATGGCCTCCAGCGCTTCGGTGGGCTTTGTAGGCAGAGGAATTCAAAAGAAAACCCCTCAGCCCAGCTTTAAAGTCTTAGGAATGCTTTCACTGTGGGAAGAAAAATTCTTCAAGGTAAGGCCCCTGTTGGAGCAAAGCCTTTGGAGCTATCTACTGTATGTCTACTTAAATCTAAAAGAGAACTCTTCAGACCACCCACATCTTTCTTTGCTTCATTGTTGTTTTCAGTTTGCTTTTTCAGAGGGATTAGTGCTAGAGTAAACTCCATCATCTTGCTCCCTTGAAAAAATTCAATTTTGTGTAAAGTGAAAATTAGACTCTTAAATCTGCAAAGAGAGCTGTTCATCTTACAAATTTATTCTTTTTTATTGGGCCACACATATTCTAGATAGAAAGATAAAAGGCAAATGGATAACAGGCCATCACTTAGAGTGACATATAGCAAAACATAACTAGTAGACTTACTCAGTAAATTCCTCCTGAGTGGCTTGTTAACTTTATCTATATATTTATCTATAATGCTCATATAGTATTTATTGAAAACCAAAATAAAATCCTGCAGTTTATCATCATGCATTCTGTGTTTTGCACTTCAGAAAAATATTTTTGCACTCAGGAATTAATTTTTTTCCCCAAAGCAGCTTAAGCCATAATTATATACAACTTTTGAGGAGTAAAAACAGAGAAAATCTAAACTCTTCAGGGGTATTGGAATTATAGACTAGCACCTATGTATGTTTTCCTTGACTCACAAAGACAAAATAGACTCCTGTAGTATGCAACTTTATGTACTTGAAGATAATTCAAAATGACATTTACTAGCTTTCTAACTTAAATATTATGCTTTAACTCTGCAGTCTAAGAACAGTCAGAAAATGTTAAACAAGAATGTGATGTGAAACCATCAGATTTGCCTTTTGAAAAGTAGTAATAGCTTGATTACATACATGACTGAGATAAGCATTTATATATACATACATATATATATGTATTTTTTTTTAATAGCGCTATCAACCCCTTTCAGCTTTAAGTAAAATAGTTTAGAGGAACCATTTTATAATACATACTGAGATGCCTGTTAGTGTTACCTTTTCCAGAAATGTGGTATTTGGGTCTCTGCTACTGTGAGAATAGATTTTATTAGAGCCAAATGTTTAAGTCTTTCTTGTGTCCCATTACTTCCATTTAAAAGGCAATGCTGTGTAAACTGCTCTATGTTTCCTGACAGCTTTAGTTACATATCAAATGGGTAGAGACAGAACATTTTTAGTCAGTAGTTTATGGTTGAAATAATCAAGACTCTGCGTGCAGGTATTAACTCTGTGCTCCCCACCTGGATCTAACCCAGATAGCTCCGCTCTGCACGGGGTGTGATGCTGTGTCCATGTGTCCTGCTCCTGACGTGCCAGGAGTGTCACTCCGGGTCACAGTTTCAACATTTGCCACGGTTTTTCGTGAAATCAATTGGTGCTTATGTGTGATGTTACATGACCCTCTGTGTACAAGATGATGGGTGAGTCTTGGGTGGTTTGAATAATGACTTCTTTTTTAAAATGCTCTACATTTTTTGCAATTTTTATGTCAGTCTTTTGTAAATTGTTTTGTTCCTTGCCTGCTTGGATAAAAGCAGCTCAGTCAAGATGGCTGAAATGAGTGTTTCTCTATATCAGGAGAGAGGTGTCCTGGAGTCTCACCCATTGTGCTATGATGCAAAGGATAAGTGTAGCTCTGAAGGAGAAAATGCAGGAGCTGCGGGTGAGAGGGAAATGGAATTCCCCCTCATCTGACCAATTTTGTTCATTGTTTTTCACATTATTAGGTCACTCTCTAGTTTGCCTGTTGTAATTCCAATGCTGAAATGTTGCTGAGGAGGTTGGTTAGCTTTGTGTGCAGACATTGTCACTGCTATTGGACCCCCCCTGTCACAGCAATTCTGTTGTTTTAGGAGGTTTTAATACACTGGTGCAAACTTTTTGCCTCTAAAAGCCTACAGGTTTTCACAATACTTATAAATTAAATAGATTCAACAAAACAACAATCTCAGACTTTTGGGGAAAAAATTAATAGGAACTAAGCAAAAGAAGAAATCAAACCAGCTGCTGACACAGCTGTTTCTTTTCTTGTATAATTCAGTATATAAAGGTACCATATGCTGCTTAAAATGATGATAGGAAAGATGAAATAATTTAAGACAATAACAAGAAAATACATGAATTGTCAGCATTCTGTCAGATTTAAAGAATGAAATAGACAGGTGTAGTATTGACATGTTTAACTTTGTGTTGTGTTAGCAGTTTTAGTGAGAACAACTTCTGACATGTGCTGAAGTGATGTGAGAACATTTCTGTGTTGCAGACATTGGAGAAGAAGCTGGGAGATCTGTAGGAGTCCAGCAGCCAGCTTTACTGAGAGACAGGAGCCTTGGTTCTGCCATGAAAGACTGCCCATATTGTGGAAAAACTTTCAGAACATCCCACCACTTAAAGGTCCACTTGAGAATACACACAGGTGAGAGGAACAAGTGAGCGGAGCACTGTCGGCAGAGCCGTGTGGGGGGGGTTAACAGAATGTGTGCCTAGGAGCCTTAATTCCCACTGTAGATTTGGACTTATTAGTTGGAGAAAGTCTTTTGAGAAAGATGTATGACAGTCTTAAATAAAAGCACAAGGAATGTGTTGTTGGATAAAGACCACTTTAATAGAATCATCTTTTCCCAGTTGAGGTTATTTCTGTCTCCTTCCCTGCTTCATCACTGTTTCCTTCAATTACCCTTGTCCTTCAATAGGCATAAGCCTATTGGTTTCAGACTTAGTTATACTAACTGCTTCAAAGGCCTTCCTTAGCATCTGCTTAGGGATTCTGTATGTTTTTCTCAGTTACTATTTTTGTTCCATTTAGCATGCTCATTTTTAACCTCTCGCTGTTCATATGAATGCATCAGCTTCATGGATCTGCTTTTTTTCTCCCCACTAGAACTCACACGACTTAGTACTTGTAAGTAAGAAAACTTACCATGCTTTGCACCACGGTAAAATTTCCCATATTTTATTTCAGTAACAATCATAGCATTTTACCCTACAGAGATTTGCTTCTGGGCTGGATACTCACTTTGTTTTGGTATCTTTCTCGCT
Source organism: Daphoenositta chrysoptera (assembly GCA_013397915.1). Taxonomy (NCBI): domain Eukaryota; kingdom Metazoa; phylum Chordata; class Aves; order Passeriformes; genus Daphoenositta; species Daphoenositta chrysoptera. The sequence continues at coordinate 476,234 of VZRO01005359.1, read as the reverse complement.
GGGAAGACTGCTCTCAATACTAGTTATTTCTAGCTACTCCATTTAAATTATAATATTTTGTTTGCTTGAAAGTAGATATGTACATGGCAAGGTTCATGGAGAGACACAGTATATGTTTAAGAAGACTTTATCCATAATTAAATTCTAACATAAAATGTTGTAATCCTCAGGTCTTGTTAACATCATTTGAAATTCTGTAAATGGTCAATAGGATCCTGTTTTCTTCCCAGTGTTACTTGTGATTGTAGGCTTTGGGAGAGTATTTAAAACTGGAGATTTGGGATACTTCTTTTTGGAAACAGACATAATGAGCCCCTTAATTGTGGAGTAATTTAGTTTTTCAACTATTTTAATTGAATTTCAGAATTTTATTGCTACTTTCCTAATCGAAAGGTAAAATAATTGCACGAAGAAATACATTCCGGTTATACCTCCTACTTGAAAAACTTCACTTTTTGTTTCTATTTCACTGAAGTACCAGATGAGCAATGTTTTCCTCCCTTCCTAAAATCAGCAGTCATGTTTCTCCTATGTGCTTGCATGGATCGAGTACTTAATGTTGGGTTTGTGAATGTGAAACCTGCTTTTGAAAACTTGAAAATTTAAATTATTTAAAGTAAAAAATATCATTGTTGAAATGGGCAAGTTTGTTCACTGTATTTTTGTTCTCCTTTATTTGCATTGTGGAGTAGGAATATACCAGACTGAAATTTAAAATTTGGCACGCTACTGTAGTTTGCCTGATTGGACTGCAAACCATTTAGAGCAGGAATATTTTTCTCTGTGTGTTACACTTTGTGGGGGGAAAAAAAGAAGAAACCCAGTGAAAACCCAGTTTGTGTTCTCTCTAATGTAGTAAGAGTAAAGAAATGGTAGTTATTTTATTGGAAAATAATCTTATATCGAGGGAGTTTAAAGAGTTTGACATTTTTAGTATTTGAAAGGCAAAGAAAAATTCTTTAAAATAAGATGAGGTTACCCATCTCTTCATTTTGTTTTATTATATAGTGATCACTTTGTTCTTATGTTAAACATGGCAGTGATCACACATTTGGTATTTTTGCCTTAGAACTAATGGAAAGTAAATTAATTACAATGGAAATATTCCATAAAAATTGCATATTAATACTGACTAAAGGAAATTAAAACGAGAAAAAAAATAAACTGTATAATATAACAAAATTTAAAAAAAAAAAGAAACTATGGAAACAACATTTACAATATATTTAAAAATCATTATAATTTTAAAATAAGTAAAGATCAATTTCCATTAGGTTGAGAACAAAGTATTTGTAAATAATGACAAGAGTATGGTTAAGTGAAGCAATGTTTTACATATTGAAAATAATCCTAATAAATAATATAAAAATGTAAATTGGCAAATTACTAGAGTTATTAAATAAAAATTAAGTTGCATTGCAGTAAGTGGAAATGATGCAATAGATACCAGTTATTAAACAAATATTGGTTAGCCCATACTTATCAGGGACAGTTTCCTGCCTTTTATGCCACACTCTGTCTTTATTATATGCCTGGATCATATAACTGACTGATAAAAAACACTTTAGTGTATTTCTCCACTACATTAACTCAATTACTGTTCTTGTTCTCACAGCACCTGTTTGTTAGAGATGAGCTCAAGCAGTTCAGCAGAAGTCAGGTTCCTTCGAACATCTGTGTGTTTGGAGGCACATGACGGGTTGGTTTGGTACTCATGCCAAGACCAGACCCAAAGCCTGATCCAGCCAGGAGGTGCTTCTGTGGCAATTGGCCCAAAAAAGCTGGAGAAGCAGCTTAATCTTGCACAAGAGGAGGAAGCCGTGCTCTGTTTTTGAAGAATTAGCCAGTGGCTTGGGTTTCTTCTTTTTCTGTTGGATATTTTATGGCTGCAACCTCCTTCACACTGAGTCCCAGTTTTGGTGTAGTTTGCTATCATATAACAAGCCTGTGAAAGAAAAAAAAAAACAAATGAAAGTTTTATTTAGCACACTCAGTTTTGTCCCAACACAAAAATGTAGAGGATTTTTCTTATCTAACTCAGTGCTATTCAGGCAGGAAGAGCTTTAAGGGGAAGATAGTAAGATATGATTTCTGATTGTTCTCATGTGATAAGAGGAAAAGGGCATAATTACATGAAATCAGTTTCTCCTCTTTCTTGCTCTGAAAACAGTTGATGGATGAACCAGTTCCCTGGGACAGCCCTGAATGAAGAGAGGAAGGATTTTCAGGCCAAAATGCTTGTGAGCCTTGGGTCCTAGAGGGGACAGGCAGAACTCCTTTAGCCCGGTTAGAGGAGCTCTTTGTGCTGACCAGCGAGCAGAGCTGGGCTGTGCTTCCCTCCGGGCTCCGCCAGCTCCGGGGAGCAGAGGCAAGGCCAAGGGCAGGGCGAGTCTGTGCCCAGCGGGGCCCTGCAGGCCTGCGGGGCCTGCCCGCCGTGGGAATCGGCCTCCTGGCTGTAAAACACAGCTAAGACGGTGCCAACGCAGAAAGCGCGGAGGTGCTCAGTCTTTGTGGAAAACAAAACCATCTGAGTATCTCACACCTCTAATGTTCCATATGCAGGTGCTTCCAGAGTTGTCATTTTGCCCCTCTGGAGGCAGCAACCCCCTTGAAACACAATAAGTGGTGTGGGTTTTACATTGCATGCCTTGGCTTTTGGATTGTGCAGAAACATTTAAGTGTAAAAAATTAAAATTTCTTATGTTCTACCTTTGAGAGGGGAAATATTATGTAGGAGTTGGTTTCAGATTGGCTCTAGCACCTCTTTGCACCTTGCATTAGCCCTCAGAAGCTACTGCAGATATAAACCAGTTTGGGTTTGTGCTGTCATTAGATGCTCAGGTATATTCCCAGAATGACAGAAAAAATTAAATGCCTTGAGTAATGAGAAAAGGATAATGGGCACGAGCAAAGGAAAGATGGTTTGGATTGTGCTAAACAGAAGGAACTTAAGAAAGAGATGAATAGGGAGAAAAAACTTGGCAGGGCTGTGTCCATTGACTGAGATTCTGTTACGATACGTGTGACACACATCTTGCATATATTAGATGTATTATATGCATTTACAGTGTTACTGCATTTTCCCTTGGAAATGTGACTAGCCAATTTTAAACCATGCTTAGATGAACTGATGAAATACAGTAAAAATGATGCTGTTTTAAATGAATTCAATTCACATTTCCTTCCTAAAAAAAGACTGCCTGTTGCCATTCTCTGAAGGCGCTTGTAGTGGGATGAGCAATATGAATAATTAAGGAAAATGGGTATGTGTGCTCCAAGAGGAGACAATTTTGGTATTGAACATCCTTTATTCTTACATTTCTAAGATGAACTAAAAGGACTTTTCATTTCTCTAGATTCCTCCAGATTTCCCATCCTTAACATTGTACAGCATGCCTTTTCTCCTGTCTTAATGACATCCCAAACTTTTGTTGAAAATAATTGATTGAATTTAAATTTCCTTAAAAGTTTAAGAGGTAATGTTACAGTATAAATTTCCTACCAAACACTAAGTAGGGAAATATCCATTAGTGAAATTAACTACAGTTTCTAGGTAGCTAACAATGTGCAGTATACAGTAGGGCATGGCTAATGAACACTGCAGTGGGTGATATTTCATTATACAAATTAATGCTCACATTTTAATGGGAAAGTCACATAATGAATCTCAGCTTCAGTGACAGCAATTAGAGACACAGATTGTCCCCTTCTGGACAAGGCACTGTTTAGCAATAAGCAGCTGTGTAAAAAGTCTTCAGGTTTACAACGTATATATATGCTTTGGGGGAATTGTGTACAGTTTATATTAATGTACTGAATCTTCCCTGCAAAGTAACAAGCGTATTTATCTCTCTGTGTTTTAACTAAGTAAAGACATGTAAAAAGACTAAATAAATATTGCAGATGAGATATAAATAAAGTAAAATATTCAATTATAAAAGTTTCTAAAAATTAAAATATTTTATAGTGATGGAAAGTGCACGATTGAAAAATGTTTAATAAAATGAGTCAAAAACATCAAAATTCTGTCCTATTACAGGGTAAGGGTAGTTTCATCTTGTATAATAGAGAAAAATCACTAGTAAAGGAAAGTAGTTAAGAGAAGAAGTTAACTAGTATTTCTGACAAACAGATTAATTGTGTGGTGAAACATGTGCAGGATCCAAAAATAATCCTACAGAACCTTTGATATTCCATTTGGTTTAAAAAGTATGAAGTGAATGATTAGAATGATAAAAGAAATTACCGTGTAAGAATAGGCATAATAATGAACTAATTAAACCATACAGCAATTCATTTCTAAAATATCTACTGCACAATGGATAAAATAGGTTATCAATAACTGTTTCAATGGTAAAATAAAAAATGCTGGAAAATGTTTTCAATATTTTCATTAAGCAGTATTCTCTGGAATTATAAGATGTTTGATTTCATTTGCTTTGCATGAAAGCAAACTGTAGCTTGTTAAGAAACGTGTGAGGTCGAATAGCAGCTCACATTGTCCCTGAGTGACTGTCACAGCCCCACTGCAAGTGGGGCTGCCAAATGTTTGGGGTTGGGGTTCTCGCCCTGGTGCACAGCTGTCACTGTACTGAGGAACGGCACCAGGAGGAGCAGAAGGGCATAATCCACAGACAACTCATGAAATCTTATTTAAAAGGGAAAGGGGGGCGTTCAGTTGGAAAGGGCGTGTGGGGTGCAGGGCAGATTTTTAAGAAGCTGTATGTTAAATATGAAAAATTAATAAAGAAGGTCACAGCACTAAGTTTAAATAGGTCTTTGAGAAGTACAGAAATTTGATAAGGGAAACTAAAAGCAATAGTAAAAATATGTATGTGGCTTTGAGGGTTATGGAAAGTGGTGTAAAATTCTGTGGATCTGGCAGGCCAAACAATTGGTATCTTGCTAATACTAGACAAGAATGGAAAAGAAATTATCAGCCATGGTATAGAAGACTAAATACTCTTCTGCTCTGTTCTCAGAAAGAAGCATGATGGTTTTCATAAGCATTTTCCAATGATACAGTTATGCTCCCATTAAGTAATGAGGGTGTTATGCTGTAGCCAACTGCATTTTAATGTTTTTTAGAATGAATGAGACTGAATAACTTATAGATAAAATCTTTAAAACCCTGGCTGAAGAGCTCTCAAAATCATTAAAGTTCATTGAAAAAAAAGCCCAAAAAACTGTCTTGGAACACAGGGCAAGATCCAGAGCACTCGTAGTGGTAAAAAAGCTCTGGCTATTTTTGCATTTCCCAAAAGAAAGAATATTAAGACCTTGAAATTAGGACTGCCCTGACAGTAAGTTTGGGGTAAAATAGCAGAATGAATTTTTAAACTAATTGAAAATTGGTAGCATAGTGAATTCAATTTTATTTTATGAAAGGAAGTATTGTCAAGTTTCTTCTCATAAAAGTAGCTTCTTCTATGTGACAATCCCCCCAACAACAACAAAACAACCTCAATAAAAATCCCCCAAAAATCAGTATACAGAGATGAAACGGCACATAAACTCCCAGTTCCACAGCAGCACTTTCAGCTCCATCTATTTGGTATTTCATCATTATTTGGAAGACTATATAAAAATCACTGTTGATAAAATTTACCAATGGCACAAAAATGGTAAGATGCTAAAAATCATGGGGAGGCACTGATTAGTCACTTAGTCAAGTGGGCTCTTTTCAGCAATATGAATTTTAAATCAGCAGTATGTAAAGGCAAAAATACTAGAGGCAGTGATGAACTGGGCCTGGGACTGTGGTAGAGAAGCAACAGAATATGAGCTGTTAGTTGATTGCTAAATCTATGGATGTAAACACAGTCTTGGACTGTATAAAATTGCTATCAAGCTGAAATTTCATCAAAGCTTTAGTGGGTACCCGTAATTTAAAAGGACACTGAAAAATTGGGAAGGATGTTCCACTCAAGGATGAGAGAAGGTGAACAAGTGACTGTTTTGCTGTCTGCAAATACCTTACTCAGGAAATAGACATTTTAATTTAAAAAAATCTGTACAATCTAACAGGGAAAAATGTAGCAATGTTCAGTGGTAGGAAGCAGACAATAGACAAATTCAAGCTAGAAATAAGGCACACATTTTGAGCAGTGAAAATACATAATCAGTCAAACAGTTTACCTAGGGACGTGTTGGAATCTAATTCACTGCTATTGTTGAAATATCATTTGTTTAAACTAAAACAAGTAAGTTTTGTTTCAAAATTAGTTAAGCTCTGATGCCGGAATTATTGTGTGAGGATCTTTGGCTTGTGTTTTAGAACAGATAAGACTAGATGATCATAATTGTCCCTTCTGGCCTTAAAATCTGTAAATCTAGTTATAATCTGGCCGTGATCTCCTTGCACAGCCTGTAGCAGATGGTTCCCCTGACCAGTAGGGTCAGATTTTGTTCTAAGCGGGACTGGGGATCTCCTGCATAGGTTATACAGCTGGGTTGTTTATAAACCTGCTATACAAATAGACCTGTTTCTACTGGGCAACATATCTGTTTCCAGTTATCTACCAAGATTTTGGGCAGATTTTACAAGCAGCATTGAATTTTTATTGTTTTACTTTATCCTGATATAAAATAGTTCCTCTGAGATATCTTGTGTCTTGTAAACCAGAGCAGTAGGTAGATCAGAACTGTGATAATGCTGCCCAGATAAGGTACTCCCTATAAGATTTTTTGGTTTTTGTTAATTGTATGTGCTGGAATATTCTCTCATCCTACTCCATTGTGAAAAATTTTGCAGGGATGCAAACAGGGCCAGAGAATTAGCAAGTTCAGGGTGGCCATTGCCTTTGTGAACAATGAAAAATGACTCTTGGATATGAAATGCAGAAAATTATTTTGAAAAAGTCATGTTCCCTCACTCCTACATGGCAACATTAATTTTTGTGAACTGATATTAAGTGTTAAATAACTCATCCAGACACTGCTCTTGGCAATAATACCAGGGTAGTCATTACAGTAGGATGAATTCTCTGAAACCTTTCCTCAAAGTATGAGACACAAACAGGTTGTCTTCTAACAAGAATCATAGCCCTCCTCCTTGTCCCCTGCAGTGTTCTTTGGACATATACTACTGCATTCACTGATAGAATCCTGAAAATTAGTGGTCCCTTGGGTTTTCCATTGAAACTGGCTTGGTTTGAGGTTAGACTGGGATTTTTCCCACAGCAGCTTATAACTCTGTTTTGTCATTTGTACAGGGTCTTACGCAGGGTGTAGCTGGTTATTAATTTGAATGGATGAAGTAGCATCTAAATAACTGCACAATTACTGCATTTAGGAAATACTGACAGACTAAATTAAAAAGATTCAAAGATGATTGACTCCATCCTACTCCCTTCTCCCAATGCCTGCCCTCGAAATAGCAGCATTTAAGACTGCTTTGAAGTAAACTAACCACTGCCAGTATTTGGATCTGGAAGAGAAGAATGAGGTTTTGAATAGCTGCCTTTGAACAATGTCATTTGGCCAGTCCTGTACTGCAAAGGTGGCACAGTGCATTGCTACATGTTGAGTTCAATTCCAGACCTTCCCCTTTAGATCTCATTTCTAGCCATGCGAGGGGTGGGAGCGCCACAGAGGCAGCACACCAAGGCTGGGTGAGATTTGAACTTTTTATCACACAGTCTCAGTCAGTGTCTTCTTTCAGTCCAATGCTTGTGGCACTGGTGGCGAGCTGTGTGCAGATCTCCTCTGCTGAAAGGAAGCTCACTCTGTGGAGAGGCCTTAGAGCAGAAAATGGAATGACTTCAAGGCTTAGCAATTCAGAGTAAGTGTCCGGGGCTTTAGATTGAAGGTACTTTTAGAAGTAAAAAATAGAACTAGTATTTTCTCTAGTTAGCATTCTTAACTTACATGTACCCATTTTTACATATGCATACTGCTTTAAGCAGTTTCTGCATGTTTTTAGCAACATCAGCACAGGCTATATTGCAAATTTCTCCTCCTCCCTGCAATAGTTCTCCAGCACTTGACACAGTGCCTGCAATGCTGGGACACACTTTTTGATGGTGCCACTTGATGTGCAATGCAAACACATTGAACTATCATTAGAATAAAAGGAAGTGCTCAATATAATTGTGTTAAAGATTTCCGTAAAGGCATAGGGGATGCTGAGGAAGAGCTTTTCAATTAAGAGGAGTGAAAATTCAAAAGTGAGAACATTTAACCCTGTAAAGTCTGGCACTTGTTTTTCGCCAGTCTCATTATGTCTTAGGCAACACTTGAACTACTTAAGTCGTGTCAGAGGTCACAAGTGACTGCTGACAATAACTGGTGGGACAAACATCAGAACAACTGAAAGCAGCTCAAAAAATACTGCAGATGCTGTGAACCCAGCATTACTGTCTGTCCTTGTTCTGACTGGCAGCACCGCTGTCAGAGTTTCCACACTCCCCAACAGCCCTGCAGAAATGCAAACAAATAGACAGCCACTGTCTTCTGTCCTCTTGTCCCTACTCTCAAAAGGCCTGTGATGGGTGTGTGTGCTCAGGTGCCCAGCTGGGACCAGGGAAGCCCGGACAAGCGTGATCCATCTCAGGTTCGTGGTTCAGTAGGAACGGTTTATTTTTGCACAACTCCCACTAAACACAGGACCAGCTCTTCGTCAGTGAAGCGCCAGAGCTTAATTAGGTGATTGGGAAAGACTCCGAAGTTTCATTGAAATGTTTAAATCTGATTTCTTCTGTTAAGCTGTGTGGACCAAGGCCTAAAGCATGAACCATGCTAATTACTACCTCTCCCTCTGCTGAGCACCTCTTGTTTGAGGTTCTGTGCTTTTCTCCTCTAAAAAAGGTCGACTGATGTGGTTTGATATATAGCTCTAATGTCTCACCGTTTAGCTTTAGGGTTACAATGTGGATCTAGAATTTCCACTGCTTGTGAGGTACGTCAGCCCTGGCTGGACTGCAGCACGGATCCAGCCCCCGCTCACGGTCAGTGAGCTCTCGTGCAGCGCTCCATGGCCGTGGGAGTGTTCCAGGCTCGCATCTCATTAGTAAATTCCTGCCATCACTGAGAGCAGCCGCTTCCCAAGTATTTACCAGCCCTTCAATTGAGCCTGTAGCTTAAATAACAGCAGTTTGAAAGCCTTTCAATTTTGTTTTTAGCAGATTTTGAGGTTATTTGAAAATGGATAACTTTCCAGCTGGTTCGGTGAACTTGATAATATTATACAGCATTTTTACTGTGGAGGAAGTTTTCAAAACAAATGTTTCCATTGTACCATTTGGAGAGGCTTGCCTTTGTCTTTTGTATCACTTAGGAAAATAAAAAGCTACCTAGAGAAAACAGTTTCTTCTTCTTGCGGAGCTCCCTGATAGAAACTATCACCAGTATTGACAGCTTGCAGATCTTTCAGATTTCTGTCTCTTTTAGTGAGGATTTCTATACTTCTTCCTTTAAAGGAAATTCTGCATTGCCAACAATGCTCTGCAAAAAATTAGGTATACCTTTGCTTAGATGTACATTCTTTTTGGATATTTCTTTATGACTATATGTGAATATTTATTATATGTGTAAAATCTTCTGCCTATTTGAAAGTATAGGAAGAACAATAAAAGTTTAGTGTGGGCTTCAAATATTTATTTAATTCATGGAAATCACCTTATATGTTTTAACACTCTATTCAAGCCAAACCTAGAAAAAGTGCTTATGGTAGGTAAATTAAAGATTTTATTACTCGAGCATTAGAAATGTCATTAGTACAAAATTAAAGGACTGCAAAAAGCAGTAGATAATACTAATTTCAAATACAGAAACTAAATATATTTTGTACTTTTTATTACTCGATTTCTTTTTTACTGACTACTTTTTATTTTAACTATATGTTCTTATATGCTGCAATCATAATGTAGTGTAATGATATTAATATTTTATAGAATCCGTATTTATAGTTCTTTATTTAGAAACAATGCAGTAGGTCTGCAGATCTTTGAATCCTTCTGGAATGGTGCCCTCCAAATAATGATAAATTACTTGTGCAGTATGCCATTTGCTAATTATATCCATGATTTACTGCAGAGCAAGACTTAAATCATTCATTTCAGTCTTGCGTAACAGTGCCATAAAATTTTTAGGTTTAAAAATGGTTTCCATGTGTATAATTTAAACAAATTTTAGAGCAATTGTATACACAAAATATTGCAACCATCCATTTGTTACATTCTTTGTCTCCCTTTTTTTTAAAACTTGTACTTTTAATGATTACTATGGTTGAAATTGTTATGCTTCATTTTCATAATCATAGCTTTTAATTCTACAACAGTTTTCTACATGTTAGATTAAGAAAAGGACGGCTAATTGTGTGTAGATACCATGTCATTCCTGAATAGCCCCACATTCTGGAAAGCCATTTTAGAAATACTCAGTTTATGAATTAGTCTTCGATTAAAGGCGTTTCTTATTTAAAAATGAATTATTAGTACCAAGATCTTCTTGTTTTTAAGCAGCTAATGCTGATTTTTTAATTTTTTCACTCATCCATAGACCAAAGTACAGTTAACTTTCTTTATATCTTCCTCCTTGTCCACACCTATAGGTGAGAAGCCTTACAAGTGTCCACATTGTGACTATGCTGGTACTCAGTCTGCATCCCTCAAATACCACTTGGAACGACACCATCGGGAGCGACAGAACGGAGCGGGGCCACTCTCTGGGCAGAGTGCAAACCAAGAACACAAAGATGAGACACCAAGTAAAAGTTCTGTGTTTATTAGACCAGACATACTGAGAGGAGCCTTCAAGGGACTTCCTGGTATCGACTTCCGAAGCGGCATGGTCTCGCAGCAGTGGACGTCAGGAATGCTGTCTTCTGGAGATCAGCAAGGACAAGCAGCTGGCATGTCATCTGAAGGATCTTCAGAAAATATGAAGGGTTCAGACATATCTTCCAAAGGAACACACTTCTCTGAACTTGGTCGTGCTTACCAGAACATGGTCGGGAACGGTGTGAACTTTCAAGGGTCTTTGCAAGCTTTCATGGACAGCTTTGTCCTAAGTTCTTTGAAGAAAGAAAAAGAAATGAAGGATAAAGCTCTCTCAGATCCGCTTTCAGCAAAAGCTCTGGGCTCAGAGGGCGGTGAGGAGAAGATAAATAGCAAGTCCTCACAGCGGAAAACAGAAAAGTCGCAATACGAACCTCTGGACTTGTCGGTAAGGCCCGATGCAGCCTCCCTGCCAGGTTCCTCTGTCACTGTACAAGACAACATTGCTTGGCATGGCTGCTTGTTTTGTTCCTTTACAACTTCATCCATGGAACTAATGGCTCTGCACCTCCAGGCCAATCACCTGGGCAAGGCTAAGCGTAAAGACAACATTATAGGCAACAACAAAGACCAGTCTAGAGAAGTTTCAGCCTCAGTGAACAAAGTGAGCTTGCTCCCCTCCTCTGTGCAGTCCAGCAAGGAGGCAGGAGTTTCAAACATGCTGAGCCAGCTGGACTCAGCTTCTGAGAAAATGACCCAAGGACAAAATAAAGAGTCCCTGGGAGAGCAAAAGAGCACTGCTTGGCCCAGCCACATGGAATCCACTTTTTGTAATTTTACAACAGACTTCTATAAGCAGTTCGGTGTTTATCCTGGTGTTATTGGCACGGGAACACAAAATTCTTGCACCAGTAATGAATCCGAAATAAAAACACAATCTGAAGATGACCCAAATATTCTGCTCTCTGACTCTGTAAATAAAAGTGCTACTGATGACCTTTCTGACATAGCTTCATCTGAGGATATGGAATCTTCCAAGGAAGAAAACATTGAAGATGAGGACATTGACACAGAACCAGATATTATGAATAAGCAGTTGTCTGCCCTAAATAAAGAAAGCAGTGAAGGAGGCGACAATATAAAAAGCGCAGTCACCTCACAACCCACACAAGGGCTCGTATCACCGCTGCCACAAGCTTCAGAAAAGCAGTGGCACAGTCAGAATCTTCTCTCCTCACATGAAACTGCACAAGGAGTGATGAAACCCGAACAAGTTCAGGGTCCACAGGTCCTGGAGAAGCAGATGAACATGTTGTCAGTCCTAAGAGCTTACAGCTCTGATGGCTTAGCAGCCTTTAATGGACTTGCAAGTAGCACAGCAACTAGTGGATGTATCAAGAGACCTGACTTGTGTGGTAAGTTTTAGACCTTCTTTTAGACCATTTCAGAAAACACTCGTGCAGAATCATGAAGCTGCTCTTTAAATATACTTAGTCATGTTTGTTAGTAATACATTTTTTTAAATGTTAAAACCTGTGGGCCAAATTCTAGTCCTGTATGTGGTCTACTCCATTGAAATCAGCAGTGCTGCATGCATACTTAAACAGGATTTTAGAAAGAACTTGCTTTTTTAACTAGAGTAGCAGCAATATAGACTATCTGTGCTAGTGGCATCGGAAGGGGATACTTACTGCTTTAGCATACTCAAAGGAGGAAAAGGTTTTTAAAAATTTACATGGTAACTTGCAAACTTTTCAGTATTTTGATATAAGAACCCAAGAAAAACACTGGATGCTTTGCCAAGCGAACCTTGCTTTCTCTCTCATTTCTTTTTTTTCCCATTTCTTCCTTTGGATTGGGGTGCGTTCAGTTACCACAACATTAATGAAATCAAAGGCCAAGTGCATGGAATGTGTCTACCTGTGTTGAATAGACTTTATTTTCTTTATTTTTTCTTTCTTTTATTTTCTTTCCCTCCTTTTTTTCTTTTTTTTTAAATTATAATTTTATGGTTTGGTTCAATGGCACACATGCAGTACTTGCCCTTGACCATTTTCACTATTCTAACCAGCAGTTGTGTAAATTGTGATTTGCCTAATTAAGAATATGCCTCCAGGTAATTAAAATAACAACACACCAAACAAACAAAACCACCTTTTACCCTTTTTAGTCTCTGATTTACAGAACTGCAGTTTTACTTCCTCATATCACACACCTCATATTTACGAAAATTAAAGTTAAATCTATTTGGAACAAATGAGATAGAGGATTTTTTTTCAATTTATCTCATATTTTGTCAGCATAGTGTTTGTTTGAAAGAGATTTTAGAGTGTAAATCCTTTGAAAAACAGTATCACTTAAAAAAGCAGAGTCAGCAAAGGACACAAAAACTTCAATAATGTTAATTTTACTTAACCTTCAAACTAATCAGAAAACTCATTGTCAGAGCTGAACATGCATAATAAAATGTATTCAAGTTAAAAAAAAAAAGAAGATAAAACATTATCAACAGTTTTAAAGCCTGACAATTTAAAATAAAACCCTCAATCTGCAAGCACTTAAGACTGGTTCCCCTGGTTAACTTAAGGTTAGCGGGAGCTTTGTTTGGCTTTACTGGCAGAGTGTAGATGCTCAAAGCAATTACCCCTTCTCCAGGCCCCTCTCTGCTTTTCCACACATATTAGTTGATCTGATTAAAAAAGTCTGATTTCTACACACAAAATTTATCTCACTTGTATCCTTAGAGCATTGTGACTTCACAATATTGCCATTACTGTAACCAGTATCTGCTCAAGTATCCATGTGGCCTTACTTGTAAATTTCTGTGTCTCAGTGCATTAAGAACCGATTTAGGTAGCTGGAAATATTTCCAGATCCTTCAAAATCAGCATTTGCATTATGAAAAAAGTTAATAGCTGATTGAATTTGAAGCAGGTAAAATCCTTCTTAGATTTTTTTTTTTTCCATTTGTGGACTACAATAAATTAACAAAAAAGAAAAAAAATACAGAAGAGAAATTACTGTCTAAACAAAGAAGTAAAAAAATTAGAAAACTAAGATTAGTTGCTATATGCAAAATATCTTTATGCCTTTTCACAGGCATAAGATTTTTAAAACAACAACAGAAAAAACCTGTAATATTATTATTGAAATGAGGTCATGTTATTTCCATTAGTTTTTTGTTTCATCTTCCAATCAATTCAACAGACATTTTATGATAGCTTGAGTTCATATGATTTTAAAGACCATATCCCTTTCACAAGCTCTGCCCAGTGATAATGGATTTGACTTGAAGTATGAAGGAAAAAAGAAACAACAGAAGCTTCTCTGTTCTACTTTTTAAGCCATTTTTTAATGGAAAATGCAGTGGGAGTCCTTCTGTCTCCCCCCTCCAAAAATAGCTTTTTAAAATTCTTTTCTGTCATTCTATTGGTGTTTGCAGAAGTATAAAGGTTGACTATTTAAATACATTATTTCATTTTCTCAATATCTCACAAACGTGAATGAGTATGAACAAGCCCCACGTCAGTAACTCTTTTTTTTGTGTGATTGGCTTGGACACCACCCACTTGAAAGTAGTGTTTTTGGGGGAGTTTTCTTTTTCTCAGTGACATTTTATACTGTGAAATCGCACTTCATCTGTGCATGTTAGTGTGGGGAATCCCACCTGATGTTTCTGCACTTGCAGATTAGCAATCAGGAGCACCCTGTTCATTTATTAGCCTTCCTTCCTTCCTCCTGCACGAAGCCCATGACCACAGTCATGGTTCCCTTTGTCTCTCCTACTGCCTGGGAGATCAGAAAACTTGAGACACACCTCCAGCATCCGATTTCAGGGCTTGATTCTCATGTTCCTTTTGTGTTTGGGGAGACTCCGTGCATTTGTGTTCCTTTTTACAGCCAGCGATGTGTGTGTTGCTGACATCTCAAGAGAAAACATTGATGCATTTGATAACAGTCCTTGTACACTCAGAGAGCAAGGCATAGTGCTCTTTCCATAGTCAGAATACAGAGGAAATAGAATTGAAATAAAATATTCCAACTTCAGTAAGCTGAGATTGCATCTTTGGCTGGCCATGCTAATTGAGTTGACTTTCTGGCTGCCTAAAAAGAAGCTGGGGTATTCAGCGATCCATGTGGACCACTTTTAGATGGCAGATTTTACCCTAAGATAGTAGGTCAGGTTTTAAGCAAAAATTCTGGCACAAAAAAAGTTTAATTTCTAGAGGAAACTCACATTGTTATGTTGGAAAGTCACTGAACATGTGGAAGCAGTCCTCAGTTTCCCTGTAACGGACAATGAGAGAAATTGATGATGTACACATAATTCATTTATGCTCCTATCATGCTTCAGGCTGTAGGGATGAAAGACACAATTAGGAAAGAACCATAATTACTGCTTAATAAAGAAATTTTCATGTCAAAATGCTGCTGAGAAAAAAATCACGAATTTTTGTAATATTTCTCCTTATATAGCAGAATGAACAGAAAGAAAAAAAGAGCATTGATAATTTTACAGTTACTCCTGAACTGTACTTGGTTTGGAGTCTCAGGTGATTCTACCTAGGAGTGGATCTTGTTAATCTTTGCTGGCACTCAGTTCCTAAGAAGATGACAGGCCTTTCCTTGCTGCTTGGCAGCAAGTAGCCCAACGGGGAGGGGAGACCCAAGGTGATGGCTCCATGGCTTGGTAGCTGTCTTGAGCATCTGCATATTCTGCTTTCCCAGCCCTTGCTGATTTGACAAGTTAAGCTTGGAGGTTCTAGATCTATTTCGTATTGAAGTTTTGTAAGATCTGTTTTCCTTTCCATTTATGCTCTTCTCTTTTTCTGCTTGTCTTCCCATATACATGTAGTTGTATCACAATAATGTTCTGCCTTCTGTTCCAATACATTAATTTACTTGTGATTTGTGCACAAGACCCTTTATGACAAGACTCTATCCCTTCTCTCTCTCCTCCCCTTTGAATTTCTCTGCTTTGTGACCAAGATGGTAAAATTTCCCTACTTGCATTTGCTGCTTGGGAAGTACTTAGGCTTTCAAAGGAGAGCTGATGGGCTACAGAGCTATTGGCCAGAGATAGTCCTGGGCGTTAGCTGGCTGCTTAATGGGTTAGTGCTATTGAATCCACACTTAATGATGTCCAAAAGTATTAGTTCCATGTTGTCTCTAAATCTAATTTGCTTCCATTCATGCTTGCTTTCCTCTGCAATTAGTGCTGTTTTCTCCTGCAAAGGCTCCACCCCATTATCACTTCTTTCACTGTATGAAAACAGGGCAGGGCCCCTCTGATGCATGGGAGCAGCTTTGGAGTTCTGATCCTGCAAAGGGCTGAGCACTTTCAGTTTCCTTTGCAGCAGAAAGCTCTCAGCATTGCACAGAATTATTAAAATGTTAAGCATTGTAACTTTCTGAAATACCTTCCAAATGTGGAACTGCAGCGCAGACAAGAGGGCTGGGCAAGGGGAAGATCAATTGTGGCAGATTATTACAGCTTTATTGTCACATAATTATAGTGCTCTACCCCAATGTTTAAATAGTGAATTTAGTTATTGTAAATTGCTTATTGCCACAGGTGTCAAAACCAAAAAGATCATAATGCTAACCCCGTCAGAACTACCACCAACATGTGAAACACGGAAAAGGATTTTTAATTATTTGTGATGTCTTCACCTGAATCCTTACTGCAGATCTTTTAAATTACAAAATCCATATTAAGAAGCAAAAGGCCTGATATATCCAAGCTCTAGGACAGCTCCAAGGCGATGGAAGGTCATCCTACTGCAGCAAATTGTAGTACTGCCCATTTAAAGTATCATGTAACGCACTTAAGGAATGCTTTGTCCTGATCTGCAGTTGGAGGACTAACCAGAATATTTTTTTCCTTCAAGGCAGAATGAAATGATATGGAAGTTTTACAGCAGAGTTTTCTTTACCCCATTATGGTGCTTTTGGAGAGGTTTGTTAGTTTCAGTTAGGAGGTCCAAGGCCAGCTTTTAGAGTACGAGCTGTTCCGCTGAACGGGACATCAGCACCTCGGCCCCCGCCTGGGTCTCAGACACACTTCTGGATGTCACGGTGCCATTTGCATGGCAATATCAAACCAAACTCATATGGCTTGCTTCCTTTTTTTAATTAACTGGGAATGCCAGTGATCCAGTGAAGTTTGTGCTGCTGGATAAAAGGGCCGGTCTGTGAATAGCATTGTATTTGCCAAATGGTTCGCTAGTCATTTCAGTACAAACAAATGGATGGTGTCTGTAAGTCTGCAAACACTGTTGACATTTAGCCTTGTTTATGTTACTTTCCTTTTGCTGCATATTTTTGGCTAGAAGAGATACTGTCTGAATCAACATTGACTTCCTAAGCAGAAGCTAAGGGCCCAGTCTTGCATCCCTCATTCTCGATGAGTAGCACTACTTACATGACTAAGGATTGCAGAATCAGGTCCTATGTTTATTTGACTTTAAATTTCATCGCTTTTTTCATGTAATTTAATTTGATTGTATTTTGTTGTATCAGAAATCAGTCAGGTGATAAGTTCGGTATCACCATTTTGTTTACTGTTGAAAACTTTTAGTTCTTACCATTTTTCATACTGTGGTGTGACATTCCCATTCCATTTATGTTTCTGGAAATTAACCCCTAAAATATCTGATACATCTAAGTGCTGAGTACCTCCTATTCCCAGAGAGACTGGAGGCATTCAGTCCCTCCTAACACCACATCTGAAAGGGGGATTGTGTTTGCAAAGGGAGGCCTTGGTATGTGCCTTGATTTCAGACATCAGTGGCCAGCCGCACCAAGGCAAATCCCTAGCACAGAAAGGCTTTTCTTTTCTTTGCAGAGACAAAATAATGATGTAAGCTTAGAGCTGTATGATTTTTGCTCTAAGTTTCATCTCCCAAACAATATATTCTTATTGTTTTTGTAATATCCAGGTCAAATTTAAATTATAATTTAGGATTAGGCAGAGGCATAGAGATGTTTCCTTAGATCTTTCCAAAGTGAGACAATGCTCTGGTTTGTGTTTTGGTTCAGGAATATACATTCTTGTGTCTGAGGTATAGTATTTCCTATAACTACTCATAAACATGAGCAATTTAGACATTCTTGTGAGTCAAACTAAGTGTACGATTAATACCTATTATGAAGCCAATTTTAAACAATTAATTTGACAGCAATTATAATTTTATGTTACAGGCTTTCAGGAATAAATAACCAAATTCATCTTTGTAATCTAAGGAACTTAGGATATCTTTATGCAGAGATGATCTTATGCACAGTATTGCATATCTGGAATTTCTGAGGTTTGCTCCCACCTATCTAGATGCCTGTAGTGCCAGGGATAAATAATTACCTGAGGCTTATTAATTGTTTCAGCAAAGAAAAAATATATACCTTAAGTGTAAGCATTAATATATGTATACACAATACATCCACAATATATAACAAACCAACATAATAGTACAAAAATAGAGGTCCTGAATATGTTCTGTTATTTATGTGTTTGGCAAGCTTAGGGAATGGACTTTAGTATGAGTGAAAATTCTCTTAACATTTTTAAGGTTATTTATTGTCATTTCTATTTGAGTTTTTAATGGTCCTGTATTTTGTAATGCTTTAGCAGGAAAAAATACTGTAGTTATCTTTTTTCATATTCTTTAAGCAATATTTCTAGCTTAATATATTGTGCCAGGTTTTCCAATATTAACCAAGAAAGACAGTAAAATTCAATGAACAGCACTCTGACATCCACAATTTAAAACCTGTGATTGAAGTGAAATGTGTAAACTTCTAGTGGGTTATCATGTGCTTTGGAATAGAGTATTGTTGGAAGTAATTAGAAAATATATTAAGGTTTCCTGGTAATGAAGGTATGTAAGTTTTAATAATTGTTGCTTTCTGAATAAGTGTCAAACTATATCTTTAAATGTATATGGAGTTACAAGTTAGGTCACTTCTGAATGGAATGTAAAACAATACTAAAATGCTTCAATAACTTATCTCAGTGTTGCTAATAAAAAAAAAAGCTGTTAACCATTAGTGCAGTTTTGAGTCATTTTGTTAATGAATTCAAGAAAATTCTCTGAGAAACTGTTGTACCTTTTGGTAGACCAAAGACCACTCATGCAATCCACAGCTATTTGATGCTTTGAGAGGCAAACTCTGCAAAGCTGCTTGTTGGCCTTGTAAATGATATTTATTGAAAATCCCCTCTTTTAAGGCATTAGAACAGTGCCATGTACAGTTAGGCAGGTATATAAGAGAGGCATTAGACTTGTTTCCTCTGTCACAGAAAATACCTTGGGAATGTGAGACCAGTTTCTCCTCTGTCACCAGTAAAATCCAGTAGAAGTTTTAGTGGATGGCACTGGGTTGAAAATGAGCAGTGTGGGTGGATTCAGTGTGTAAATATTCGTGCCTGGGTGCTCGGCCAGGGTGAGCCAAATACGGGGTTCTAGTGCTGCAGCTGGACAGGCAGCCTTAGCGAGTAATGGGTGTGCAAGGCCTCTCCCAGTGGAGGAATGCAAGGAGCATACAGAAAGAGTGATCTTTCTTGGGTGATCTTGCCCAGCCATACTGAAGTCACAGCTCCAATCCTGCAGATAGCCCTGAACCCTCCTTCTGGTTTCCCGTGGGAAGACTGTGCGATGAGCACCCTGAGAATAGCCTCCCTCCCCAGGCCCACGTAGGCTTCTCCTGAGGTCAAGCGCAGGAGAAGCAGCAGCCAGCCTTGCCAGAGCCAGTAGCACCACCCAGGTCCATGGTAAGTGTTTCCAGGCTGGGGTCCAGGACAGGTGGCCCGCTGTCCGGAGCACCGCTGAGCATGCAGTGCGAGCTGAAGGAAAGCGTGGCTGGGGCTCCCGGGGTCACGTCTTCATTAATGTTCTCCCTTCTAAAGAGCATATTGGTACTTTTTATTTATTCCACCAAAACACCATGAGTCAGGACCTGACATTTTAGTGTTCTGTGTCATACTGAGAAAAATCTGTGGTTCAGCAGTAGGACAATTATATTATTTTGGAAGGGCTAGAAATAATACAGCATTTGTGAGACAACTGTAACATTTATCCAGACTCAGCGTGAGATTGTTCTTCCTTTTATTTGGAGAGCACTTCCAAAAAAGTATCAACTAGGAGCACAGAAAAAAAAAGAAGACAAGAAAAAGTGGCAATTATGAATCCATTTAACCCCCATCGGGTATAATCTCATTTTGTGTAGTACTGCTGGCTGTTCCATGCCTAAACTTCTATGCAGTGAGCTGTGAATATAGTCCTTATTGTCCTGTGGGCAATATGACTAAGGAAAAAATATCTCTGTAATACAATGGAGCATTTGTCTGAATGGCATAACCTAAGGTCCATAACATCAAATCTAAAGTTGTAATTATACAGCTGCAGTCACACCACTCAAGTGAAGGCTGTGTCAGCACTTGTATTATATAAGGAATCCTGTTTTCAAGGGTTGATGAGTCATATGCAAAAAACATTTATCACTAAACAATTGTTCTGATTGTTCTGAAGCAACATCTAGGTACAGGCCTTTCCCCAGTAGGACATGGTCATGTCTTCTGCAATATACCATGGCATACTTTGCTAATGAGTGTATCTTTTTTGAGCTTGGAAACTACCTAGAAAGTTTGGGACTTTATGCAGTTTTATTACTGTCAAAACGTAAAGTGGGAAAAAAACCCAGAGTGGCCAAGGTCTTCACTAACAAGAAATGTAACAGGTGAAATTTATCTCTCTCAGAAATTATAAAATTAGGGGTTTGGATTTTTTTTTCCCAGTTTGTCATCCTCGATTTTGCTTTAAGTTCCTGGATCTGAACACTTCCTTAGAAGACCGAGTCACAATTTTGGTTTTTGAGCTGCCTTGAAATCGAGCCTCTCCAGCTCACAGTAACTATTATTGCCATTTGAAGCAGCCGCACATTTGCTGGCGAGGAGCAGACAGGAAAGAGGTTTATTTGCAGCAGCACCACAGAGGTGAACCAGGAGCACTCTGCATCCCTCCCACGTGAATGTAAAAGGATTACACTTAGGATTGAGACCAAATACTGGAAACCACAGCAATTTTCCTACTACATGAAACTTCTAGCTAGGTATGCGGAGTGTGAGTGACTTCAGCTAAGAGAGGCTCCTGCCCGGAGCAGTGCCATTTACAAACAGGTGTCCTGGAGCCATCCGCACGTCAGGCATTTGCACCCATTGTCCACGGGCGAGACGAAGGCCAGCCAGTCCCTTTAAGCCGATCTCCTCTGATCCGGGGCGTCTGTAGCGCCGTTCCCTGCATAGAACAGCCATTGTTCAGCTGCAGAGCAACAGTGGGGTAGAAAATAGCATGCCATGCTGGGGATCAGAGACGGAATTGTTCCTTAATTATCTCTTACTGAAGGAAAAACCCAAGGCATATCCCGATATGTGGCATGACTCTGTCAGAACACGAGTCTTTTAAAAAAGATTTGGGGAGGGGGGAACCGATTCAGAAGCTGGCAAGCCTCACTTCTCCTGCAGGTCTACCTGTGATTCAGTCACTGACCATGGAAAGAAATAAGTTTTCCGCTTTGGATTCTACATTATGAAATGGAAAATAATAGTACTTATCTCCCTGGTAGGAGTGCTGTGAGGATAAATGAATTAATTAATGTTTGTAAAGCACTTTGAAGATGAAGAACATTATATAAGTCCTCAGTGTACAAAAGCTTCCTTCTCTGACATAACTACAGTAAGCTATAAAAATGTACTGATGAAAACAAACACATATTGCAAATAGAGGTTGGGTGTGTGCATGGCTGCAGTGCCCAGTGGTGTGGGTGAGCCTGACTTCCTGAGCAGCTGCCAAATCCATCGCCAAAACCTCTCTTAGCCCCTGCCCCTGCCCAGCACTGGTACCCGGGGCTCTCCGCACCAGCTTTGGCATGCTTTGACCATAATGTCTTTTCACCAAATCCATAAATTTTTGCCTCAGGGCTCTTTGGGGTGCCAGCTGGGCTGAGCTGATGGGTTTTGGCCATTGCCTCATCACGGCAGCCCCAGCCCTGTGTGCCACCAGCCACGGCAGGCGATGGCTCAGCAGTGTTTTTTCCTGGGCTGCTCCCTCCCCAGCCCACTGCTGTGCCTGTGTCAGCAGCTCCTTGTCAGAACCAGGGTCCTGCCACACTGTCTGCCACAATTTGTCCCTCCTGTTCAGGGCCAGTGGAACTGGTCCCCACGGTGCTCAGCAGATCCTGGTCTGGCTCTTACGTGCCTTTTTATTGAATGTCAGTGACCTCAGTTGGAAGTTAAAATTTTTCTTGCCTGTTATTCAATGTCCCCATCCTAAGTTAGTCCTTGCTGCTTTATTATATATATATATACATGTATACATAAATATATATATTTTTTTTTCAAGCCAGGAAGTGCTTTTGACCCCAAAATTCTCACATGAATAACAAAGCAAATTAGGAGGATGCAGGGAAGGAAAACCAAAACTTCAGCCATATAGAAATGGGACATTTATCAAGAGAGAGATATAAGAAAAGGTGTGTGCATTGAGATGAACAGTTTAAAGATGAAATTCAGGATTTCTTTGGGGGTCTCCTCAATTCACAGCTGCCACATAGATCAATTTGAGAACCTTAGAAAAAGACCACCTTAGCCCTGATTGTGTCTTGTTTCACTTTTCCCTTTGAACACCTAACCCTGTGCCAGTCCGTGTGCTTGGTTTTCTTTTAAATCCTTTCAAATTACGCTGGTAAACCTGTTGCTGGCTCAGCCTGCCAGTTGGAGTGCAGAGGAGAGCAGTGTGCTGCTCCTGGGGGCTGGAGAGCCCCCGCCCCGCTCCGCACTGCCGGCAGCTGAGGGCTCTGCTCTCCCTGCTGGGAGTTTGAGGAGGGTGACAGCAAAGTTTGCTGCCATGCCACGTTCATCCAGATGCCAAACGCACCGAGACGCATCACCAGCACAACCAGACGTCCCCAAACTCTGGCCAGCACCAACACGCACCCAGCGGTGCAGCTGAGTTTTCCATCCCCTGACATGAGAACCGTTTAATAACAGGAGGGCTTGTGGGTGTATTCACTAATCGTTATATAACTGTACATTGGGGTGAAAAAGAAGAAAACAAACCAGAAAAGCTTTCCCAAAGGATAGAGGTGGGAATCCCATTAACATGACGGCTCCCTCTTTAGTTGCCAAAATGATTGACAGCAGGATAAGGTCAGAAGATGAAAACCAAGCCATGGGGGACAGAGCGGGGAGGGGAGGAGGCCAATCAGTTGAATAAAAAACTGAGTGTCAATGCTGGGGAAGGAGAAAACCGGCACTCCCACTAGAAAAATCCTCACCCTCTGCTCCCCTACTGTTTGTTTGGGGAAAATGCTGCAGCTTAATCAGAATTATTTACAAGATAATGGTCCATTGTTTGTAGTAAGACAGATGCTGTCTGTGGGAATTTGGTGGTTTATGCTCTATGCATTACAGTGCCATTGCTGTGTGCAGATGGGATCACAGTGGTATTGTTGTTATCCACTTTTTGGAAATTTGGAGGATCCTTACTGTGAAAGGAGGATCCTTAAAGAGAAAAGAGAAAGAGTTTTCTCAGGCCCAGAGCTGGGATTTCTCTTAAGGTAGAACTGTGTTTGTACATGTGTGGGAGAAGAGGACAAGGTGGAAGCACTTTGCTTGAGGCTTACAACATGAGGCGTCCCTGGGCTGACTGTACTTGGTGGTGGCAGGCATCAAATCAGCAGATGGATGGAGGGATGGATGGATCCTGTGTGTCTTTCCAAAGGCGAGGAAATACATCCTGGTGGGATATGTCCATGCTCCCTCCTTTGCTGGCAGTCACTTGCTTAGAAGGTGGTGTGGGAGGTACACAGACCTGTCTGTGTGGAAGTCAGGCTGCTCAGTGATCACCCTCTGACTGTGCGGCTGCAACCCTGCTGTCCTCCCCATGCTGGAAGCGAAACACTGAGCACTTCTGTTCCACCAGAAGACTTCATCCTCCTGGGTGAGGCTGTGGGAAAGGAAAGCTAAACTTTTGCTGGATTCATATTAGAAACAAAAGCCCCAAACTCCTAAAGAGAAAAGTCTTTATTTATTTAGAAGATAAAATGCAAGATTTTTTTTTTTCTTTTTTTTTTTTTTTACATTTTCCAGCAGAAAATCTATTTCTATAGGTATCCCCTTCTGGTCCAAGTAGAAAGTTCAGTGTGGAGGCCTAGAGCCTGGCAAAGGGGACAGGCCTACGATGTGCAGGTGGGTGACCCTCTGCCATGAATGGCTGCATACAAGAGGAGCAGGGAGCTCAGGTGAGGCCCGTGGAGATGGCTGCTCCACCAGCATGTCCATCTCCCCAGCTGCCCGGGTCTGTCCCAGCAAAGTGTGAGGGACAGCAGCACCCACCGCCCTTTCCCATGACCCTGGAATGAGGGACAAGGACCACGCCATGCAGAGCTCTGCACCCCCAGGAGCAAACCCTGCCGTGCCTTTGCTGCCTGCCCACGGAAGCCTGGGAGATGAGAAGATCCCTCCTCAGGGCCCTGCACATTGGAGCCGGGTGCAGCATGAGGGGGTGGAGGGTGCCTGGGTGGGTGTGGGGGTGTGTGTGTGTATGTGTGTGTGTGTGCCTGAGCTTCCTCTCTCAAAAATCTGCTTTTAGTGTGCAATAGCTCACATATTACCTCGGCAGAGATCCGTGTGCACCAAAGGCAACCAAGAGACGACAAATCACCAGAAGGGCTCCAGAGGGGATTTTGAGCATCCACGTCTGGTATCCCAAGATCCATTAGCTTGCAGGTAAAATGGAAAACTATGACCATCTCTTTTGTATGCAAGATAATTAAGCTGTCTTTCCATCATTGCAAAATACCTGAGTTTCCCTGGAGAAAGCAGAGGGCCTAGGAATGGGGAATGAGACAGAGAAGGGCAAAGAATGGCTGATTAACAGTTTTTGGGGTCTGTGCTGCTGGAAATGGGTTTCCAACATCAGCATGTTCTCCTTTGGATGGGTTTTCCCTGAAACGGGTGGTGGGAGGTGGCAGCTCCTGAGTCCTCTCTTCCCTCTGGGCTCAGCATGCATCCAGGGATGGAGCTGATAGTATCAGATCATGAGTGGAAACCACTGGGCCCAAGAAAAGGGATCTCCTGTGACTTTTGTGAAATGGAGTTTTCCAAGAATACCCTTGAAGGGTTAGATTGGCATGAGAGATTGCAATTCCGGGGTGATTGCATTTTTCCTAAGTATCTCCAGTGGGATCTGTACAGAGAGCTCTAAGTTTTTTTCTCCAAGTCAGCATTTATTTGCAGAATCCTAATTTTGTATTTCCTGACATTTAAACTTTTCAGCCTAATATTCTAATAAGGATTCTGTCTGTCCGTCTAAATAAAGCTTCGTTCTAATGAGGACACCATCCATCTCCTGAGATGGAGCTGTAACGACTTCCAGCCTCAGTGTAATTTTAGCCAGGCTCCCTTCCTCACCCTCTTCTCCCCACAGACCTTTGTTTGGGGCGAAAATTATCTGTTTTGGGATGAAGATGTACAGAATTTCATTTTGAGTCAAGTGACTGAGCTATTGTGTGAGCCTCTGCTTTCTCTCTGAAAAGGGGGATTTTGCTCACTCCCCGTTGTATGTTCAGTGCCTGCTTATTTGCAGTTTCTGTTCATAAGACTGTGGGTTTTCATGCCAACGATTTTCTGTTTGAGTTGTTGGAGTAGGGAGGTTGTGGGAGCATGCCAGTGTCAAAGGTTGTCACTTGAATGATAATTAATAACATTATCAGACTGATTATGTGTTTAGATGTCCAGAATCAGGAGTGAATTGAACTTGTTAATTTTAATTCCTACCTCCAAATGACTGGGATATTGGCATGTTCACCAGTCTTGCGTTTGCATAAAGGACAAAACTGGGAATCTGAAAGGGCAATGACTAATGAGAATTGCTGAAATTCTGGGCTTTTGGAGCTCACAGGGCTTCTCCTACACCACCTTTGCTGTGCGAGTGTTCACCAGGCAGGAGAAGGTGCAGAGTGGGTGCACGATGGTGTTTATGGTTTGACTGTGTCAGTTGTTGACTGAAACATCAAATCATTTGAGATTGAAGATTATGTCTTTTAAGGTCCAGAAGAGCCATTTCACATGCAACTGATTACCTCTGTCAGAGGCGAGAGAGCCAGGTCCCACCTCAGTGGGTGGGATCTGAACTCGTGCTTTCAGAGGTCAATAACAGGGTTTTTAGACCTTTGTGCTTCTCGGTCCCTTATAGCCAGACCTTTTCTGTTAGAACTGTTTAAATTGCAAACCACTAATAAAAGGATCATATGTGTTTCCCACTGAACAGGTTCTTTAAGGCTATTATGATAATTAAAAACATATGGTGCCTGTGCAAGTCAGAGGGAAACCACAGATGTACAAATTAGGTATTATATAAGGTTTTTCTTTTTTGCCCTTTCAAAAATGACAAGTCAGAGAAATACAAAGAGATAAAGATGATAATTTTTCTGGAGATGGTAGGTAGCATTTTGGATATTTAATAATGAAATATGTAAACCATCTTTCTTATACATAATCAGAGCAAACTCTTTCTCATAAGCAGGAAGAACAAAACATAGTGGCATATGACTGCAGTATTTATGGAAGGAATAAGGAAACACTTTGTTTCATACAAGTTATTGGAGACCAAGAAACCTTTTGCATTTTTTATGATGTTTCCCTGCACAGACATGGAGGATTATATTTATTAAATATTGAATTATATTGAAATTGGATTGATGCAGCCAAAGGAGGACATTTCTTTGTATTCCATTTTTTCTCCTTTTAAAAAAGGGAAATGTACTCATATTGATTGCAGTACAAGTAGTCATTTATTTTAATTTAAAAATATAGGATTGATTTTGAGAAGGTGATAAATACTGCTAATAAAAAAATTCAAAATGGGGATTTATAATGATTCTCTGTTAAGTCAATGGTTTAGAGAGGCTAACTTATAATAAAAGTAGAGACATGCTGAAATATCCATAGCTAATGAATTATTTGCCATTTGCTAGTGCTGCAAACTTTCTTTGGTTTGCTGGGTCCTGCTGCAAAAAAAGTAAAATTTATATCATCTAATGCTCCTCGCTTTGTCTTTCTGGTGCTGCAAACGGGCAGCTGAGGGTCTGCCAAGCAGCTGGGGGTCCGGTCCCTCGGCAGGTGTGCCAGCGAGGGGCCGCGGCCGGCCTGGCTGCGCTGGCCCGGGCCGCGCTGGCCGAGGGCTCGCTGCCGCCCCGCAGCCC